>JANHMN010000019.1:32343855-32376355 GCA_030674055.1 Rhabdomys pumilio
TGTGTGTGTGTGTGTGTGTGTGTGTGTGTGTGTGTGTGTGTGTGTGTATCAGTGCCCCTGGAGCTAGAGTTAGACAGTTGCAAGCCACCTGACGTGGACACTGAGAACCAAACTCGGCTTCTCTGGGAGAGCAGCACACACTTACTTAAGGCTGACACCTCCCCAGCCCTGGCAGTGACTAATCAGGGAGACTAGGGCAGAAACTACAGGATCTAAGTGTGTGGTTTAACGGGAGCCAAGCCTTCAGCAGAAACAAGCAACTGTTGGAAAGCTGACGTGTGCACAGTGTGGCTGAAGAGTCGAGGTGCAAGTGGGTTTGAGGTGAGGCTGAGTGGAGCTGTGCAGCAGCAGTGGCCCTCATGTAGGGACACAGTGGCAGCAGAAGCCAGCAGAACTGGTGAGTCCAGGCGGACCCGATAAGAATCAGAGATGAAATCCCAAAGAATGTTCTGTACTTGGACAGCGCAGAGTCAGGAGATGGGACAGGCCTGGGGGAGAGGAAGAGAGAGCGTCTGAGTGGGAAGGAGAGGGACTGACTGGGCTTTGGTGCTGAGCAGACCTAGCTACACTGCCTGGTGAGTGGGTGGTGATGGAGACACCCTTGGAGTAAGTAATTAGCAGCTGACCCTTGGCTGCCGTTTCAACAGAATAGTTAAAACTACGTTTCTGTCGGGGAAAGTCTGTGTTGCCAACATCACGAGTCTGAGCTTCTCTCCATGAGATGAGACAGGGAGATGGGTTGCAGAGATGGGAGGGAGGAAACGCTCTTGCATTGACGTGTCCCGTATTGTAAATACGGACTTCGGTAGAGCTGAGATCTCAGCGGCTCAGGAAGACTCAAGAATAGGCACAAGATAGTGCTGTAAACGCTCATTCAACTATGCGAATAGTCCAAAGCCTGCCCCAGGACTCCTCAGCTTCACAGTTAAGGCCAGGAATGCCATGCATGCCCTGTTTCCAGTACAGCTCATAACTGTGTGTAGCTCCAGTTCTGGGAATCTGACGCCCTCTTCTGGCCTTCATGGACACTGCACACACATGGTGCACTGACATACATGGAAACAAAGTAGGCATACACATAAAATAAAAATAATTAAAAAAAAAAAATCTGCCATGACTCAGGGGGTTCCCTGATTCGTTTTATTAGCACAGGAAAAGCAAGCCTGTGTCGTACAGAAGTTGCTTTGAAAAACACTGGCATAAATTATAAATTAGCTTGTCCCTCTCTTCCACCAAAGACAAAAATGTCACTTGTGCCTATGATGTGGAATTTGTAAAAATGAGTGGACATTGGAGATCATATTTCCAGAAGAAAATGTCTCCATGATCCACACTAAAGGGAAAAAACACTGGGGGTGAGGGTAAGCAAATCGATTTTTCTTTTTCTTATTTTTTGAAACGGGATTTTATGCAGCCTAGGCTGGCCCTTAACTTTTTTTTTTTTTTTTTTTTTTTTTTTCCCTCACTTTCCATCCTCACATGTAGCTGATGCCCAGCTTGACCTTCCTGTGGGTCCTGAACAACTGGAATGGGGGCATCCCAAAAGCTGATGCCTTTAACTCTTGATCCTCCTGCCTCTGCCTCTCGGGTGTTGGCATTGCAGGTGTGTACCACCACACCTGACTACAAATTGATTTTAATACAATAAACTTGACCTCTTGCGAATAGAGCCATGGGCATCATTGTGGGTAGAGTACCTGCCTGGTATGCACAAAACCCGGGATTCAGCCCTCAGCATGCCTCTGTTATTATCATTACTGTTGTTGTTGTTGTTGTTGTTGTTGTTGTTGTTGTTGTTGTTGTGTTGTTGTTAGGCAGTAGGCATAGGTCACTAGAACTGTAGCCGGTAAGTGGTCGGGCCAAAGCCTTAGCCTGCATCACCAGACGTAGGAGTAGGAGGGAAGTTCAAGTAGCAGTGAATATTTTTATCCTGTCTGTTTCTCCCTCCTGCTCAGTGAAGTACATGTCCTAGCCAAGAGAAATGCAAGCTCCGATGTGTGCGAATTCGGTGTCACTGCCCCTCTGCCAAGCACAGACTGATGTGGAGATCAGACATCTCACAGTCTCTCTCTCTCTTCCTAGTTCCCGTTCTGTGATGGGGCTCACATAAAGCACAACGAGGAGACTGGAGACAACGTGGGACCTCTGATCATCAAGAAAAAAGAAACTTAATGGACAGTTGCAAGGCTGCACCCCAGCGTGTTGTGATGTCACCTGATCATTTAATTAGAATGGCACCCAACCCACCGTCTGATTGGCCTCCCTGGGTTCTAGATGTGGTTGGTACTTGCAAATCGCAGCTTTCGTTTTCATGGCATCGGCCTGGCTAGTGAAACATTTTGGTGCACATTTGTTGAAAGAAGAAGAAAAAGAAAGGCTAAACCAACCTCATGCTATGTGGGTTATTTTGGTCTTGTAAGGATCCGTTCCTTTAAAATAATGGTCTTAGAATATAGTTGTATCTTGAGGTTAAAGTATTAAATTATTCCAAAATCATGTACATGTACATTGTACTTGTCAGTTTAAGGGAAAATCTTTTCTTATTAGTTAACTTGGAAAGTGATGGGGTGTGATGAAGTTGCGTTGATTTCTTAGACCAGAGGAGAACCCTGCCCTGACTCTCCTCCTGGTTGAGGTCATGGCATGAATTCAGCTTGTGTGCTTTAATGTTTTCAGTCAGAATTAACCGAATATTGTTCTCCTTAAACTCGCCCAGGTCACCAATAAAGGGGCAACAACTTCCTTTGTGTTCATCTCTGTGGATATGTAATTGATCCACTGTAGACACCACTGGCAGAAATGTAGGCCACAGTGATGTGGGTTAAGTAATCACAAAGAATGTTGGGGAGATGGCTCTGGATTGAGTCCCCAGGTCAAAGCCAGGTAGGCTTGCCTGTAATCAGAGCACTTGGGAGGCAAAGGTAAGGATCACCAGAACAAGCCGACTACACCAGCCATAATTAATGAACTCTGTGCTGATCAGGAGGCCCTGCCTCAGTAAATGGAGAGCTATACAGGAAGACACGGTTACCTACCAACCCCAGGCCTCCACTTGAGCACACACATGAACCACACGCTTGTGAATATGATTATGTACATGCACGGTGTTATAGAGCACCACCAGCCCAAGAGCAGAAGGACATCAGACCGACGCCATCGATGAGGGTTAGACACCCACTGTCTGGGTGATCTACTGATCTCAGAGTCACACGGCCTCTGAGAGTGACAGCTTGCCATCAAAAGCATAGGGAGCTTTTATTTCCCACTGGATAATCAGGTGCATGGCGTAAGCTAGTAAAGAAACTGTCTTTGAGGATAAAACGGAGCCCATCTTCTTTTCTACTATATACAGTCTTTGTCTTACAAAGGCTTGAAGGCATGCGTTAATTAATATGCAGTGGCTGCTCTTCCACCTGAGCGCCCAAGGCTCCAAGTATCTTCCTCATTTGACCAGCCACTGGTGAACAGCATGCTGTCATCTCTGTTCCATTTACTGACCTCAAGCAAGGCCACCTGGCTTCTCAGCCTTTTAAGTGTGTGAATGTTGTGTGTTTGTATAGAGTGTGTGCTCACATGTAGACGCCAGAGGTCTCTCATTGATTTGGCTGTGTCCAAGTTCCAGATGCTGTAACTCCAGGTGCACCTAGCTTTTGTGGAGCCTTAGAGGGCCCAGTCCTCATGCAAACACAGCAAGCTCTTAATTCTCTAAGCCTTGTTCCCCTGCCTGTTTCTCAGACTTTAAATGAACAAATTGGACTAACAGACCCTACCTGGGTTTGTCACCAAATTTTAGACCAACATAAACTTGGTGGCTGTCCAGGAAGGGGAAACTGCTGGCAACTTGGACTTTACTTTCTGCATCAAGATCTTGAGTTCACCTGGGGTTTCCAGCGTGAGATACGGTGACATGGGCCGTGTCTACACCCCATAACTGAATGTCACAATTTGTGATACAACATACTAGATAGGCTTTTAATTATGGCACTGTACAAAAAGGGTGATTTCATAAGTGATCGCTGCTACCAAATAGGTGGAAGGTTTTTTTACCCATTACGGTGGCACTTGGCTTCAAGAGAAACACCGACTAAGGTTCCCCAGTTAGTTGCATAAGTGGTGTAGGCTCTTTTTGTTTGTATTAGTTAGTTGTCAAGATTTATTTATTAGAGACAGTCTTACTGTGTAGCTCAGGCTGGCTTTGAACACAGACTCTTCCTCAGCCTCTCTCATGCTAGAGATGCAGGCCTAAGCTACCACAGGGCACCTCTCCCTGACAGGCAGAACTGTTTCACTTCATAGCTTTTTAAATATGATTGTGCTAAGTGAGACATTTGTGCCCAGATTATGACCAAGGACAATAGTAAGAAAAAGTTACCAGTATGAATTTACTTTTTATTCTAAGGACTATACCAGCATCTATGGCACTGAAGTATCCTTCAATGAAATGCTGGTAGTAGTATCAACTCCTTTAAGTGTTTTTTTTTTTTCTTGACAAAATAAGAAGGTGGCAGCCGTAGATTGTCCCTATGAAGTCATAAAGTCTAAGATGCACCAAGCCAAGGTCCCATCTAAAGTTCTAGAATGTGTTTGTTACTAAGATGTCGACGCACTTGGATGCTTGCTTGACTAAACTTTCAAATCTGATAGGGAGCTCAGGACTTCGGGTTCATGGGAAATTAGTAATAGCTTTGAACGCTTTAGACCTCTGCTCGAGTCACCACCACGGGTCCAAACCAAGGGCAGTTCTGCATGACTTCAGGTGAAAGATCCCAAAGGGTGAATTTCCATTAAAGCATCCTCCTTTCCCAAGCAAAGGGGCTTAAGAAGCCTGGGCTTGGAGTCAGCTCAGGGGCATCCTGTGTGCAAGGGTCAGGGTTCAATCATGAGTACCTCGGTTTGTCT
This sequence comes from Rhabdomys pumilio, assembly GCA_030674055.1. Lineage (NCBI taxonomy): Eukaryota > Metazoa > Chordata > Mammalia > Rodentia > Muridae > Rhabdomys > Rhabdomys pumilio. The sequence continues at coordinate 32,348,755 of JANHMN010000019.1, forward strand.
CGGACGGGAATAGATCAGCTGAAATCGCCAGGATTGCTGTAGACAGCAAAGATGAGTAAGATTTTCCCATCCGTCAGTAGGACTGCTGACCAGAGGTTGCTGCTTGTAGTGTGACCTCCTGTGTGTTAGTTGCCTTTCTCCTTGCTATGGCAAACATACCCAACAAAAGGTAATTTAAGGAAGGTTTGGGGGTCCAGTCCACCATGAGAAAAATTATGAGGCAGCTGGTCACATCGCGTCCACAGTCGGAAAGCAGCAAACAGATGCAGGTTCTCAGCTCACCATTTTTTCAGCTTATCAGGGAACCCACCCCCTCCACCCCCACCCCCCACCCCCCACCCCCGATCAGGGACAGGTCCAGAGGTGTCCCTTAGGCAGCTCTCCATCATTAACCACCATATCCCTACATAACAACAAAAGCCATTCCACAACAGACATGCTGGGAGAACACCAGGCTGGCCATGTGTCAGGAAGATAAGATACTCCTCCCCGTTAGTACCTCTGTGTCTCTGGTGACAGACATGCTTCCGACCCACCCCAACAGAAGGACAACCAGAACTCCTTCACCAAGGCTTCGGGTGACTCTACAGAATTGTGTAGATTTCCCGGATTATCATTTATTATTCCTGTGTGGGAATGAGGTGTGTGTGGTATGTGGAGATGGGAACCTTCACATGGGTCTGGGGATCTAACCCAAGGTCAGCACTTGGCGTCAGCCAGGTACGTTACCTGCTGTGCCATCTCACTGGCTCCTGGTTTTTTTACTGAGAATGATTTTTATCGTCACTTGCCTGTTTATGACTTGGGGATAAGTTGTTATCAACTTAATCACAACCGTCACAAGCCCAAAGCGTCTCTGTTGGGATAGACAGTGACTCATCTGCTGTAAAATACAATCTCTTATGCAATCCTTTTTTCTTGGGTTTATTTAGGTTTGTTTTCTTTCTTATTATTTTGCTTGTTTTCTTTTGTGTTTGTTGAGCCAAGATTTACCTATGTTAGCCCTGGCCTTGAACTCCCAATCCTCCTGCCTCAGGCACACACACACACACACACACACACACACACACACACACACACACACACACACACACGCGCGCGCGCGCGCACACACTATCCCCACCCAGAATCCTTGTTCTTCCGTCTTTATTGGCACAACCTGGCTACATGTTCAGCTCATTATTGTGACTTTAAGATTCTCCACCGTCATGTTTCCAACACACCAGCCCCATTGTGGACTTTTCTGAGAATTTTATTTTTATCCCCCAGAACCCTGCAAGTCAGATGATTTAACGGTCCTCTTGGCTTGGCTCTTTGCTCTGACCGCCACCTAGTGTACAGGCTCTGCTACTGACAACACCAAACCCTAACTTAACCACTCCTCTGGTTGGGTACTGATGTCTCTGAGCCTGTGTTTCCTCCCTCCCTTCCCCCTGCCCCCCAAAGCGGGGTCACTTTCAGCAACTGACATTTGTGACTTCCCTGTGGTTTCGACATCTAGTTTTGGAAAATCACCTGTAGTGTTCTTAATCCCTAAGGGAAAAGTTTTAAATTTTTGGTCCTTAATGTTAGTACCTAGAGCAGCAGCTTTCACCGAATAAATACTGTTTCAAGTTAACACCTGAATTGGAATGTAGCTTTCACGGTTACAAAGATAATTGCCAGAAGCCAACATCCCTGCCTTCTCTCCAAACCTGAGAATCCATTTTGTTTGGAGTGGTGTGTGTGTGTGTGTGTGTGTGTGTGTGTGTGTGTGTGTGTGTGTTGTTTGGGGGTTTTTTGTTTGTTTGTTTGTTTTGCCTAGTTTTTTTGTTGGATGTTTTTGTTGTTGGTGGTGGTGATTTTGAGGGATTTTGTTTGTTTATTTTGTCCCCAACCTTGAAAACATGCCGAATAACCTGCCCTGACAGGTTTGGCTGTAATGTATTCAACACCAAAGCTGTGGCTCAGCTGGCAGAAAAACAACAACCCATGAACCAACATTCCTATGCAGCTGACCATGTTGAGAGGGCAGCTAGGTGGCAAAGTGCTCACCTAGTGTGGCTGACCTAGTGTGACTGCAAAGGTAAAAGCCATACACCTCTGTCCAGGCTGTTCTGAGCCAGCATGCTCAGGGTGCAGCAGGGAGACATGTGCCCTGTGATGGAGCAATGTTCCTGATACAGCCATCACCCCAGCACAGGTCACCTGCCAGCCATCACCCCAGCACAGGTCGTCACCTGCTTCCTTTGTCCCCACCCCCTCATTTGGGGGCTGAAGACATGGCTTAGAGATTAAGAGTATGTTGTAACTTCAAGTTTTCCAAACCTTATTTTTTAATGGTGCTTCTTAGACCCTTTAACCTCCCTTTTAGCCCACTGCCTGCCAGAGGTGGTGGGAAAGAAAGGATACAGTGGCCGGAGGTGCAGTGGACCTGTTTAGAAAGGTTCTTTGGAGCAACTCCCGTCTGTGTTACCTGCAAATTGGCAGTTCAGTTCATACGTTAGCAGCAGCAGCTCGATTCACTTGTAGACACTTCAAAGATACATCAGTTGTCCAGTTCGGTAGAGTCGGGATAGCAGACAGGAATTAGCAGTGGTGACACTACCTAGCAGAGACAGCCAGGTCTCAGCCTTGGCTCAAGTCAGCAGGAGGGGCCTGGAGGAACGCCTGGAGAGGTTCTCGGCTCTTCTTCTCTCAGCAAAGCGAAGATCAGTGGAGACTTGAGACCCACAAGCGTTACACAGCTAGTGTACCAGCAAGCCAAGCACTTTCTCTGTCATTCCATCAAGACCCATTTATAGCCTCCAAACATCACATGTCCTCCATATACCTTGCCTCAGTATAGGTCTTGCCTCGGCACATGCATCCGATCAGCCCAAGTCCTCAGAGTCTCGACAAACACAGCTCAACTACTCGATGTAAGGCAGACCAATACATGTATGCTGTTAACAAAGAACCTTCATCACATGTCCTTTCACATGCTTGCTTTAGCAGAACATCCTCTCTCCTGTGTCTGCTTCAGTGAAACGTTTCTTCACCAGTCTGCCTTAGTCTTTCCTGTGTCCACTTCAGGAAAACACTCCTTCATCTGTTTGCCCCAACAAAACACCATCCAATACAACTGACTGTCCAATCTGAAGTAGATCCCCTAAAGTTTCTCCTTCAGTATTTAGTTAGTCCTCTTGCCCAGGACCCAGTTTGGATTCACAGCATCCACACTGGGCAGCTCCCAACCACCTGTAACTCCAGCTCCAGAGAATTTCACACCTGCACACATGTTCATGTACCCACTACAGACACAAATGCATATGCATAATGAAGCTTTTATTTTTGCATGTATATGTGTTTGCCTACTTGTCTGTATGTTTAACACACAAACACAGGTGCCCAGCCAGAGAAGTCAGAAGAAGGCATCAGATCTCACCCAAAGTTGGAGTTGGCAGTTGTGAGATATCCAGCATGGGTACTGGGACCTAGGTCCTCTGCAAGAGCACCAAGTGCTCATAATGGCTCTAGGCAATCCCCTACCCACTCTTTAGGAGAGCCTCACAGTGACTGAGCTGACCACTGTCTACAGTGGTATTCAGACAACCACTCTGCTGTAAGGTGATAGCCAGCCTTTCACAGCCTGTTGGTCTCCTATTCCACTAATCTCTCTTGACCCTAGTCACAGCTTCCAACGCTGTTTCAAATAGCCTGACGCCAGCAGCTGCTGCCGTAACTGGGGTGCAAGGCTCAGGAGCTGGGACAAGCTGTATTAGGATCCTAGGAACCTTTGAAGCAGCAACATACGTTCTATACCATTCTGGGCTTCGTCCCTTCAGAAGCCAGGGCTCCTTGTCTATTTGGCACCTCCCGTCCCTCTGTTGTCCTTTTGTCCTGTATGTATGGTTACCTCTGCGTCCCTGACAAGTCTGGGCAAAGTGGTTGGCTCAGAGTTAGACAGAAGGAAGGACAATTACATACTTGATTAACTATAAGCAAAAACGAAACTCCCCTGAGCAAGCTTGAGATTGCTGATATTGGTCTGCAAAGCCTGCTAATCACCTCCCCCCGGGACAGCATGGATCTGTGTAGAGATTGCATTGCAGACTATCCAAACTCAGACCGAGATTCTTGAGATTGTTCTCTTTAATGGTTAGTTTTATGTGTCAACTGGCTAGGACATGGGGCACCCAGATAATTGTTGTTGGTGTTTTCTGTGCTCTAGAGTAACTTGAAACTGGATCAATAGATTAGATAAGGCAAATTTCTGTCAGTAAAGCACCACAAAGGGTCAGGAAGGCTGGAGTATGGACGGTCCAATTCCAGAGCCCCTGGCCCTGAGTTCACTCCTCCTGAGTGAACATATGCCCACGGGCCCTTCTCCTGGTTGCTGTGGGTAAACACTGGAATCAAGAAGTTAAAGCAAGATCACAAGTTTGGGACCAGCCTAGGCTCTACTTTTAAAGGAGAAGTTGCATATTTCCCTGCCTTGTGGAGTACAATTTGAGTTTCCATCGTCGTATCTGATCTTCCAGGCAGAAAAGGCCAGAACACGCAGGAGTTAACCTACCAGGACCTCACCAGAGAGCATAGAAGATTCCTGGTTGCTGATTAGGCGTTATCATTACATAATGAGATGCTCAAGCCAGCTGTTTCCTGACCTCTATTCAGTGTTGGCTTTGAAAAAAACTCATTAAATAAAATTTTTAACTGATGCAAAATTGTAACAACAGAAAACAAACAAACAAAAACAGTAAAATCCCAGTATGCATTGCTGGGGATGTAGCTCAGTAGGAGAGCACTTGCCTTGCATATGGACAGCCCTGGGTTCAACAAACTGCCACGTGGTATTGGGGTACGTTTATTCATTGTATAGTGTTTAAATCAGTGCAGACATCAGAATCTTCAAACACTTGTCATTTTTCTGTAGTGAAAGCATTCAAAACTTTTTGTTCGTTCGTTCCTTTAGATACACACTATGACTGTTCCCCATGATGCTCTCTAGTGAAACAGTATACACAGCCACACAGCTTCTTGGCTCTTCAGCTGTAACTGAGCACCCATCCCTCCACCCCTTACTATCCCCAGCCTCCAGTGACCATGGGTTCAGCCTCTCTGAACAAAGCCTTTTCAGAACCCATCCACGAGTTGAAACTACAAGATGCCCATTTTTTTTCTTCATCTGGCTTTTTTCACTTAACGCATCCTCGAGTTCCATGTTGTGGCAAATGACAGGATCCACTGTGTAGCTACAGGTACCACATCAGCTTGGTTCATCGTTGACAGGCACTGCAGTTAATCCCATGTCTGGCCACTGCTGCAGTACACATAAGAGTACAGGTGTCTGTTGTAAATTAAGCTATGCCACGTGTCATTTCAAAGGGGTAGGGGCTATGTGTTAATTCATGATAAAAATGGAACTAGAGCACCCATTAACTTTTCTGAACCGTTATAACACAGGAGTAATAAGACCATCTCAGAGCGCTCATGAAAATAAAACACAGGCCATACATTTGTCAAAAGAAAAACTTACTACAGAATCGGTTACAGTTCTGACGGCCTTTGTTAGAGGTTCATAAAAATGAAGCAACCTCCATTTTACAGAATAGGGCAAGGGCTCCCACTGGGCAGGAGTAAAACAAGGTATTACTGCATGAATGTCGGGAGCAGCCTTGCTTATACACTGAAGGCCTAAATCAGTCATAGGCCTGAGTCAGACATACATGCCTGCTAACACTAAGTCTTGGTCTCTGTGGGAAAGCACTGACCCTAGAATAGATAGCTGTGGATCTTGTAGGCAGGTAGCCTTGGTGGAAAACTACCAGCCTAGATGGGAACAGGTAGTCATAGACCTTGTGGATAGGTAGCCTTGGTGGAGGGTGCCAGCTTTGATAAGAACAAATGAATCATAGACAGAGTCATAGTGACCTGTTCCCTGCTTCTTCACCCAGCCAAAACCCTGTTCTGGAAGATATCTGTACTCCCCCTGAGAATACCTACACTCCTGCATCATCCCCTTCCCCACATCCTGCCTCATTGTGTATATAACCCCTGTGTGAAAAAATTAAAACCGGCGGTTTGATCAGACTATAGACAAGCTGCTCGTTCTTTGTGCCCTCTGTTCTCCAGTTCTCTCTTCCAGGTCTTCTGATCCCAGTTCAATGCCCTGTGGGACTGGGGCACATGAACAGTACAAGACTATGAAAAATAAAATAAAGCAGACCTTGACAGCTCTGGGGACCAAACACGAGCCCTCATACTTGCTAGGCAAGCGCTGTTCCACTACACCACACCCTGTCCTTGCATCTCTTTTCTGTAACAGTTGAAGCAAAAGTCAGTTCAGTTCCTATCAGCTCACTCAGCCTGGACTCTGGGTTTCCAGAGGACCTGGTCCATCTGGTGCCATGTGACTAGGAGGCAATTATTCTCCATTCTGACTTTGAACTCTTGGAGCCTACCACGGGGAGCTTGCTCTGAACAACGACATCCCATAATTTTTGCTAAGTGTCCGGATAGTCACTGTCACCTGTCATTGAATAGCAGCATGACATCATGCCATTGGGGCCCTGACCACATCCTGTCTGAGAGGCTGTTCTCTGGACTACCGTCTACAACTTAATCATAATCACAACAGACAAACTACTTCCAACAAGGCTAGGTTGCTTTGTTTGTACAGCCCTTGTTCCTTCAGACTCCCTAGGAGGAAACTGGAGAAGGATAAGAAGAATAAACACCCACCCACACAAGGGGAAGACACCGGAAACGAATGAGAAGCCGCAGGAACAGCCCCGCTATTCCACTGCCACCCATCCCCCACCCCAAGCTTTCTTGGTTCACCCCTGCCTGGTGCTTAGGGAGAATGCCCAGTCTCCCGACTTCTTGCCTAGTAGGTGGCCATTAGACCAACCCTACCGAGCTGCCCTTAGGGAACCAATCTTCCAAATCCCTCCCTCACTGATAACTTCGTCAAAACCGGAAAGACTGCAGCCCTGTTGGCTAAGAGAGTTCACATTCTGACTTCACAGAGGCAGCTCCAACCGGCTAAGCCTTTGTTGGCTTCTAAGGAAATGAGAGGAAGATAGAAACCCTCGAGGTGGAATCAAACGGTGGACAGTAACTGATCAAAGCAACTCCATCAGGAAAAACAAAGCTAAAGAAAACAGGGGGACCTCAGGTGCCCTTCCAGGAAAAGTTACAGAAGAACATATGTTCAGGGTTAGAGTGGAGACATGTGCTCACAGCTAAGAGCTTTAAGAAACTCCGAATGTGTGATTCTTCCCCCCTTCCCCACTGCCCCGCTCAACCTTTCCTTCAAGCCCATCTCCACTCCTTTCTGACACACTGCCAATTTCTTTTTGTTTTTTAATTAATTTATTTATTTTATGTATCTGAGTACACTGTAGCTGTTTTCAGATACATCAGAAGAGGGCATCGGGTCCCCATTACAGATGGTTGTGAGCCACCATGTTGGGTGCTAGGAATTGAACTCAGGGCCTCTGGAAGAGCAGCCAGTGCTCTTAATCACTGAGCCATCTCTCCAGCCCACACTGCCAATTTCTACCGGGGACTCGGGGCTCAGTGGTTAAGCACACTGACTGTTCTTCTGGAAGTCATGAGGTCAATTCCCAGCAACCACATGGTGGCTCACAACCATTTGTAATCCGATGCCCTCTTCTGGTGTATCTGAAGAGAGCAATATACATACATACATACATACATACATACATACATACATACATAAATAAATAAATAAGAAAGAAATATATATTTGAGTGATGGAAGGAGAGACTTCTGCTAGTGGTCCTCTGACCACAACACTTTGTAGGCATGCTCACTAACACTGCCAATTTCTACCAGGGACTCACAATCACCACACTAGGCTAGGACCCGGATCAGAGTACTGTTTAGCCTTCACTGTCAAAGAAGCTTCTCACGGGGAATGGGAACTGACGCAGAGGCCCTAGACAACGCGCAGATGGTGAGAGACTTCAGAACAAGACATGACTCCATGAAGGGCTTCAAATGGTCAATTCAGGCCTAAATCTCTGTTTCCAAGAACTGGGCAAGTCCAGGCCTCAGAAGCTGCCCCGCCACTTGGCCTGAGGCAGGGACAATGGGTCAGCAGCAGTTTCCAGACTTCCTTAGCTACCTCCTCAGCAACAGTTTCCAGTCCCCACATTTCCAGTAATGGAATGTTCCTAGAGAAAGAGCAAGATAAAGGTGACCTACCCGTCCCTCCAACCCCCTAATGTGCTTTAAATCAGGCCTGAGAGCTCACTTGGTTGTCTCTCTATCTTGGTAATGGGAGACCCCAGCATGCTGGACTTCTGGAGAATTAAACAGTCTTTGCATTTACATACTATTTGAGTCCAGGGTATCATTCTTCAGGGAATCATGGACCCTTACAGGAACACCCAGTCTTAGCCTGGATGTCTTTATCAAACCTTCCTCTCAGGTTCAGGGAGCTCTGTGGAGAAGGAGACAGAAAGAGTATAAGAGCCAGAGAGGATAGAAGACTCCAAGGAGAGACAGAGTCTTCCAGACACAACAGGACTGATATACATATGAACTCAGAAACTGTGGTAACACTGGCAAAACTTTCTCAGATTTAAACCAGACAAAATCCCAGCACAGAGGGAGAAATGGGCACAAAGTTCCATACCTAACCAAAAACCACTTGCTGGGACAGGTAAAATCAGTTTTCTCCAGTGGAGTATCACTGAGGATATCAGCCACACTCCAAGGCAGGCCCCACACCCAAGAGGAGTTGACCAACACAAAACAGACTGTATCTTTGTATGCTTTTTTTGTTTGGGGATTTTTGTCTAACTGGAATTTTGTTTGGTATAAGTGGCATTTTGTTTTGTGTTTTGTTTTTGAGACAGGGAGCATGAAGTTGGGTGGGTAGGGAGTTAGGATCTTGGAGGAGTTGGGAGAGGGATAAATATAGTCAAATGTATGAAAAAATGTTAAGAAAAAAATAATAAGGAAACTTCACATACAGGAGAAAATGAAAGCATCCAAGTTTGCATTACCTTCACAGGCATCCTAAATTATGAGAAGCGTTCCCAGGAACGCCCTTCTGGACTGAACACGCCCCTCTGCTCTTCTGATGAATTTGACTCCCCCCCTCCTCCTCCTCCCCCTCCCCCCAGGCGCCCTTGGTAAGAAGCATTAGAATAACACTCCAGTTGTGTTTCTTTCTCTTACCCGTGTGTTCATTAGTGTGATAAGTAGGCAGTATGTGCTACCTGAGCAACTTCCTGGCCTGTGAGGGGTTGTGTGTGCTAAGTGAGAACTCTGCCAGCTGAGCTACATCCCAATGCCATCTTTTATTTCTCTCCTACTTGAGAGGACTGTCAACAGACAACGCAGAGATATAGGCCCCCACCTGTCTCACATTACCTGTGGACAGTCAGCTGCTGCTGCTGCTTCTTCTTCTTCTTCCTCTTCCTCTTCTTCTTCTTCTTCAGATTTATTTCTCTTATATATTTGAGTACACTGTAATATGATTTATTTATTTATTTTGTGTACACAAGGACACTGTCACTGTCTTCAGACACACCAGAAGAGGGCATCCGATCCTATTACAGATGGTTGTAAGCCACCATGTGGTTGCTGAGAATTGAACTCAGGACCCCTAGAAGAGCAGTCAGTGTTCTTAACCGCTGAGCCATCTCTCCAGCCCAACCCTCTTAATACGAATGGAACTTATCATTTCCTCTGCCACACATACCTCCTCACCTGTCTGGTATTTAACCCTCTACTTACTGCTTAGTGTTTCCCACTCATCTCTGTATCCCAGCCTCTATGTCTGCTTACGTGATTCTGTCTGTGGCATGTCTTACCTCACCCTTGTTTCCTGATGCTGGATAGTGAACTTGGGACCTTGCTCATGCTAGGCAAGCTGAGGTAGACCTCCAGTCTAGAATGACTTTCCTTTTGTATGCATTTTCTCAGAAAGTCTTTCTGCTCTTACACTCAAGTTTTCTGAGTAATTTTAGTTGGCTGTGCTCTGTATGTGAAATATATTGCATAAATATAACTTGTGGCAGGTTGTGGTTAGTTCCAGTACCCCCAGAAGCAGAGAGAAGAAGATCACTGTGAGTTCAAAGTCTATGGAGCGAGTTCCAGGCTAGCCTCAGCTATACAGTGAGACCTGATCTCAGATAGATAGATGGATGGATGGATGGATGGATGGATGGATGGATGGATGGATAGATAATGTTACTTGCTTATAACCCAACTATTTTTCCTTTTAATATATCGTACTGTGCTTGGACTGGCACCAGACAAGTCTCTGTCCCATAATTTTAAATTATTTCTTATTTTTAGCTTCTTTTAAAAAGTGATGCTTTGCTCTGTGTGCCGTGTTCTTTTTGGGTTGGTTTGTGAGTTTCTTTTGTCAAATTTTAAAACTTGTAACGTTTGTTATTTTTTCCTTTATGACAAAGAGTATGTGTTTGGTAGCATCTACCACCTGCGGATTAACACACAGCAGGAGACGATTGAATATAGCAAGGGAGAGAAAGAAAACAGATTGCTGCCGCATGGCTTTTGAAGGGAGTGCATCCTGGGATACTGCAGAAAGAGCAGAGCTATGATTAATCTCAAACCAGCAAAGCAAAGAGTTACACCTATGGTTAGGAGATGTGAGAAACGGAGTGGAGAATTTAAAAAAACAAAAACAAAACAAAACAAAACAAACAATGAGGGAAGCTAGAAAGGACCTTAATTCAAAGAGAATTTAGCATGAAAGTCATTTCAAGCTGTCAAAGAAAACAAAGATGTCGTGGAAATTTCTGGCTGTGTCACGTGATCCAGACCCACGTGATGTTTTGCTGAGGCAAGACCCCTGAGAGGGGTTTGGAGAGAATTTAAATAGGACTCAACAGACAATGGTGGGGCGCTTGCACAGGCTTAGTTGGGTCTCTCATCTTCACTTCATTAAGAGGTATGGCGGATATCTTCTCCTGGCAACCCTGGCTGGTTCTGGTCTCTCCCGCTGACTCATGCCTATTCAGTGGAGGCCTGGCTGTTTCTGCTGGATCGTGCCTCCAATGCAGATTCAAGTTTGGTGACATTTTTGAACTGAACTGCTGGTATCCTGACAAACGGAAACTGGAATCGCCCCCAAAGAACTGTTTCTAAACAGGCCCATCTCCCCTTGTCCTATTTAACGTCTTTTCTCCCCTGCCTTTGGACGGTGGGCTAGTACGGGTTGGGGGGGGGCATCGAAGGGTTTGAGAACCCTTATTGAGGTAGGTTTTGAAAAATCTAAGCCTACAAGAGATAAATCATTCAAGGATGTTGCTGAAGTGACTGAGTAGCCAGCTGGGGAAAAATCTTAGACTCTCTCCTATACAACACGGAAGATAAAATATAACAACAAACCTAATGATAGTTCACCAGTGAAGAATTTTAAAGCAAGTTCCAGGTTCATCCCCCTCCCAAGAGACTCTATATATAGTTTTGGAAGACAGAATACTATTTTTAGATAGAGAGTTTATAACATTTCTACATTAATGACATCTTTGTCTGTCTGGAGGATGATTTATTAATTTGATTATCATTATTTCCGGTTGCACTCATTTTCCTACCACAACATTATACATTATTCCTTCTCCTCTTCTTCCTCTTCTTCCTCCTCCTTCTCCCTCCCCTTCTCCCTTCCCTTCTCCCTCCCCTTCTCCCTCCTCCTTCTCCCTCCTCCTTCTCTTCTCCCTCCCCCTCCTCCTTCTCTTCTTCCTCCTCCTTCTCCCCTCCTCTTCCTCTTCCTCTTCTTTTCAACATAATACTTTTACCAACTGTTTAAAGTTGTTTTCACATCATGTACCTTGATCACGCTCATTTCTCAGTCCTCCCAGGTCTGTCCCCCAACCCTTGTGACACCCCCCTAAAAGAATAAAAAGTAAGTTCAATTCGTATTCCCCATATACTCTCTGGACCACAGTCAAACTCCCTGGTGGCCAGTCCCTTAAAGAAAACTGAGTCCTTCCCAGCCCACAACCCCACCAGAAGCCATCAATCGTGGAGACTACACTTCAGCATCCTGATCACGATTTCTGTAAGTTCTCTTTGATGGCTTTCTGTCTAGACCGTTACTTTTTTAAAGAAGGAGTAGGGGTTGTCACAGAAGTTTCTATGTCCCCCTTTCTTAACCAAATCTACAGCTGTCTGAACCACTGCAAGGTATCTTCCTTGCCCTTTAGGTCAGTGGGAGCATGATCATGGACTTCCACATGGCCTCCAACACATGCCACAGACCTCAGTGTGGTCTCCAGTGCTGGTACAGACCACGGCCATGAGCCATAAATACCATCATAGTCCACAGACCAAGGACATCTGGCTGACCCTATGAATAACATTTTTATTTTATTTATTCTTTCATTCATTCATTTTTGAGACAGGGTTTCTCTGTGTAGCCCTGGCTGTCCTGGAACTCACTCTCTAGATCAGACTGGCTTCAAATTCAGAAAGCCATTTTCTTCTGCATCCCAAGTGCTGGGATTAAAGGTATGTACCACTACCACCAGGCCAGCTTTTTTATTTTAAAATTCTATACTGCTTAGAAAAATAGAAGTCTGCAGAAAAATCACAGACATATAAATATTCCTTTTCAATACTTTATATTGATGAAAATTTTTTATTTAATAACAATAATAATAATAATTAAAAAAATCGGGCTAGAGAGATGGCTCAGTGGTTAAGAGCACTGACCGCTCTTCCAGAGGTCCTGAGTTCAATTCCCAGCAACCACATGGTGGCTCACAACCATCTGTAATGGGGTCTGATGCCTTCTTCTGGTGTGTCTGAAGACAGCTACAGTGTACTCACATACATAAATAAACCTTAAAAAAAAACCCTCATAACATTTAGACAAATAGAGCTCTGTAGAAATTCAAGACTTGGGTATAATTCTATTTCTTTCTTGTCTCAGCCTCCAGAGTATCAGGATTGTAGATGTCCAAAGGGGGCCATGGTGGCCTGAGGCAGATCAGTGGAAACAGGAGAGTTGAATCTCTGACTAGATCCCTGTGGACTTCTCTCCACAAATCTCCCATCAGGCTCATTGTGAGGTGACTGTCCCCTTTGATACTCTCAGAAGTACCAGCAAGGGTTCACTGTGAGCAGATGTTGCTATGGAGGAGGAGTCAGACCCAGAGTTCATATGGCAACAGGCTGGACCAAAACACCTCTAACAGGGCTGGATGCAATTCTGCATGTTAAACAAGGAGACCCATGCCCTTTCCTTCTGTTTTCTTCCTTTACCAATCCCCTCCTCACCCCATCCCAACATAAAACGAAAGAAAGAAAATGTTAGCATACACAGGGACCCCTAAAGTCTTTCCACCGATCACTTCGAACTGAGACCAAAGAGCCAAAGACTACAGACTTCTGAGGTAAACATCTAATATGGAAATGAGAAGCAAACAAACAACAGAGATAAACAATTTAAAGATTTTAGCTTCAGTCCGAGCATTATGACAGGGAGCCCGGGGATTGTAGCCCAGTGGGAGACCATGACTTCTTGCTAGAGCCCTGAGTTGGATTCCCAGCACGGGGCAAACAAGCAAAGAGTAGCCTGCTGTGGTAAAGTCATTTAACTCATCATAGGGTGAGATGGTTCAGAGATTAAGAGCACTGGCTGCTGCTCTTCGAGAGGTCCTGAGTTCAATTTCCAGCAATCACATGGTGGCTCATAACCATCTGTACTCACATACATAAAATATATAAATAAAATTATTAATCTCAGTCTTTACAAAAACTGCTGGGAAAGGATGGCCCTGTTTTGTGCTTACAAACACATAGTATTATTACCTGACAATTAAAACAGCACAGACATATCTTGGAGCTTCTAGTTTCTCTCTCTCTCTCTGTCTCTCTCTCTCTCTCTCTCTTTCCTCTCTCTCTCTGTCTCTCTCTCTCCTCTCTCTCTCTCCTCTCTCTCTCTCCTCTCTCTCTCTCCTCTCTCTCTCTCTCTCTCTCTCTCTCTCTCTCTCTCTCTCTCTCTCTGTGTGTGTGTGTGTGTGTGTGTGTGTACACACTCTCAGAGTGGGATGTGGCTCACAAATGGGGTTTTAGTCCATGGTGACCCAGCTCTGTTGCTTCAGGCCTATGACAGCATGGTACACCTTGTTTGGAGCTCTTGTCAAAAGCTTACATCAGGCCAGTTTGGGAGCAGAAAAAAAGAGGAGGGGACCTGGGTCTCAGAGTGACCAAATTATTTCCAGCTAAGTACCTTTCTGAAGGATTCTACCATCTCCCAATAGCTCCACTGGCTGGACACCAAACACATGAGCCTTGGGAGGATGATATTCAAGATCTGAACTATAACAAATATAAAATCAGGTAAAGTCTTTATCTATCTATCTATCTATCTATCTATCTATCTATCTATCTTTCTTGTTTTTTCAAGACTAGGTTTCTTTGTGTAGCCCTGGCTGTCCTGGAACTTGCTCTGTAGATCAGACTGGCTTTGAACTCATGGAGATCCTGCCTGCCTCTGCCTCCCGAGCTCTGGGATCGTACGTGTGCACCACCACTTCCTGGCCAGTTAAATTCTGGAACCATGGATGTAGACAGCAGAGGCAGCAATCTAGATAATGACTGAATCCAAGAGATCAAATTAAAATGGCGGGGCATAAATATAACAGAAGATACACAGAATTTTATAGAGAAAAAAGTCTAAGCTTTCAGTTAAAAACAAGCCAACAAGGGGGTTAGGGAGATGAGATGAGCCAGCCATTACATGCTTGACAAGCAAACAGGAGGACCTGACTATGGAGTTCCAACACCTTCATGGAAAGCCGGTACAGGTGGTATGCATCTGGAACTTTCTAGGAGGTGGGGACAGGTGGATCCTCATTATCGCTCAGTCAACACAGCCAAATAGCTGAGCTCCGGGCTCGGAGAGAAACCCTCAAAAATTAAGGTGGCAAGAGATTGGAGATGGTACCCGCATCAACCTCTGGCAGCCATATGCCATCATACATACGTGCACATACACCAGCATGTGCACATTCCCACGTCAACATATACATACAACATAGACACACACATACACACACATGCACACACACACACATGCACAAACATACTGGAGTGGGGGATTTAAAAAGCCAAGCAAGCAAACACATATAAGGAAGTATATAGATGCAACATATATATCCATATATATCCAATATATAAACCAGTCAAGGTTGCTGTGTTAGCCAAGTCAGTTTCCCCCAGAGCAATCTCTGCATTTAACACAATTACAACCAAATCCCCATGGTTTCTCTGGACTTTGACAAGCTGATCTTAAAATTCATATAAAGCAATAAAGAATACTTTCATTCTGGTTGTTCACAGATGAAATCCTAGCCCCGGGACAGTTGAGACTGAAGGTGGAGTTTGAGGCTAACCTGGGCTACATAGTGAGTTCTGCGCTAGCCTAGACCGCACTGTGACACCCTGTCTCAATGAAATGAAGAATAAGCTAAATACGACTCATAAAGCCAAAGCAATTGAAAGAGCAGGATTCAATGTGGTATAATAATACCAGAGGCACTATAAAGATTTACAGAGCTTAAACAGTGACAAGACACACTGTCCCACAGGGAATATGACAGACTAGCTTCATGGAACATCCCACATACATTCCCAGTTAACATTCAGGAATAAAATGCAAACCCTAAAGTGTTTAGAAAAACTAGGTTTCCGGACATAGGCCTATACCTACACTGGACCCCAGCGTTCCGGAGTTGAAGACAGAGACAGCCAGATTTCTAGGCCAACCTGGGGCTCAACTAAAGACAAGGTTTTAGAGGAAAAAAAAAATAAAAAAAAAACAAAACAAGCAAACAAACAAAACAAAAACACAACCAACCAAACAAAAAAACAAAACAAAAAACAACAACAACAACAACAAAAAACCAGAATACCTTAATGACCTTGAGATAAGGAGAAAATTCTTTAAAAAGACAAACTAAAAAGAGAGAGAGAGCTGATTGCGTAGATCCCTTGGGAATCTGATTACATACATATTCAAAACTTGCATCTAATACATGTATAAAGAAGAATACAATTAAAAAAAAAAAAAAAAAAAAAAAAAAAAGAAGGGCCAGTGAGATGGCTCAGCGGGTGAAGGGGCTTGCTGCCAAGCCTGACAACTTGAGTTTAATCCCCCAGATCCACAGGGTGGAAGGAGCAAACCCACAGACATGGCATTTTAAACAACAAAAGATGTGCAAGGCATTATGCATGCAGGAACTCCTGAGGAGGTAGAAAATGCCTCACTTCCTGAGTGATCAGGAAATTGCTGACTTAAAAATAACAATAAGATGCCAGTGAATGTGTATCTGTTTCTCAGAACAATCTAATCACACTGGATTTTGTTTTCTTAAATTATTGTTTTGTAGCCAAGAGGGCGTGTGGCACACCTTTAATCCCAGCAGAGGCAGGTGGATTCCTGTGAGTCTGAGGCCAGCCTGGTCTTATTCCAGGTTAGCCAGGGATACACAGAGAAACCTCGTCTCTCAAAAGACAAAAACAAAATTATTGTTTTGTGTTTTTTTTTAAAATAAAAAATTTTTATACAGTATATTCCGATCACGATTTCCTCTCCCAGACCCTCCCATTTCTCCTCCCATCAGACTCCATGACTTCGTTATCTCTCTCTTCAGAAAACAGACACATTAAAAAACCATATAAACCAGAATAAAACATAGCAAGCAAACAACAAAGCCCAAAGAAAACGCATGAAGAATTCACACCCACACACAAACCATAAACGCATGAAACTGGAAACTATAACTTACAATCAGGAAACAGGTAAGGTAAAAAGTTCCCAAACAAAGCAGTATGAGACAATCATTCAAAATTCTGAACAAGACGGGAGCAGCCATAAAATGGAGCCCCAGCTTGAGCCATTTAGCATCATCCGGAGAAGCTGAAGATGCGTGGACTGTAAAATACAGAAACTTTATGTCTAGAGTTTCGTCCTGAAATGCCTTCACTCGGGGAAGCAAAATGGCTCAGAGGGTAAATGTACTCACTGCAAAAGCCTGATGACCTGATTGATCTCCAAAACCCACATAAAAGTAGAGGAGAGAACCGACTTCGCAAGGTTGTCCTCGGGAGAAGCCGTGGTAAGATCCAGCAAGCAAAAGTCATTAATGATACTTTGTAGCAAAAGCCCGGACAATCAAAATCCCCATTGACAAGAGGTACTTCTGTAGAGTGAAAAATTATAAAGACCATTTTATAAAATATATACAGGCTCACTAGTTCCAAGAAAGCAGAACTGAATATAAGATTCCAGGCCTTTCACTGCCCTGGAATACATTCCTCAAACCTCAGGGAAGAAAATCCACCTGTGGGTGGGGTAGGCCCAAAGCAGGAAGACACATTCCTGGCCACAAAGAAAGATGCAAGACATCTGGGTGGTTCCAAGAACTAACTAACTTTCCACTGACCTTGGTTACCCCTTCCCCTCCTTGAGGTCTTCCCAGTGTTACAGCTTGCTGAGTTCAAAATTTATAAAACAACCAATCATGTATAACCACGCGAAAATTCCTTCCTTTCCCTACCCCTTGCTATAAAAAGCTCCTTAGCCCACCACGCGGGGTCAAACTGTACTCGTGCATGAGTGTGCAGTTTGAACGCTGGCTGCCAGCTCTCTTCCCTAATAAACCTCTGCTAATTGCATCCAGTAACGGTGTCTTGGAGTTTGTGGGTGTTCGCGACTTCCCGAGACTTGAGTAAGGGTCTCCTGAATTTGGGAATCTTCACTTCAGCAGTTCTCAGCCTGTGGGTAACAACCCCCCGGGGGTGTGTGTCCCTATCAGATATCCTGCATATCAGATATTTATATCACGATTCATAACAGTAACAAAATTACAATTATGAAGCAGCAATGAAACAATTTGGTGGTTGCCGGTCATCACAACATGAGGAACTAGACGAAAGGGTCACAGCATCAGGAAGATTGAAACCACCGAGCTAGTGGATAAATTGTGTGGTGTTCGCATAAAAATGTCAGGCACTTTAAATTGCTTAATGGGCTCGTATGTATCCGATAAGTCCCCCAAACATTTGTCCTGCAAGGCAAGCAACTGGTAAGTTGGTAAGCGTGGTATTTTAAAGTACTAATTAAGAATCTGTAATATTATAACTAATGATAATAGCTACACAGCTACATGTTCATGAATGTGCTACAAATTTATAAAAAACATACAGAGAGCCTAATGGGTGGTGCAAGCCTGTAATTCCCACACAGTGAAGGTTGAGGCTGGCTGGGCAGTGGTGGCACACGCCTTTGATCCCAGCACTTGGGAGGCAGAGGCAGGTGGATTTCTAAGTTCGAGGCCAGCCTGGTCTACAGAGTGAGTTCCAGAACAGCCAGAACTACACAGAGAAACTCTGTCTTGAAAAGCCAAAAAAAAAGGTTGAGGCTGGAGGGTTCTTTAGGAGTAGCCTGGGCTACATAGCACAATTAAGCACAATTAAGTATTTAAATAAATATACAAACAAAAAGCATAAACACAAACTGGAAAGATAGTGCCTTAGTTGGCGTTTCATTGCTGGGAATGATCACTGCAACTTTTTTTTTTTTTTTAATTTATTTTATGTATGTGAATACACTGTCTCTCTTCAGACACACCAGAAGAGAGCATCAGGCCGGGCAGGTGGTTCACGCCTTTGATCCCAGCACTTGGGAGGCAGAGGCAGGCAGATTTCTGAGTTCAAGGCCAGCCTGGTCTACAGAGTGAGTTCCAGGACAGCCAGGGCTACACAGAGAAACCCTGTCTCAAAAAAGAAAAAAGAAAAAGGAAAAAAAAAAAAAGAGGAGAGCATCAGGTCCCATTACAGATGGTTGTGAGCCACCATGTGGTTGCTGGGAATTGAAACTCAAGACCTCTGGAAGAGCAGTCAGTGCTCTTAACCACTGAGCCATCTCTCCAGCCCAACCACAGCAACTCTTATAAGCATTTAACTGGGGCTGGCTTATACAGTTCAGAGGTTTATTCCATTATTGTTATAGCAGGAAGCACGGTAGCATGCAAGCAGACGTGCTGAGAATTCTACATCTGGATCCTCACTCCAGCAGCAGGAGGAGAGAGTGACACTGGGCCTGGCTTGAGCATTTGAAACCTCAAAGCCCATCCCCAGTGATAAACTTCCTGCATCAAGGCCACACTCACTCCAACAAAGCCACACCCATTCTATCAAGGCCACACCCACTCCATCAAGGCCACACCTAGTCCTACAAGTGTCACTGTGAGCCGGTGAGGGGCCATTTTCATTCAAACCACCACTGATAGTTAAGAGTGCTTGCAGCTCTTATAGAGGACCAGCATTCAGTTTCCAGAACCCCTTCACCATGACACACAACTCCCTATAACTCCAGTTCCAGAGTGTCTGACATCCTCTTCTGCCCTCCAAGAGCACCTGTATTTACACATTATCCGTGCACATTTATGTCTATGTGTGTGATACATACACATAATAAATAAATGTATAAACTTATAATAAATAATAGATTTTATTTATTTATTCACTTTACATCCCAATCGCAGCCCCCCTCCCTCCTCTCCTCCCAGTCCCATCCTCACAAATCCCACTTCCCTTTACCCTTGGAAAAGGGGAAGCCCCCCCTTGGGTACCATCCCCTCCTGGGACATCAAGTCGCAGCAGGACTAAATAATAAATTCTAAGTAATGAATCTTTTTTAAAAGGAGTCACACAAAATTGTAGTGTTATGGATGTAGTGTTTATTGCTTATAGTAATAATTCCCAAATTACACGGAACCCGCACATCTGCCTGTTAGATGCTGAGGGTCCCTGCTTCCAGTTGGCTTTGATTGGTGAATAAAAGTTGCTGGCAACCAGTGGCTCCGCAGGGAGACTGAGGCAGGACTTTAGATTTCCCGGGCAAGGGAACCCAGGGAGGAAGAAAGATTGAGAATCGCCATGCCTGGGAAACAGAAAGATCAGGTCTGAGTGTACAGCCATGTAAGAGTCTGGGAAGAGGGATCCCAGGGGCTCCTCTCCTGACTGGGTCTGGGGTAGCAGAGATGCAATATAGACTTTAGTAAGTAATAGTTCAGGAGTATCGGAGGGGAGCCGTTAGCAACGTGGAAGTTTGGGAGTGACCTAGCCATTGCTGCTGCTTTTGAGAATCCAGAACACTTTGACGGGTGATGAGGAATGCATGCTGCCGAAGGCGGGGTGGGGGGTAATTTGAACAGCATTCATAATTAATACGACACTGTGGCATAGGAACAATCTCTTTAGAAAAAAATATAATGAGCATAGCTTTATCTGTGTATTAAGCCACATCTCATATAAGATACATTATATATAATATATATTCTAACACACACATGTGTATGTGTGTGTGTATGTGTGTATGTGTGTGTGTGTGTATACACAAACATTAACTATAGGTGGTGTACATACAATTGGGGCACATAATTTCTACATTTTCCAAATGTCTAAATATGTTACAATTTAAGGAGAGAGAGGGAGAAAAGTAGGTAACCTTAATCTCATGCCCAGGCCTTCCTTATGTATCACTGAAGGAATTTTAAGTAACACATGCTGTTTCCTTTTTTATTTTTTTATTTTTTTATTTTTTTTTTATTTTTGCAACTCTTCTCCACCCCCACTAGCGTTTCCTTTTTTAAATGAACTGTAACCAAATACGAAATAACGCCGGGCAGTGGTGGCGCACGCCTTTAATCCCAGCACTTGGGAGGCAGAGGCAGGCAGATTTCTGAGTTCGAGGCCAGCCTGGTCTACAGAGTGAGTTCCAGGACAGCCAGGGCTACACAGAGAAACTCTGTCTCGAAAAAAAAAAAAAAAAATAAAAACAAAAAAAGAAGACAAAATACGAAATAACGAAATAACGTACACATTAACAGTGCAACAATCGCTGCTTGCGTACATGTGTATATCTTGTGTTTTTATGTACATTTTTAATCGGGTTAAACATCCTCCCCAACAGTTATTTTTCATGGTAAAAAAAAAAAATTCATACTTCTTTGTTCTGGCTTTTTGAGACACTCCGCGTATAACTTCCATTCGTAGTTACTTTACCTCAGACAGCAGCACACCAGGACGTTTCCCTCCGGTCTTAACCTGGGATTTTGTGTGTTGCTTTTGTTTTTTATTAAGATAAGGTTTTCGGGGATGTGCTCAGTCCTGCTGTGACTTGCTGTCCCAGGGTAGGATGGTACTCAAGGAGAGGCTTCCCCTTCTCCAAGCGGGGGAGGGTCATGGGAAGAAGGATCTGAGGGTGGGACTGAGAGGAGAGGAAGGAGCGGGGTGGGGGGCTGCTGCCGGGATGTAAAGTGAATAAGTAAATAAATAGACAGGCAGGCAGACAGACAAACAGACAAAGAAAGAAACAAAAAGGAACGGTCTCCCAAAGTGGCTCAGACTAGGTCAGGACTCGGGATTGTCCTGCCCTCTAGTGTTGGGTTATGGGAATGCAGTGTTATAAAGTGGAATCTGCTGACCTGCCCTACTGCTTAGCTCTTGATAGCTCCACCTCGCCTTCCACTTCCAGTTCCTATGAGAACTGTTTATGACTCCACATCCGAATATCTTTCTGTGCTTGGATGTGCTGAAGGGATTGTTGGTCCGTGCAATATTTTTGTTTTTAATCTTTTGAAGAACATATTTCTGTTATGCATAACGTCTGTACTAATTTACATTTTCACCAATGATGATCAAGAATCCATTTTCTTCTTCTCTTCATCGTTGTCATTGTCCTCCTCCTCCTCCTCCTCCTCCTCCTCCTCCTTCTTTTCCTCCTCCTTCTTTCCATGTGTATGGATGTGTCCGTATGTGTGTGTCTGTGTGTGTGCGTGTGTGTGTGTGTGTGTGTGTGTGTGTGTGTGTGTGTATGTGTGTGTGTGCATGTGTGTGTGTTACTAGTTACTGAACGTAGAACCCCACACATGCTAGAGTAGAGCGTCAGTGGGTGAGTGGAAGAAAATGTGACACCCACGTACCAGGGAAGTAAAGAAAAATGAAATCCTGACAGTTGCAAGAAAGTGATGGGACTGGACAGCATCATGTTAAATACAATAGAGTATTTTCTCTCATATGCAGAATCTAGATTTAAGAGCACACACACTGTGCAAGTAGAGGGGCTTCTAATAGGGGGAGGAAGACGTCTAAGAGGAAAGGGTAGGGGTGCTAGAGAGGGCAATGAAGTATAAAAAGAGAAAATCCAGCAATTTGTATGCGGACTCTAGGTTTATATATAAATATATAAATATATATATATATGAATATGTATATATATACATATATAAAGGTTCATATATATGTGTAGGTTTTATACCTCTACATACCTATATGACAAGACAGAGGAGGGGGCTATTTGTGTGGAGGAAAGAGTCCAGCCAGTGGAGGAGGGGTACAGAGGAAGACAGTGTGGCTAACCAGCAAGAGTGTTACTATAGTAAAACCTATTACTGGGGAGAGATTCCCAAGGCCCATCCTCCCGGAGGCTCTGGAGGCAGAGAGTATCCTGGGAGAGGGAGATGGTCCTAACCCATATCCTGGAAACAACGAAACTCACTGAGTCATAAAAGGGGGAAGAAAGATGCCATGAGAGTAGAGGGGAGAGTATTTAGGGACAGGAAGAAGGTTGGCAGGAGGGAGAAGGAGACTAGTGTCAGTAATGGATGACAATGATCAAAATACACTACATATGTGTGTGTGTGTGTGTGTGTGTGTGTGTGTCACCATAATGAAACTCGTTATTGTGAATAATTATTAGATGTTAATCAAATATACTTACGCAATAAAGTCATTGTAAAATAAATAATTTAAGAGCAGGAAGGAGCCGTGCTAACTGTCCTTCATCAAAAGAAAACAGAAGTCAGACAGAACCATTTATGCATCACAGTAAGGGAACAGAATTGTAAACCCAGAGAACATAATGAATATTCATAAATCTAAATGAAGAAAGTCGTCCTTCCTCCAGCATGTGTCCCTTAGCACCTTTGGCAAAAATCAGTTGACACTCGGGTACGGTGACACACATAACCCTTGAGAGGTGGAGGCAGGAGGATTAGGTGTTCAAGGCTAGCCTCAGCTACAGAGTGAGTTCAAGATCATCCCGAGCCCCGAGATAGCCTGTCTCAAAAAAGAAAAAAAAATAAAAGTCCCCAGTTGAATGTGGAGGAGAGCATATCCTCGTCTCCTCTTCTTTCTGTCCCACTAGTCTGTGCCTTTTTTTATTGTGGTAATTACTACTCTGTTGTGATTGCTATGACTTGGTAACATGTTCTCAAGACAGGGGATTCTAGCACCGTCCATTATGTTGTGAGCCATATGACTGGCTCTTATCCCCGTAAAGATTACAACTGTTATTTCTAGTTCTGTGGAAAATTTGTCTCACCAAGTCTGCAGCTCGCTGTACGTTTTAATATCATCGATGCCTCCATTCTATAAACAGATGTCTTCCAACTTGTGTGTACGGGGATAGATGTGTGTGTGTGTGTTTGTATGTGTCTGTGTGTATGCATGTATGTATATGTGCATGTATGTGTATATATGTGTGTATGTATATACATATTTGCATATATGTGTGTATGTATATGTATGTATGTGTGTATGTCTCTGTGTTTATGTATATGTGTCTGTATGTGTCAATGTCTGTAGGTGTGTGCATCTGTGTATGAATGCGTGAAATCTCTCGACTCTTTGGTTAAATATATTCCTAGGCACTTGCTTTCCTTGTGCCTACCGTAAGCGGTTTGCATTCTTGACTCTTGTTTCAGATAATTCACTATTGCACAGGGATACCGGCAAAACCACTGCTGTGGCGGGGTTTGATTTTATACCAGGCTACTTTGTGTACTCATTTGTCAGTTCTAATGGCTTTTAAATGGCATCTTTGGCGTTTCTCTTTTTACGATTATGACACATGAGATTTTCACTGAGCCAAGCCTCCACCCTCACCATGAGCGAATGCCCAAAGTTCGCTGTGGAGATCTGACGGCAAAGAGAAGAAAATCCTGCAACTGTGAACTGCAGCTAAAGTCTCTTCGAGTTCTAGAAGGCAGAGCCATGCAAGGCACGCGCAAGGCTTTCTTTGTGCCTTTTCTTTGATCTCTAAGGCTGTGAAATCAAAGGAGACTTGAACAAGAAGACCGGCAGGCACCTTCCAGTAGGTGGAGCTGTGGAGGCTGGAAGCTAAATTTCCACAGTGAAATTTGAGGTACTCCCAGCAGGAGTTTGCAGTTGCTGGTTCTATACCCACCGAACACTGTGAGCTTCGGAGACGTGAGTAACGCACCCAGTTTTACCCAGCCGCTTCGGAGACTTCGGAGACCGATCGGGAGTCAAACTCGATTCTCTCTGACTCCCAAAATTGAACTTCTTAGCGTTTCCTTTCTCACTCAGCGCTAGACAAAGACAAATGCTGGAGGAAAGAAAGCATCTTCGGATGAGGCGAGCTGGTGAGGAGAGCTAAGAGCAAACACAGCGAAGGAAGGAAGATGGCGGCGAGAGGGATGGAAAACGGAGAGTTGGGAGGGGACTTCGTTTTAGGTTTGGCTTAGGTTAGGTTTGTTTAGGTTTTTAGAAGTTCTTGTGCATATATAAAGGTACACGTATGTGTGCAGGTGCACAAGCATTCCTGTGAAATTGAAGGTTAGACACCAGGTGTCTTCCTTTATTGCTTCCTACTTTGTTGTTGTTTGGTTGGTTCGTTTGGGTTTTGGTTGTTGGTTTTTTTGTTGTTATTTATATGTGTGTGAGTGTTTGCCTGCATGTATGCCTGTGAACCATGTCTGTGCCTGGTATCTGAGGAGGCCAGGGCAGGGTGTCCAATCCCCTGGGGCTAACTGGAATTACGGGTAGTTGTGAGCCACCATGTAAGTGCAGGGAGTTGTATCTGGGTTCTCTGGAAGAGCCACGTCTTAACCACTGAGCCATGCCTCCGGCACCAGTCCACCTACCTTCGTTTTGTTTGGTTGTTTAGAGGCAGCGAACCTAGAGCTCCCCCAGCTGGCTGGTCTGACTGGCCAAAAGCTCCATGGATACTCCCGTCTCTGCCTCCTTAGTGCTAAGGGGCTCGGCCACCCACTACCGCACCCAGATTTTTATATGCGGTGTGGGGATCTGAGCTCAGGTTCTCTGGTTTATACTGCAGACACTCTGCCAACGAAGGAGTTCCCTTAGCCTTGTTTGGTGGTGGGGAGTTGAATCCAGACCCCCGTGCATGATGGGAAAACATCCTGCCCGTGAGCAGCACCCCAACCAAGCATTTGGTTTTCTGACACAGGTTATCGGATGCCCTTGAACTCACTGAGTAGTCTACAGCACCCTTTTGTCTTTACCCAGTGACGCTGGAGTGACAGGCTTGGGCCACCACACTTATTTATTGTTGTACATCGAAATTGCCCAAAACAAAGCAGCTTCAAATATCCTTAATCATTATTAGCTCCTAAGTTTCATCAGCCAAGAATCCAGCATGGCATCATTCCAGGATCTCTCTGGAACCAAGATGTTGGTCAGACTGTGGTTTCCCATCAAGACTGTTTGTGGGAGGATCCATTTTACTCCCCGGGGCCTGTGGCTTGTTGTTGTTCTCACTTCCTGGATGGTTTTGTAGCTCTAGGTCTCCCTTGGCTACTTACAACATGGACCTCGCCAACAAGACCTTTCAAAAATGTAAATAAGGCTAAAGGAATGGCTCAGTGGTTAAGAGCACTAGTTGCTCTTCCAGAGGTCCTGAGTTCAATTCCCAGCACCTACATGGTGACTCACAACCATCTGTAATGGGATCCGACGCCCTCTTCTGGTGTGTCTGAAGACAGAGACAGTGTAGATATGCATAAAATAAGTAAATAATTCTTTTTTTAAAAGACTGTAAATAAGGGGAAAGTTATATTTATCTTATACAACCCTTGATAATCCCAGACTTGAGGGCAGATGCTACAAGGGTATCAAACAGGCTCATTCTGAGGAGGAGGGTAAGAATCTTGTTCCCCTTCCTACAGATGGTCTTCCCTGTGCTAACCCGTCCTTCTGTCATCTGGGGAGTCTCATGTCAGTTACAGTCTGAGATCATGTGGTCTGTGACATACTTTCCTACTTTGGATCTATGGCTTCAGGAAGCCTCCAGGCTTCTGTTTTAGGAGATGTTTTTTTCTTTTAAGTTCCGAAGACATGATGTAATAGAAAGATGTGTGCGTTTCATTTCAGCAAAGCAAATCTTCTCCTGCATCCAAGGGTTGACGCACTCTCTGTGTCTTCTCCTGATGGAAAATGGGAAAAGGGCTAGGATGCTAGCTCATGAATGAGATAACCTTGTTCCCAGTTGGCACTAGGGAATTCAGTGCAGTGAAAGGAATGGGTATGAAGAGGACTGATGAGAACCCAGACGTCTCGGCCTGTGCTACCTGGAGAAGAATAAGTAGAAGCTTCCCAGCCATCCCTCTGGCTCCATCCCAGCTTAAGAAAACAATAGGCAAGACCCCACTCCTGATTCTCAAGACTTTCAGAGGAACCAAAGGAAGGAGAGAAGCCATCTTTCTCTGAGATGTCTCTGCATTGAGCTCTCATCCCTGTCCATTGCTCTGTGTCAAAAGGGATACCCACCCCCTCTTACCCCCACTCCTATTTCCCCCACCCCCAACCAGTGCTAGTAGTACCCATTAGCTTCCTTTGTATATAGTGTAGGAGTGTAGGCTCTAGGAATTTGAGTTGAAGGAAACTGAGAGCCATGTGCCTTCATGGAAGGCTGCCTTGGGTGAGCCTGAAAAGGTAGTTCAAAGCACTAACAGGTCTGCCTCTCATTTTTACAAGAAAATAATGACATTTCAGATGAGATTTCAAAAGGGAAATGCATCAATCTTTATGAAGAATTTCATGACATTACCTCTAAAAATCTAGAATTTGTATACCATTTGGCCTAGAAATTTCCCATCTGAGAATCCGTCTCAAGAATTTATTCATTCTGGATCATGGTGACTCATGCCTTTTATTCCAGCATTCCGGAGACAAGGGCGGGCAGATCTTTGTGAGTTCAAGGCCAGCCTGGTCTACAGAGCAAGTTCCAAGAAAGCCAGGGCTACATGAAGATATTGCCTCAAAACAAACAAACAAAAAAGAATTATTCACTTGTAATGTGAATAATTGTGTGTAAGAGATGTAAGCTTGTGTGTAAGAGATGTAAGCTTAAAATTATTACATGGCATATTTGTAATAATTGCAAGTGAAAAGACATGGCCTAAAAGTAAATAAATGGAAGCCAGATAAAACCAGTCACAGCCCAGAGAGATATGCAAGAAGCAGCCATTCAAAGAAGGGAGATAGGTCCATTTACACCGATAGCAAACTCTCCACACTTGGACAAAGTGAGTTGCAGAGAT
Source organism: Rhabdomys pumilio (assembly GCA_030674055.1). Classification (NCBI taxonomy): domain Eukaryota; kingdom Metazoa; phylum Chordata; class Mammalia; order Rodentia; family Muridae; genus Rhabdomys; species Rhabdomys pumilio. The sequence continues at coordinate 32,376,108 of JANHMN010000019.1, forward strand.
AATGCATTCACTCTGTCCATGGTCCTCAGCCCTAGGAGGGACGTACCTGTGCATAGGTGCAGAAGTACAATAATGTAAGTATCATACGGTTTCAGGAAAAGTCAGTGCCAAGTTTTATTCTCAGGCTCCATCCTATAAATATCTGTTGCTTTGACTGCAGGTGTGTTGCCTCACAAAGCCACCCCTAAACCTGAAGATGCCTGGGAATGACCGGCTCTCCATTAATGAGTCCATTGTGAAAATGACTG
>JANHMN010000019.1:32378855-32383214 GCA_030674055.1 Rhabdomys pumilio
TCCTGCAGCTGGAGAGGTGGCACTGACGGCTCTTCCCGAGGTCCTGAGTTCAACTCCCAGCAACCACATGGAGGCTCACAACCATCTGTAATAGGTAGGATCTGATGTTCTCTTCTGGTGTGTCTGAAGACAGTGACTAAAACAAAATAATAAGATAAATCTAAAAAAAAAAAAAAAAAACAAGTGTCTCCGGCCATGCCTGAAACCCTTAATTCAGTCCCCAAAAGCCACATGATGGAGGGAGGGAACCCACTACCAAAACTGGTCCTCGGAGATCCACTCATGCGTCATAGAACTGTGCCATGTGCACACAAATGCACACATACCCGTGCTCACAAAATAAGCAAATAAATTAAATACTTTAAAGGATGACCCCAGGGTATATATTTTGGAGTATATTTTTCCCTGGCTAAGTCTAACCACCTGTGTCCTTTTGGCACAGAGAAGCACACACTCACTCTGCCTTTTTGTGAAGGTCCTGGTAGGTAGGTGCTTCCTAGAGTCTTCCTCTCTCACGATGATGTCAGGTCTGTGTCTGTCACCTATAATTAGGTTCTGCTCAGCTTTGCAGCAAACACAGCCAGCTATGTCTCAGGGCTCTTGGAAGTGAGTTTGTTTGTTAATGGGTTGTGTGGTGTAGACTTATTCGACATCTCTCACAAAAATAACACGTTTATTGCAGCTTATAGTGGGGGTTGAGATTGCTAATATCCCTGTCTCCATAAATTGCAAGATGGTGTCCCGTATGACTCTAAGAATGAGCCACACCGTGAAACAATTTATGGCACCAAAGATGTTGTGGATTTGGGATAATGTTTGTAATAAGTTAATTGGGTTCCCAAAATTGCACAAGAATCTCTCTTGTAAGACAGTGAGGGTCCCTGTCCCCAGTTTGTTCTAATTGGTAAATAAGGTTGCCAGTGGCTGGGCAGGGAGACAGGTGGGACTTTAGGATTCACTGGGAGAAGGAGGAGGATTTAGAACCACCATGTTGAGAAAGCAGAGATATCAGGCCTGAGAAGTGCAGGACAGAGAGACAGTCAGCATGTAAGAGTTGAGGATGGTGGCCCAGGAGGGCTTCAGGCCTGGGTTAGGGGCAGCCAGGATGGAATATAGGTTTTAGTAAGTAATAATTCAGGATTATCAGAAGGAAGAGTGTGTTGGCCATGTGGAGGTTTGGAAGTGCCCAGAGCCACTGAACTGTTTAAGACATATTAAATATAAGACTTTGTGCCAGGCAGTGATGGCGCACGCCTTTAATCCCAGCACTTGGGAGGCAGAGGCAGGTGGTTTCCTGAGTTCGAGGCCAGCCTGGTCTACAGAGTGAGTTCCAGGACAGCCAGAGCTACACAGAGAAACCCTGTCTCGAAAAAACAAAAACAAAAAAACAACAAAAAGACTGTGTGTGTGTGTGCTCATATATGTGCATGCTGTGCCTGCATACGTGTATGCGTGTGTGTGTGTGTGTGTGTGTGTGTGTGTGTGTGTGTGTTTGCACACATGCACGTGCACGCATGCTCATGTTTCATTCGAGAACTAAGAATATGGAGCAGATATCAAGGAACTTGTGCTGCTGCCACTGGGCGATTAGAGCGAATAAATTACCGATAACAACAGAAGACTACTTATTGGACAGCTGTGTGCAGTGATTCTCCAGAGGAAATGGTCTCAGAGTGACCCAGTGTCAAGGTCATGTCGAAAGTCTGTAATGGGAGGATTTATACCATAACCCAACACAAAGATCAACACCAAAGAAGAAAGAGAACACAGTTCTGAAAGTTCCTGTGGCAGTCACAAGACTTCTTAGGTACTGGAGAAATAATTAGTAGAATTGAAAAAAAAAAAAAAAGATTATTTTTGACAAGGATTGGGGGTCAAGTCAGCAGTTCCCAACTTTGCTTAAGTATTAGAAGTGCCTCCCACCCCTGCTCTGTCTGTCTGTCTGTCTGTCTGTCTATGTGTATTTGTATGTGTGGGTTTACATGTGTGTAGAAGCCAAAAGACAAACCTCAGATCTCCTTCTACACTCACCAGACACCTTATTTCTTGACAAGGTCTCTTGCTGGCCTAGAACTCTTAAGTAGGTTAGGCTAACTGGCCAGCAAGCCCCAGGGATCTGCTCCCTGGTGCTGAGATTGCAAGCATATATCACTCACCACACCCAACCTTTTTATGTGGTTTTTGTGGGTTAAACTCAGGGCCTCATGATTGTGAGGCAAGACATTACTAGCAGAGCCCAGAAGCCATCCTCTCTAACCAGCTCCCCTATGAATCCAAGCTTTGTAACACTGTCTTTGGAAAAAGTGTCACACTCGCCACACAGCTGGGTGAACTACGTTACCATCTCTCAGTATATCAGACAAATTGAATGCCATCACCCAGGGCCACCAACCGTTCTGATGGCAGTACAGAGAGAGCAAGAGAGCTAGACCTCAAGCTTCACCATCCTGCTCACCCAGTCTGCAGTTCAGGTCTTCACATCCTGGCTCTGTCCGGGAGTACTTTCTGCTTCAGAGTGGACTGTCAGGAGCCTGTCCACTCAACACTGCGTCTAAAATGGGTGATAGACTGGCCCTGTTTGAGAAGGGCTACTTAGAATGGCTCCCCTTTTCCCTCTCCCTTCTCCTCCTCCTTCTTTCCTCTCTTTGTTCATTTCTGAGATAGGGACTCATCTAGCTGAGGCTGCCCTCAGTATGCAGTGGAGGGTGGCCTTGAGCTCCTTGTTTGCTTGCCTTTGCCTGTGTTGTGTTTGGCTCACAGATGTGTACCATCATACCTGGCTCATGACAACTTTCTTATAATGAATTACAGTTAGGGCCACAGAGAGATTGTTCCTTTTCAGACTTCACCAATTTAAAAAACAAAAACAAAACAAAACCAAATATATAAAAAACAAAAGGAAACAAAAGACAACAGAAGATATTTAAGCGTGCATTTGCTGGCTATTCAGCGCTCTTTACTGTTTACTTAGAGTCTATGCTTTTGTTGTTGTTGTTTCTAACATTAGAAAAGGAAGAAGTGACCACAAACTGGAGTAGCCTTGGGAGACTGTAAGGAACACACAGCAGAAGCACGCCAGGAAGAAGCTCATTGCTCCTGAGAAGGTTCCAGAAGGTTCCAGTTCGTTCCGCCTCCGTTGACGCTTTCTGCTGTTTTGTACCAATTTCAAACAGGGCCTCAGTCAACACTGGACCTATAAAGACAGCAGAGGGCCCCTACCCAAGGATGTAACCCCAAAGTCTTCTGGCCTGCAATTGACAGTGTGGGATTCAAGAGCCAACACCCCAAGACAGCTGTTGGGAGCATATGAACGATGAGTGATGCTTATTAATGTGTGTGAGCCAAACACCTGTTGCCAGCTATTCCCTGCGCTCCTGCTAAAGCCCCGCCTCCTGGGGATTCTGGTTTTACTGCTCTAAACCACAAGCAGGAAAAGGTTCTGTTGTGTATGAAGGCCTGGGTGGCCTAGAAGCTAGGAGGTGTCTCAGGGCAATTAAGAGCTTCCGACAGACAGCCCATGGGGTGGGAGTGTGGGGGCGGGGACGGAGTGGGGACTGGGGATGGGGGAGGGGGGGACCGGAAGACAACTTTTGTGTAGCCTGCTCCAGGGAAGGGCAACTGCAGGGTAGCACAGCCTCCCAGAGGATGCACAAAGTGGTTCAGGTATTTGCAAACAAAGAGACGTTTCTCCATAGAGACAAGATGGAGGGGATGCAAAATCTACAATCAGAAAGCAGGTGACTTCTGTTTCACAGAGGGCCGAGCTGGTGGCAGTCCTGATGCCTCTGTCTTCCTCTGTTGGCCTCCCCTAACCCTGACTGTACAACCTCGATTCCAGGCTGACATCTTCCTCCTCACCACAAGTGTCTTGGGTATCTGACTCTATCACTACGCCATTTCCTCCAATGTCCTTGAAAATTGCCCACGTGCCACTGTCTCTATCAAGCAGATGTATCGTGGTGGGCACCCCTGCCTGGTTTCAGGGTCCTCTTTGGTCATCTCTTCCCCACAGTCAACAATCCTCTTCGGAGGTTTCTCTACATGTTCCAGCCTCCTCCACCCAACGACATTTCTCCATCAAGATCCCTCATCCAGGGATGGGGCGATGGTTCAATCTAGCAAGCACTAAAACCTGAGTGTGAGTTGGGGACCCCAGCATTAGCAGGGCAAAGACAGGTTGTTCCGTGGACTATCGAATTGGCTGTCTTGCCTAGCTAAATGGACCAGTTCCAGTCAAAAGAGGGAAACCCTGTTTCAAACAGTAAGTTACAGAAGTCTGGACTGGAGAGGACACCCAAGTTTGACCTTTGGCCTACACACACACACACACACACACACACACACACACACACACACACA
>JANHMN010000019.1:32383598-32427796 GCA_030674055.1 Rhabdomys pumilio
CTTCTTCTTCTTCTTCTTCTTCTTCTTCTTCTTCTTCTTCTTCTTCTCCTCCTCCTCCTCCTCCTCCTCCTCCTCTTCCTCCTCCTCTTCTTCCTCCTCCTCCTTCTTCTTCTCTTTCTTCTTTTTTAAGATTTATTTATTTTATGTATATGAGTACACTGTAAGCTGTCTTTAGACACACCAGAAGAGGGCATCGGATCCCATTACAGATGGTTGTGAGCCACCGTGTGGTTGCTGGGAATTGAACTCAGGACCTCTGGAAGAGCAGTCAGTGCTCTTAACCGCTGAGCCATCTCTTCAGCCCCTGGCGTATAAAGATTCAAGTCTAAACGTGGTGCCTAGAGCATCCTTTCTTGTATCAGTTCTGTTGGGATAGAATTGTGCATCCCGAAGCTCACGCGTGCGGTTCCGTGACTTTAAGCACATTTAGAGTCCTGTAACAATAGCCATAATCTAATTTTAGAATGATTTCATTATATCCAGACAAGTCCCATACCCAATCCCTTCTAAGCGTGTCCAGCCCTCCCCCCAGAACCTTGACAACCTCTAATCTACTTTGCAACCCATTTGGACACTTCACATAGACAGGATCACACAGCGTGTAATTGTTCCGAGACTGGACTCCCCGCTGGCGCAAGTGGGACATGTATTCCATATTATTGCAGAATAAGATTCACCGCTATGGCAGGCCACATGGCTTGTTTTTATTTGGCAGTGAATGGATTTTTTTGTTGTTGTTTATACATTTTCATTATGAAAAACGTCAGACTGGATACTCACGGGTGAGTTTTTTGTGTGGTTGGCTATCTTCACTACCCGTTGGCAACTCCATGTTTAGCATTTAGAGAAATTCCATCGTTTCAAAGTCCCATCATCGACGTGGGGGGAAGATAGTTTCTTCTGCCTTGCCAATACTCAATACTCAATACCTTCAAAAAAGGATAGTTCATTAAACTAGCGTCTCTCTCTCTCTCTCTCTCTCTCTCTCTCTCTCTCTCTCTCTGCGTGTGTGTGTGTGTGTGTGTGTGTGTGTGTGTGTGTGTGTATGTGTGTGTCTTTCACTCGAGAATCCACATCATTGGGGTGGTAGTGAAATTCAAGTTCACCTGCTGAGGAGTTTACAGCGGATTAACTACCACTATAATGAAGAGGCTGCTTGTCCCACAGATGATGCTTGGAACTGTAAAGATTCAGAGCAGTGTCAGCATGTGGTCCAGACCCATCATCATCATCATCATCACCATCACCATCACCATCACCATCACCATCACCATCACCATCACCATCACCATCACCATCACCATCTCCATCTCCATCACCATCACCATCACCATCACCATCACCATCACCATCACCATCACCACCATCACCATCACCATCACCATCACCATCACCATCACCATCACCATCATCATGTTCGTTAGGAACACCACTTTTTGGATCCCATCCCAGAGCACGGATGTAAGAAACTGTGCTCCACACTACCAAACACGCTAAAGCTCAAGGGTCACAGCTTCAGGGAGGCCTGGATGTTGACCCTTTCTGAAGGCTCTTTGATTATTCTATCATGCATTCAGATCTTCACACTGTGGTTTTGTAACTTACCAGCTTAAGGTGACACTGAGTATTCTCAGCGGGACCTGGGACCAAGCATGGTGATGCGCCTTCTATTCACGCACTCCTGGGTTATTATTAAGCATTGGCTTCTCGGCGTATGACCTGTCCTGATTTTTGTGGAAGGATGCCACACGTCCTGTCCCTGTATCCACAGAGGGACAGGAGGTGTGTTGGGTGTGAATCACCTCCCTGTGAGTTCAGCTTTTCTCTTCCCTCCCCTTCTTCCCTTCCCTCCCTTTCCTTCTGTGCTGGTTAATCTTGGCTGTCAACTTGACTGACAATCAGTTGAATACAAGCTGCTGGGCACTCAATGAGCAATTTTTTTAGCCAGGAAGGCCCACCCTACATGCTGGTTCCATCTTCTGGTGGCAGCCCAGATAAAAGATGATGAAAGGACAATGGTTTTTCCCTGTTTGCCCTCATTCTTGATGGCAACCACTCTGTCCTGTTTCTTCACCAAGATTAGAACCAATTTCTTTTGGGTTTCCAAGACACACCGAAGATGAGCAGTTCTCCAGGAATCCTTCAGGTCTCCAGCACCATATTGGTACTGTAGAGACATCCAGTCTCATGGACTGAGCAACTAGCAGATTCTTGAACTTTCCCAGATGGGACAGGTATCATTGGACTTCATGGACCATATCCTATATACGAATCTAACAAATTCACACCTCTACACACACACACACACACACACACACACACACTTTTTTTCAAGACAGGGTTTCTCTATGTAATCCTGACTGTTCTAAAACTCATTCTGCGAATCAGGCTGGCCTTGAACTCAGAAATCCACCTGCCTCTGCCTCCCAAGTGCTGGGATTAAAGGTGTGCGCCATCATACCCAAGGAATCCTCTTTTAACATATATCCACTCTACCAGATTTATTCTCTTAGACCCCTTCTCTCTCCTTTTTTTCTCTTCCTTCTCCTTCTTTACTTTCCTTCTCCCCACCTTGGTGGATAGATAGATAGAGGAAACTCTCCTGGGGTGTGCTTTGTTAAGTTATGTCTAGAAAGATATGTTAAGAGTTTGTCGGGTAAATGGCATGAAGTCCTTTTACGCCACGAATGATGCACAAAACCGAAGCATTTATCAATGACAGCAGGTGCACTGCAGTTGGTGATGAATTGTGATGGACATTTTTACACAATGCTAAGGCTCGTGGGTGTCTACAGCTTTGGATAAGAATATGATTCAATCAGTGACTCTGAGCAGTCTGTAGGACCTCCTGGAAGAGAACAAACTTCATGTCCGTGTCTTGAACCCTCAGTGACTTTGAAATGAAAGGTTCCTACCCACAGGGATACTGGAGGGTGTACATTTGGGTTGGGTTAGCACCAACCATTGAATCATCTTGTGGGAAGGAGAATTGTCTGAGTTGTCTGGCAAAGGGTTACCGGGAAGTGATACTTTTCCATGATGGTAGCAGGTGACTAGGGCCTCACTTCCGACATGACATCCAAAAGCCATCATCGTGGGAACACAGCACCAAAAGCAACCGGAGCCCCAGACCAGACTGTATGTCTCTGACTCCACTCACAAGGACATTATCTGGAAGAAGATAAAGGTGGTGTTTCAGGTCCAGAGCACAGAAAGCTGCCCAGGCATCCAGTCAGTTGTACAAAGGTTCAACTCTTTGTAGAAGGCAGGACTTAGCTCGTATATTCCAGAAGTCTCTTTGATCAGGAGCATTTCCTAACACTCCTGAGCTGGGTTCGAGGGTATGCTCAATGAAAAATGGTTCATTGTGTACTTATTCTAATGTGCACGGGACCCTGAGTTCCATGATCGGACACAAGAAGGATCAATCTATGGTTTGATCTTTAGCTAAGAAGATGAACTGCTTTAATGCCTTTCTTCTTTGTGGGCGGGGGCTAAAACAAGACTAATAAGAAGAATAACAAGAACAATAATAATGGGTGGGGAGACACAGCCTACAAGGGTTGAGCAGCAAGCATGAGAATTGTAGTTCCATCCCCAGTGCCCACGTACAAATGTAGGCATGGTTAGGCTTGTGTGTAAAGTCAGTGCTGAGGAGGTAAAGACAGCAGATACCTGGCCAGGTTGGCCCAATAGGTGAGCCCCAGACTCCTGTGAGCGACCCTGTCTCAAAAAACAAGGTGTATACCTCCTGGAAAATAATTTCACAATTATTTTACACACACACACACACACACACACACACACACACACACACCCCACATGTGCCCACAGGGTAGTGGTGATGGCTTGGTTCTGAGGAAGGCAAACAGCGCCTGTAAGAACACTGCCAAGTAGAGAAATAGCGACAAAGGGAAAGAGAACAAGACTACGCAAGAAAGAGAAGCTGATGGGGGCCTGGGAACAGAAAAGTGAACCAATGTACAGACAGCGCAGGACTGCTTGAGAGGACCTCTGCAAAGCATAGTCCTCCAGACCCTTTCTGGACTGCAACCCATGTTTAGTGTGTGCAGAAGGCGTGGGGTTGGTCTTCTGTGGACCACTGCAAAGCCGGAGAAGAGAACTTCCCAGATGTGGCTGATCCAGCTGCAGCGACACTGTGGAAGCCGGGAAGGGGGGCGGGGCAGTAAGTGGTTTGAGAAGCAGAATGGGATTCAAAACCATTTCAGATAAGGAATGGATTGACTTTAGTCATCAGAAACCTAAGACTGACCAAAGCTGTCAGAAATCCGAGACTGACCAAAGCGAGAACTCATCCTGCAGGTGCCAAGCCAAGAAGTCATGGTTGAAAGGACAAGCAAGATCTGAGATCACAAGAAGTGAGAAGGGACTGGAGGACACCTCAGTGGGTAAACCGCTTGCTGCAAAGCCTGACGATCTGAGTTCGGATGCCGGAGACCACTTAAGGATTGGGTGTGTGGGAAGCTGTCTGCAATCCCATTTCTGGGAGGTGGAGACAAAAAGACATAAAGGAAAACCCTGTCAAAAAAAAAAAAAAAAAAAAAAAAAAAAGGTGGAGTGCAATTGAGAAAGACTCCTCACGCCCCCAGGGGCGAGCGGAGAAGAGACAAAAATATCTGCAAAGGAAGTTAAGATCCGCTGCAGGGTCTGTGCCAGGAGGAGCGATCCGTGGTTCGCAGCAGCTCCTAAGAGCCGACGGCTCACCTGCTGTCCTGCCTTTTGCAGATTCGGGACCTTGTTCTGCAGAGCGGCTGCAGGGAGCAGCAGCAGCAGCCTGGTCGCAGCCGTCACCCACGGGTGACCGGACGACGTCCGCGCGGGCGGCAGAGGCCGAGCCTGGGACTACACTTCCCAGTGTGCCAGGCGGGCGGGGCGCGGCGGGGAGGGCGCAGGCTCCTTCCCAGCAAGCGAAGGCGGAAACAAAAGAGCCCGGCGCCGCCGCCCGCACACTCGCGCACCGCGCCCGGGCGCACACGGAGCAGCCCCGCGAGGCGGCAGCCCGGGACACGCGGACCAGCCGCAGCCCCCGCCGCCTGCCCCATGGCGCTGAAGCGGATCCAGAAAGTGAGTGGCAGCCAGGACCCGCCTGGGTGTCCCCGAGAGGTCCCCAGGAACCCCGGGCGCACGGCGTGGGAGGGGCGCGGGCACTGGGGAGGCCGGGGTGCCGATCAGCCCCGCACAGGTGAGGCGTTCATTCGCAGAGTCCGGGTGCTTGGAACCCGGGGCGACCCGATCCGGTCGTGCCCTTTCCAGGCTGAGCTTAAAATCCCGGGTGCAGTGTGCCCGTGGGGTGGCCAGATTGTCCCGGGGTGTGTGCATCCCCGCTGGGCCGGGGCTTGCTCTGCAACGGGCGGCCTGCGTCCCCTATCACGCGTCCTCACAGTGTCCGCGGAGCCCTCCTTCCTGTGTTCGCACCCCGGGGCTCCCCGGGAGGACGGGGAAGGTGTGGTGGGCCTACGGCCTTTATTCTTAGAGCGTGGGGCTGGGTCTTTCTGGGCTCTGCAATCGGCTGGTGCTCAGTGGGAGGAAAGGGCTGGGACGGCGGGGGATTGGGGCCGAGGAGCCAGCAGAAAGCTCTTGCCCCTGCTATTTTGGTGGTTCTGCACGCAGCTGCCACTTCAGGTCACATAGCTGTACTGAGAACATAGTTGCTGATACACAGCAAGATGACCTCTTGGCCGCGATTCATGGCGAGGCAAGCCAAGCAGGTTGTTGGTTTTGTTTTTGTTTTTTTTTTTTTTTTTTAAACGCCCTCACGATAAACTTAGATGTAGAGTTGAAGACACGACACACATTAAATGGTTTGGATGCTTTGATGGCGTGCGTAGAGAATGAGGAAGACAATCGAAGGGTCAGTCAGTCAACACAGAGGATCTATCCCAACCCTCTCTTTGTATTCTTTACCGCACCCATTTCTCTTCTTGGGCCTGTCCCCTGACTCAAGTGTCTTTTAACATTTTTACAGCGGTAATCCTTGCTGCTGGGAACGTGCTGTTTGGGAGCGCTTTGGAAGCAAATGCGCCAACAGTGGATAATGTGTTTGGTAATTGATTTCACAAGAAATGGATGGCTCCCCAAAACGTTTTATCAACCTTTCCAGCTACACTTGACTGCAAATGTTCTGAGGGAGAGTGGTAGTTAAACAGGCATCTTTCGGTACAGAGGACAGCAACTTTTACAAACAGCCAAATTTGTTTTTTTTTTTTTTTTTTCAAACATTAGCTGTGTAGTTGGTCGCTGTTCTTTGTGCCGATGAAGGTCAACTCGGTATAAAATGTAAGATCGGCGTTTATTAGTTAATGACGTTTTCTCGTTGGAAGATAACACGGTTGCACTTTATTTTTAACCATATTAAACAAGTCTACCTTTGAAGCCACAGTCGTCGTCACCATGCTGACTTCTGAATGCAGATGTACTGTTGGTTCCTATTTGCAAGTTTGCAAACTTTGCTTCCTTTCATAGATGGTGAGGCATTTCCATAGGGTTTTGCGCTCTCTCTGTCTCTCTCTCTCTCCTCCCCTCTCTCTCTCTAGCTCTTAGATACCGTAGGAGTTATCTATAGTATATATCCATTCAAGGAAATAGGACATGATTGTACGTGTAGGCTTGATGCATCTTGTTGCTTATGCTAAGTTCATGTATTTGACTTATGTTAGTATGGCAAATGTCCACATCTTTCTTTCTCTTCTTTCCTCCCTTCCTCCCTTCCATCCTTCCTTCCTTCTTTCCTTTTTTTTTTTTTAAGTAGATACTGTGTGTTAGAGTTGTCTAGTATGAAGATAACCTTAAATACAACTGATGGCCAATCTGTGACACACTGGTGTTTTGGAGAAGACATTGGAGGTCACATGATTTTTATCTTCCTGTCATTGACTGCCACAAATCACATCAGACATACATGCCAGCCAGCCCTTCACCCCCAACTGATTCTACTGTCTTCTTCCTTCCCCACCTGTCATCTTGCTTAAAAGCAAGTCCAGGTTGAACAAGCTGCCCCATGAGCCGCTACAATAGCACCCTCTGACACCCTGTGTTCCGATTCTCATTTGAATCGTGTTCAGTCCCAACAAATGAAGTTCAATGCTAACCTTTGGCCTTAAAAAATAATAATAATAAGATTTATTTTGTGTGTGTGTATACATGCCACATGTGTGGGGTGGCCACAGAAGCTAGAAGAGAGAAGAGGGGGTCTCCTGATGCCAGAGCCATAGGTGGTTATGATGTGAGCTGTCTAATGTGGGTGCTGGGAATTGAACTTGGGTCCTCTTGGAGGAGTAGTAAGTGGTCTTCACTTCTGAGCCATCTCTCAAGCCCCTAGCCTTTCTTTTTTGATTATCTTTTAAAGCGAGCAGATGACTTCAGGCCATTGGGCAGTGCTATTTCTTTACCTAAAGTATCAGGCAGACCTGGAAGCTCATAGAACCCCAGGTTTGCAGTGGTGTTGCCCAGATTTCAGGCAGAGAGACAGTCCCTAGGGCAGGGAGCAGAGTCACTGCAGAACCCAGGGCTGCCAGTGGAAAGATGCTGAATTTCGAGGTTGAGGTGGGGTTACCACGCAAAGGTCAGCAGCCCTGATGTTCTCCTCCATTATCTTTATCCAAAGAGGGAACCTGAGGCTAGAGTTGAGACGAGTTTTGCCCAGGCTTAATCTCTTCAGAAGTGATTTGGCACGTTTGAGAATAATGTTCACAGCTTCTCGTTTCTCCACCTATGAAAAGAACAAAGATGGATCGTTGGATTAAAATTGTGTCTTTCTACAAAGCGTGTGGACATAAGGCGCTTCAAATAGATCCCCGTGCTGGAGTAGACTAAAGGGTTTAATGCTCTAATTTAGACACCCTGTGCCAGTTCTGCATTTCAGCTCATAAATTTACACACCCGTGGCCTATTTTTAGACATAGAGAAAGATGTTATTACAGCCGCCTAAATCACTGAAGGGATAAAGTTTGAGCAAAATCTGAGGGAAGAAGCCTGCAGCGGATTTGACAAAAGAGAGCAGCTTTCAGTTGGGTGTCTATTGTTAGCTGTTTTCTAGGTGTTTCTTCGGTGAACACTGTTTTTCAGTCCTCAGTACATTTTGCTTTGGAAAAAAAAAAAAAAAAACGTGTTTTTTTTTTTAAACGATGAATGTTACCATACAATACTGAACACTTTGAGACCTAAGGGAGAAAGAACCCTAATGCAGCCATCATCAACACTGTGGTCTCTTTCCCTTTGTGTTTACTTTTCAGAAGGAATTTTAGGTAATAATCACTCTACGTGCTCCGTGCTAGACCTCAGCCCCCCACTTTTTGTCTGTCTTCTGAAGAGTGAAACAAAAGGCTCTTCTTTCACAAATATCATGACACAGATAATTATCTTTCCCTGTATAGTGTTCTGTCCCAAAATGAAACATTTGGGGGCTGGGAGTGTGGCTCAGTGCTAAAACACACACCTACTGTTTTCAAGTCTCTGGGGTGCAACTGCCAGCGCCACAAAAATAAATAAGTTGCCTTTGGTTCCAAAAATGGAACGTTTGGCTTTTTGATACTAAATTGTGTGCACGAACGTAAATTAAAATATAGTTTTGAGCGGCTCTGCTTTTGATTCGTATGATTCTGAATCACAGTGTCCGTTCTGGTCTAGGAAACGCCAAACCTTAAGCAGCCAGACCCTATGTGCCTGTGTCATCGTCATCAAGGGTAAGAGGGGATCCAGCTTTTGTTCCTGGCTCTGTGACTGACTTCTGTTTTCTTACTCATACATGTTCCAAAAGGATGAAAACCACCACCACCACGTGCGGAGGTTACTCTGCCTAACCCCACGTCAAAAGCTTACCCTTCATGAGTTGTTTGATCCTTCATGAGGCCATAGAGCTAGAAACAATCTACTTCCCATTCTGCAGATGATAAAACAAAGGCACAGAGATGTTAACTAGGGTTCACAGGATCACATATCTGGCATATGAAAATGGTTAGGATTCCAAGTCTGCCCAGAGATGGCGTAAGCACGGGCTTCTTCCTCTGCCGTTGGACCTTTTGTTGTTGGGTGTTTGTTTGCTTTTGTTTTAAAGTGAAAGACATGGAGTCAAGGGGCTAGGGGTTTAGCTCAATTGGTAAAGTGCTCGCCCGGCATACACACATCCCTGGCATGGTGGCTCAATCCTGTTATCCCAGCGTTCAGGAGACAGAGTTGGGACGGATCAGTTCAAGGTCATCCTTAGATTCTTACTGAGCTGGAGGCCAGCCTGGGCTATAGACCCTATCTCAAAGACAAACACATAAGGAAGATTTAAGTCAGATGTATTTATGGAGACAAGTGCTCAGCGAGATGACATTCAACCCTGTAATTAGGATTCTGCATGTTTAATTGCCAACACAGCTCAGCTCTGACTGATACTCAGTCACCCTGCTCCTCAGAGATGACCCTCGTCACTCAACACTGGAGAATAACGGCTTCATTCATCTCTCTATGCCCCTGGAAAACGTTGACTCCTCCAGAGGGATGTAGAAAAACAACTGCTTGGCGTTCTTTAGATAGTCTGATAGCATCATCTTATTGTGGAATTTTCATTTGCTATAATTGTGAATTGGTCTGATCGTTTGACTGCCTGCCGTGGCTTTGAGCAGCAGTGCACATTAGAAGATCAAATGCAAGATTACAGAAAGAGGGAGACAGCCCAAAAGAAAACACACGGAGTCCAGTATCTTTATTATTTGTAGATGATCAGTTTGCCTCAAGAGGAGAGGAAGCAGTATTCTTTCTGGAGGAAGAATCCGTGATGGGAATTTTCCTGTCCTTAAGCCCCTGTAATTAAACTCAGTCTTTTGTCCCTGTCTGTACTTTATTTTTTTTTTCCTCTTTACAATAACAAAGGTAGCTTAAATGTTCTGAGACTCCTTCTCTGAGGAGCTAAATACCATAAAATTTGATGAGACTGGTGACGTCTATTCACAGGAGCCAGGCACATAAAAACCAAAGGATGAATATAGATTGCCTCCAGGAAGCCAGGAGCATCCCTGCCCCTTCAGCTCCCTGAAATACACAAAAAGCATTAGGGGCCTGTATTTTTATTCAGTGTCGCTAATCAAAAGTGATATTTAGTTTGCTTCTGGTTCAGCTTCACGCAGATTGCACAAGGGCCTTCCGCATGTAGTTCTCCTTGGGGTGGAGAGGAAGCAGTGTACTGTCTAGAAGCACAGGATCCCAGGATCCCGCTGTCTTGCCTCTTCCTGGGTATTTTTGTCAATCACTCTTTCTGATCTGTGGATATTGCTTATCTTAAGGGATACCATATTGCTTAATGGGGAAGACTCTCAGTTTTTTTTTTTTTTTTTTTTGGTTTTTTGAGACAGGGTTTCTCTGTGTAGTCCTGGCTGTCCTGGAACTCACTCTGTAAACCAGGATGGCCTCGAACTCAGAAATCCACTTGCCTCTGCCTCCCAAGTGCTGGGATTAAAGGCGTGCGCCACCACCGCCCGGCAACTCTCAGGTTTAAAGGATCCTCTTCAAAGGAGTGGACTGGGCCACATTCACATCCATTCGTCCACTTTAAACTTGTTCAGGCCGGGCGGTCATGGTGCACGCCTTTAATCCTAGCGCTTGGGAGGCAGAGGCTGGCAGATTTCTGAGTTTGAGGCCAGCCTGGTCTACAGAGTGAGTTCAGGACAGCCCAGGGCTACACAGAGAAACCCTGTCTTGAAAAAAAAATAAATAAAAATAAATAAATACATAAATAAACTTGTTCAGATACCTCCCCACTGTGTGTGTGTGTGTGTGTGTGTGTGTGTGTGTGTGTCTGTGTGTGTTTGCGCGTGTGAGTTCTTAGGTTGGCTACTTTCCGCTGATGTCATAGAGTCTGGGAATATATAGCTGAATGGTACTGTCGAGAACTCTGTGTATGTGAGTACCAAGTCATGATGTAAAGCCTGTTTCTTCACGTTTACAGCTGAACATTTTGAAAAATCACTTAACTAATGTAACCAAACGAGGCAACTCTCCCAGGAAGCCCTGCCCTTGGGTATACATACTATTCCTCCCTCACCACCTGAGCTGGAATCTCTGTTAAAATCTTTCCTTAAATTCCAACTCTTACTTCATAAACCAGGGCCGGCCTGTCACTCACACATAAGACAAAATGTTCTGGGCTTAGACACATTTCTAGTTGATACAAAGTATTGACACTTTGCTCATTGTTTGCTGCCTCAAGTAGCAACAAGGTATACAGTCAATGATGTCCTGCCTTAGTATTCAAGAATAGCACCTTGGTTATTTTAGCTATTGTTATTTTGAGACAGACTCTGTAGAGCCAGCCTCAAACCCATGTTTTTTCTGCCTTAGCCTCCCGAGTGTTGGGATCCATCAGTGTGCAATGCCGTGCCCAGTTTAAGATGGATTTTTCCAAACATAAACAATTATTGAGGATCTACTCTTTGCCAGTTATTAAGGAGGGAACTCTGGGGCTAGAGAGATGGCTCCGTGGTTAAGAGCACCGGCTGCTCTTCCAGAGGCCCTGAGTTCAATTCCCGGCAACCACATGGTGGCTCACAACCATCTGTAATCCGATGCCCTCTTCTGGTGTGTCTGAAGAAAGCTACAGTGTGCTCATAGACAGAAAATAATCCTTAAAAGAAGGAGGAGGAGGAGGAGGAGGAAGGGGAGGAGGAGGGGAGGGGGAACTCTGGGAGGCTGGAGAAAGAGATAGCTCAAAGTGTGTTTGCTGTCATTCCAGAGGATGAAGTTTGGTCTTCAGCATCCACACCCTGTCTGGAGGTTTACAATTGCCTGCAACTCCAGCCGTAGGGATCTCATGCCCTCTTCTGGTCTTTGCAGGAAGCTACACACACATGTGCATATACACAGAAAGATAAAAATAAAATTAAGATTTTTTTAAAAAAAGACTAAAGCTATGAAAAGTAATATTTAATAACAAGTTCGTGTTTTATGCACATTTAAAAATAGGCTTTCTCGGTTTTTTCGATTTTTTTTTTTTTTTTTTTTTTTTTTGTTCTTCCCTGAATCACCATCTCTCATGGTTAAAATGAACTAAATGGTAAGCTTTGATAATGTAGCAATCAAAAGGCAGTATAGGGGCTGGAGAGATGGCCCAGTGGTTAAGGTACTGGATGCTCTTCCCGAGGACACTGCTGGTTTGATTTCCGTACCCACACAATGCCTCACAACTGTCTATGACTTCAGTTCCAAGGGAGTCTAACACCGTTTCTTCTCGATTCCACAGGCTCCGGACAGGTTGCCATTCAGTCAAGCAAAACACCCATGCATACAAAATAATAAAATAAAACTTATCTTTAAAAAATCAACCATTTAAAACAAGCAAATAAGATTCAGTGGGGAGAGGGGTTATGTAGCATATTTATGTCTAGAGTCTGCCGTGTGTTTTGTGAAGTGTGCGATCATGTCCTGTCGAGTTCTTCTTGGTTCTGAGAGTGTCTTTGAACACAAATACTTCTCAAAGCATACAGAGTAGTGTCATTTCAAACCTTTTGTGGGCTCCAAAGCTCCAGAGAGAGAGAGAGAGAGAGAGAGAGAGAGAGAGAGAGAGAGAGATCCTTTTCACTCGCTTACTCTTGTGTGTTGTTTCTTTTGAGCATATAGCCTCGCTTCAGCACACGGGTGTCATGGAGAACAGAGCACACCCATTGTCATGATCCTGGGGTGAGTGGATTGGGGTGAGAAGAGGGTTGGACTGGAGGTCAATAGTCTTTTTTGTTTTATTTAGCAAATATCTGAACTTGTTGGAGGGTTAAAAAAAAATTGAGCTGTGTGCTCTCCAGCTACCTGAGATAAATTCTGATGTCTTTGAGATATAAGAGCTTTTCAATGTTGGCATCATAATGTGTAATAGACTGTTAGTCCTCTGATTAGAGATCAATTATCGGCGATGCAAATATGTGTTTCTGTGGTGGACTGGTACTGTAATACGCTTTTCTAATTCTGTTTAGCTTCTATCTCTTTGACAGATGTCTTGGTCCTTTAAGGGTTGTTACCCCCCTCCCCCGGCTTCCTTATATAGCTGCTTCATCCATAGATAAAAGGATCCTGAGTGATACATTTATAGAATACCTTCTGATACAAGATATACTAGATTCATGGGAAAGTAGGTATAACTAGTAGGAAGGGCAAGATGAAAACTGTAGCTATAAATAGATAGATGTAGGGAATCCACAAGGAAAAAAAAACAATGTATCTATCTATGCTGGGAGGAGGTAACAGGCAGGGAGGGCAAATTCATTTGGAGGAAATCCGGAGCTCTTCAGTGGAAAAGATGGACGTAGATTTGAAGAAGGGTGAAAGACATAGGGACTCCCTATTTGGACATAAAGCTATAGAACTCAAGACACTAGCTTGACTAATTTGAAGCAGATAACTACGCCTTTGGGGAGCATCATTGGCGGGGGCTGGGGGTGGGTGGGTGTGGGACCTTGGTGAATAGAGGACCTGGAAGGACCATGCTGAAAATTGCCTACTCAATGCAGAGCCTGCCCGATGAAGCCATGAAATATCTAATCTGGGGCAGGCTGGGCAGGATGCAATGTCATTCTCTTTGTGCAGTATTATTCTGATGGATGTCCTAGACAAAGGCAGGCAAAGGATTCTGGGAATAGAGTAGGGGACCCATTGAGGGTGAGAGAAAACTGCTAATTAAATGATGTTTAAGGTAAGACCTGGGCTAGAGAGATGGCTCAGTGGTTAAGAGCACTGACTGCTCTTCCAGAGGTCTTGAGTTCAGTTCCCAGCAACCACATGGTGGCTCACAACCATCTGTAATGGGATCTGACGCCCTCTTCTGGTGTGTTTGAACTGAAGAGAGCTATAATTGTACTCATACATAATATAAAGAAAAATTATGTGTGTGTGTGTGTGTGTGTGTGTATGTAAAGGTAAGACCTAAAGATAGAAGATGAGGTTGGTAAAATTAATGGGAAGGGAGAGAGAGAGAGAGAAAGAGAGAGAGAGAGAGAGAGAGAGAGAGAGAAAATGAGAATGAGAATGAGAATGAGAATGAATGTGTTAAGTAGAGAGGGGAGGTGATTAGAAAATTCCTAACAAGAAGCCATGTTGAACAGTACAGTACAGGCAAGATAGTATTTTGGAAAATTGAAAGTTATCTTGAAAAAATTTAAAGCAAGCTGGCTGGCTTTCTTTCTTTCTTTCTTTCTTTCTTTCTTTCTTTCTTTCTTTCTTTCTTTCTTAAGACAGGGCCTAGCTGTGTAGTCTCAGTTTGCTTTAAAGTTACAGGCCAGCTTCAAACCCATGACTCTTGGCATTCCGAGTTCTGAGAACCACCGGTGGTGTATACCACCATCCCAGCTGTAAACCTTACTTTACAGTGGATGGAAACTATTGCAAAGGCCTGACACGATTGGTGTCCTGTGGACGTGTTGGCATCAGGAGTGTGTTAGGTAGAAAAATCCAAAAAGCTGTTCACGTTCAAGTGTTTTCAACTGGCTCCATAGCAGAGGGGCATGGACGTGAGGGTGAGAACACTGAAGGGCTCTCTGGAGATGCTCTGACCCAACGATCCCTGCCCCTTGCTTGGCCCTTTAAGTTAAGTCGTCAAGATTAACTTGTGGCTTCGACTTTCTTTAGGCTCCTCTCTCTGCCATCCAGTGTGCACATGGATGCTTTAGTGAGATCGTTTGGACCCCTCATCCTGATAGGTCTCTGCTCTGGCTACAACAGACACCTTTACCCTGTGGGCCTCCACTGGCTTGCATGCAGTTGCCTTCTAGAACCCTCTGGGGAGGGATAAGGACCAGGGAGAATCAGAGCACTTTTGGTGTCCTTATTAGTGAGGGGATTTGGGACGCTGGGTGGTCAGAAAGGGAAAGAGTCAGATGACCAAAGCTAGAGTTTAGGTCAATGGCATGCATAAATACATTTTATCTTCAAAATTTCCCAAAGCAGATTAACATATAGCTTGGATTTGTCTAAAGTCTATTTTACATAGTTGGGATTTGTCTAAAGTATATTTGATGTAATTCCTTGACTGGAACTATATATGCAATTGTATGTATATATGGAACTAACTGAGCGCCTTCTGTTTCAAAAGATGCTATAAGGCAGGGAGATGGTTCAGTGGGTAAAGCATTTGACACCCAAATGTGCAGACCCCTGAGTTCGAATTCATGAAAGCCACATAAAACCAGGTATGGTAGCATTCGTGTGAAATCCTATAATCCTAGCACTCCTATGCTGAGGTGGAGGCAGGAGAACCCCCAGAAGCTTGCAAGTCAGCTAACCTGGTGTACACAGAGACCCTGTTTCAAACAAGATGGCAGGTGAGGACCGGCATGAGGTTGTGCTCTGACCTGCCCGTGCCCTCCATGGTACACAGACGCCTGCACTCATGTATATGACCGCACACACACAGACATACGCACGAACTCAATGAAAAAATAAAATAAGGGCTATTTGGAATTAGATACAAAGTAATGATTGGGGAACACAACCACTGTGGCTACTCGGAAGTCTAGAAAGTAGATTCTGAGATGACACATTGGGTAGAAAATACTTCTTTTGCTTACCTCCAAATTTTATTCTAAATTGGACTCTGGTCCCGATGCACACCAGTGGGACAAAGACACCTGGGTCATTGCATTTTACTCGCCTCCTGCCCTTGTGGGTTTTATCTGTATTATCTCTTTGGAAAGCTGCCGTGGGCTGCAGCAGTGACTTAGTAGGGCAAGTGCCTGTGATCCGTAAGAGTGCGAACCAGAGTGTCTGTATAAGAATCCATGTAATCCAGTGCTGGGGAGACAGGCAGATTCACTGGGCTCACTGGCCAGCTTGCCTAAACTACTTTGCAGGTTCTAGGTCTACGAGAGATACTGTCTTAAAACACGCGCGCGTGCCCGCGCGCGCGCGCGTGCCCGCGCGCACACACACACACACACACACACACACACATCAAGCAGGGCCTCTGAGATGCCTTAATGGATAAAGCCCTTTCTGTACAAGTCTGATGACCTGGGTTTGATCGATGGAGAAAAGCCAGATGTGGTAGCACACATCTGTACTCCTAGAATTCCCATGGCAAGATCGGAGAGTCGGCAGAATCACCTACAGGTTCCCAGGTCCACCAACCTTGTATAAGCAGAAACAACAGTACAGACTTGCTTTGGTGAGAAAGAGAATCAGCCTCAAGAGTTGGTCTCTTACGCCCATGTGTGCGTAATGGTAGATTCATACGTATGTTCATGCATGCACAGACGGCACACGCGTAAATGTGCACACTCGGAAGAAGAGAGCAGCTCCCACGAGTTGGCCTCTTACATCATTGTGTACATAACAGTATGATGCTCACACATGTGCATACATCACACATATAGACACGCGCGCGCGCACACACACACACACACACTAATGGGTAATAAAAACTTAAAAACCAGGCAAATGACCTGAGATGGTTAACCTGTGGCTTCCGCATGAACCTGAATCCAAACATACTTATACCTACCGTCACAGACAACGTGAGAAGCAGCCAGAACCGGTTTGTTGAAGTGAGCTTGGCTTCTATAATGTAACTAATTGAATGTCAGCATTTTGAAATCTTTCTTGGAAGAAACCATGTGGTATAAAATCAAGATGTCCTTTCACTCAAATATATAGAGAGGACCTGTCAGGAGACACTTTGGACTGACCTCTCTGTTGAAAGAGCTCTGTCTGCTAGGCAAGCTTATGCTCATGGTCTGTAAGCCCATAAAATGTTTATTTACAGACAAACCAAATGTAGCTCATATGTCCCTTTAGAAGCAACACCAAATTAGGGAGCAAGGAGAGCCAGTCCAATAAGGGTCCTTGGCTTGTTTGGGGTTTTGAGGTAGAAGTGTTTTATCCTGTTAATTAATTGCTGGTGAAGCCAGGGGTTTTGAAATGATGTTGCTTTCCTGTGCTTGGCCCTGGATGGTCTAAATTTGAGGCTATAAATCAGTCCCTGTGCATAGCCGTGTGCCACCAGCTGGATGCAGCCGTCACCATGTATATTGTCATAGGCAGGTTCAAACCTTTTGCCTGTTACAGCTAGACAACCACACAGCACTTTTCAATGTGCTCAGCACCAGTTCTGCACAAATATTTACTGTCCAGCGTCATGTTAAACCTTAGGATAAATAAGGCTGGCTTGCCCTTCCCCTCTGCTGATGCTGATGTTGGAACCAGGAGATGGACACAGACTCCTTCTCTTCAGTTCCAGCTTTCCTTCCCTGTATTTGTTTGCTTTCTTTGAATTAGGCGGGCCTGGTCTACTTTTAGACGTTAAGTCCCTAAAGGCAGGGGCTGTGTCCTGGTTGGTTTTGTGGTGAACACTTAGCATATTGTGGGGGTGTGTTATAAACATGCCATCTGTGCCCATTTAAATTCAGGCGAGGCCTCCCAATGCTTCTCTTTGTATCTTGCTGATTATAGAAGTCTGCACTGGAATAGACATGCTTAGCGGCAGAAGGCTCTAGAAATCCCTTAAGTACACATTTTTTTTTTCACCCTTGCAAGGTTGTTTTTGTTGTTGTTGTTGTTGTTTGGTTGGTTAGTTGGTTGGGGCTTTTCTGTTTGTTTCGGTTTGTTTGTTGTTGTTGTTTTGGTTCTTGTCAAGCTATAAGGACATTGGCCTGTAACCTATTAATAGCTTGCACTCTGAAACTTAGATACCCGCTACTGCACGTCCATCACGTGAACGTAGAAAATTGCTTCTTTGGCAGAGACCCCTTTCCTCTCGGGAGTGTTTTCATCCGTGTGGATGGTATTTATTCATTGCTTGATCTATATTCAGATATAGAGGATTAGCCTCTCTTGCGAGGAAACCTATCTCATCAGCAGTCCATTCCACTTGTGGAGTTCTGGAATGAAGCTGAGCTGCGAGACTATAAGGCATGCACATTTTCACCCAGCGAGCTTGCCTCGACGTGTAACTGATGTCGTTATTTAACGGCCCGAACCTCGCATGGTGAACTCCAGGCATCCTTGTTTTAAAGCATGCTCTTCGTTAAGGAAAACCTCATTTGAAAAGTTACAGTGTTGGGCTGCAGAGATGATAACTCTATCATCTCTGCAGTTATACAGAGGATCCAAGTTGGGGTCCCAGGTCTCATAATCACCTGGAAACTGCACCCCCACACACACACCATTAAAAATAATTTTTAAAGTACCCGTGTAAACTTCTGGTGAAGAACAGAATACATGGGCCCAGCATACAGAGCGGTAAGTAGTTTTACAAAACAAAGACAGTTGTGAAGCTAGCACTCAGGAAGTCTATCGCAATAGTCCCAGAGGCATCTCTCCTCGACCCTATCTGCTGTCAGGTAAGCTGATGTTTTTGAACTGCCCTTAAAGGGAAACCTGATGTCGAGTCCCCTTTTGTCTGGTGTCTCCTTGCATACCATTTAAGACCTTTGTCTGAACTGTTTCGTGGAACTCAAGGGTCGCTGCTGACAGCCGGCGCTGCCTCAAGACACAGCAAGCTCTGCTGCTCTTGGCGGACATTCAGGTTGTCCTTGGATTGGGGCTATTGCCAATGAGGCCCATTTTGTGTGTGTGTGTGTGTGTGTGTGTGTGTGTGTGTGTGTGTGTGTGCATGTGTGTGCTTATATGCAGGTGTGCAGACATGGAGGTCACAGGTCGACTACCTGGTCTCTTATCTGTCTGTTTATTCTCTCTTCCTCTCCCCCCCCCCCCCCCCCCCCCCCCCCCCCTCCCCCTCCCCTGTTCTCCAGCTCTCCCCCTCCTCCCTCTCCCCTCCCCCTTCCCCTCTCCCTCTCCCTCTCTTTTTCTTTTTGATATGAGTCTTTGATACCCATTGTAGTACTTGGCTGGCCTAGAACTCATAGTGTCGGCCATCTCAAACTCACAGAGATCCACCTGCCTCTGCCTCCCAGTGCTGAGATTAAAAGCATGTACCACCATACGGGTGCACTCCCTTTTTTGGGGGAGACTCACTGAATCTGTAGTCTGCTGATTCAGCTAGGCTGTCTGGCCAGTGAGCCCCGTGGGTCCTTTGCCTCTGCCTTTCCAGCACTGGAATTTCAAGTGGGCCCTGCTGTGCCCAACTGTGATGTGAGTGCCGGGTGTACAACACTTTATGAGGCTCAGCCTTCTCCATGGCCTCTCAGTGTTAGCATTGTATATAAAGGCATTTTGCATAAATTAAGGCATCCTACCTAGTTCCATAGTAAGCCCCTTTCCTGTCCCAGAAAGAAGCCCTGAACTCTGACGATCACACCCCTGAGGTCACCCTGAGACTAGTTTGGCTCTTAAGTAGGTTTCCTGGGTGGCTTCGAGGTTCACACTTCTAAAAATTCAGGACCTCCTCCCTGTCCTTCTAGATCAGACCTTGTGAAGACACCTTTTTTCCCCCCTACAAATTCAGAAGTGCTCTTTGAACCCTGTGCCTCAGAGAAGTACCATCAATCGTATCTCCCCGGTGACCTGAGAGGAGTTGACCACCATTTGGTCTTTTTTGTTTGTTTGTTTGTTTGTTTGTTTTTTGTTTTTCGAGACAGGGTTTCTCTGTGTAGCCCTGGCTGTCCTGGAACTCACTCAGTAGACCAGGCTGGCCTTGAACTCAGAAATGCGCCTGCCTCTGCCTCCCAAGTGCTGGGATTAAAGGCATGCGCCACCACCGCCCGGCTCCATTTGGTCTTTAAGACAGATTCTGAGACAAAAATGACAAAACTGAACTGTGCACGTTAGGGCAGAGTGTGTGTGGCAAGACCCTTTGAACTTTTATAATTAGCCCAGTTGGTGAAACCAGGCAGGGAATACATTCTTGCAAGATCTCTATCCACACCACAGACCACAGTCCCGGTCACTGCTGACCCCAAGCAGTGCCAGGGGTCAGGGTCCCATCTACTTAGAGATGAGGTTAGCTTAACACTACTCCACTGGGAAGAGCTACCCGAAGCAATGGCTTAAAGTAGGTCAGCCGCATTCCAAATAGACAGGAGGGAATGGGGTCTCAAGCTTTTCTAAACTAGAAATAAAAAGCCGAGAACAGTCTAATGGCTGTTTTCTCTGAGCTTGGAGACATTTCTAGTATGCATCTTACATACCATGTACTGGAAGACTTTGCCAGATAAGGTCTCCTTGGTTGATAGCCTCTTGGCATTCATTTTCAGATGCCATGATATTTAGTGACGCATTATGACAAAGGGCACTCCAAGGTAAGGGACCTATACGATTCTCAAGTAACTACTACGCTTCTTACTTCAAGCAACCTGCGTACCTGTCAGGGGAGTGAGAGGTTTTTATTTGTTTGCCAAATCTATTCATCCTCCTTTTTTTTTTTTCCTGAAATTTGATGGGAACATGACTTGAATAATACCTTAAAATATCTATGTGGCTGGGTGGGTAGCACCCTGCCAGGTGTTGTAGAGGAATACAGGACAAGAAGGGGGTGATGGTCTTGATTTCAAAATGAAAATAAAAACATTCCAACACTCCATATTGGACAAGGGGCATACACTTGTAATCCCAGCGCTGTGGAGGTGGAGGCAGGGGAGTGGCGAATTTGAGGCCAATTTGTTTACCTAGTGAGACCGTGTCTTGAAATATCAGTGAAGATAAAAAGCAAAAGACATTCTAAGAAAGGAGGAAAAGGGAGGGGCAATCAGCTTTATTAAGAATCTATTAAGGTGCCCAACACTAAGCAGTGTGCTTCTTTGAACTCAGTAGAGTTCATGTACTCAGTAGAGTTCAAGGTCACCAGGGATGTCTCCATATTGCAGGCTGGGCACTTGGGACTCAGCGGGATATTACTTTCTTAGGGCTACACAGCTACTAACAAAGGTCAGCAGATTTGAGTCCGAAGCTTTTACTTCTAAAAATGATCTTGGAGGCTGCGGTGACTCTTAGCGGTTAAGAGGACTTGCTGCTCGTGCAGAAGACCCAGGCTTGGTTTCTAGCATACACATGACCGCTTATAACATTCTGTGATTCTGTTTCCAGAGGGTCTCCTACTGGCTTCTGTGGATCTGCATTCATGGGCCCATGTCCCCCTATACAGACACACGCAGAGACAGACACCCAAACACTGACACACACAAAATAAACCTTTAAAAATAATGGCCTTTGAGGGTTTAGCTCAGTGGTTGCCTAGGTTACACAAGACCTAGGTTCAACACTCGCAACATCCATTAGTTAATTTGAAATATTTTTAATAGCCCAGAAAGATTTCAACACAATATAGGCAGCTGATACGAATACTTCCCCTGATGCCCACAGCTTATGTGAACCGTGGTGCAGTTACTTTCATGAGGAACATAGCTTAGGAAGGACACTCAGCCTCCTTGGCTTTCCCACTTGGCCCATTCCTTGTTCTAGGATTCAGCTGTCTGAGATCTCACACTGGATTCTCTTGCCCAGTCTTTTGCGTACCTACCCTACAGTCCATGACAGTCAGTCAGTTTTTCCTGGTCATATCAGAAGATGTTAATAAAAAGAGAAAATGCTTGTAATATATAGAGTGTCTTAGTTAGGGTTTTACTGCTGTGAACAGATACCATGACCAAGGCAACTCTTATAAGGACAACATTTCATTGGGGCTGGCTTACAGGTTCAGAGATTCAATCCATCAGCATCGAGGTGGGAGCATGGCAGCATCCAGGCAGGCATGACGCAGGAGGAGCCTAGAGTTCTACTTCTTTTTTTTTTTCCTGAACTCACTGAGAACACAGTGAGACCAGGCTGGATTCGAACTCACGAACTCGAGTTCTACATCTTTATTTGAAGGCTACTAGCAGAATACTCACTTCCAGGCAGCTAGGGTGAGGGTCTTAAGCCCACACCCACGGTGGCACGCCTACTCCAACAGGTCTTAATACTGCTACTCCCTGGGCCAGGCATATACAAACCATCATATGGATTTTTTTTTTAAAGGAGAAGGAAAAAGAAAAGCAATTCTATTCCATCTATTTTAAATTGTACAAGAAGCCGGCTGAGGCAGGAGGATTTAAGTTATGGCCCACTAGGGCTATATGAGTTCCAGGCCAGCATGGGCCATGTAGTGACACCCTCTCTCAAACAGGAAGGCACAGTAGACGTGTACCAGAATACTCTAAGGATATGAGCTGTTCAGAGTTCCATGTGTGTGGTTTCAATCACTTGTCTTATGTGTGTGTGCAATGTACAAACTTAAAAGCTGTGATAGCAGTGACTGTAGTAAATATTGTAATAGCAGAGTCTGTAGTAAATACTATAATAGCAGAGACCACAATAAATCGTGTACTCTCCTTGAATGCTGTGTAACCTTTGCTTTGCTCAGCACCCTCAGCTTGTGGGATCTGTGTTGTTATTTTCTATGGCTGTCAGGATTTCACGGTGTGTGTGTGTGCCTGCGTGGTGATTTCTATGAGGTAAGTTACTGGGCGGAGGACCAAATGCATTTTTCCACTGTCATAATCATTACCAAATTGCCCTCCCCAAAGTTGTCTTTCAACATCGACCCCTCCCACGCCGAGCCTCATGCTCACGACGCAGTTGAGCTGTGAATGGGAGTATTCTCATCTGTTGACAATGGTTTGGTTCAGGTCATGGTCTGGCGGGTGTTCCACCCATTGCGTGTTTTGTTGTCCTCATAAGACACTGCTTTCCTTTCATGCACACGTGTAGATGCCATCATGAGTTGTAAAACAATTCGTCTCGAGTACTCGGCGCTCTTTTGGCTGAGCGTGGCTAAGAAGAAGTCTGCCTAAACCCCCAGAATTCCATCAGACACCAGCAGATTATCCATGGAGTGTTTGAGAGCCAAGGTAGAATCACAGTGCTGTCAGCTCACGTGAGGACCCTGTGCTCTTGAGTGGATTGTATCGACTCTTAGATTGTGTCAACTCTTAGAGAACGGAAGATTAGAACAAGTGGAGAGAGACAGCTTGCCCCTAGCGTGTTATTGTTGTTGTTTTAAAGTTTATTTAACTCCATATCATTAGTCTTCGTGATAGGGGTGGAGGTCAGAGGACAGCTTGTGTGAATCAGTTCTCTCTTTCCTACACAGAGTTCTCATCAGGCTTGGCTTCAATTCAAGGGCCTTCCCTTTCTGAGCCATCTTGCTGGCTATCTTGTTATTGTCACTAAGTTATTTGTATTTTTTTTTTAACACTCTAAACATACATTTTTCCACCACACTCTTAGGGTATCTGTGACAATGATTCCTTTTAGAGCAGAAGTAAAGTTTGTATGTCAAATTTAGGTGTTTTTCCCATTGACCTACTAAACTAGTTATGAAAGTAAAAATACCAAATACATCTGAATGCTACAATAAAGTCATCACTGACCACTCAGTGACTAGCCCTGCAGGCTACTCAAGGAGATTAATAAGAAACAAATATGTGTAAGACATCTTCCTGTATGGATAGACGTTGGTTATTTTACTTTCATATTCATGTAAAGCCGTGTCCCAGTTGGTAAGTACAAGTGAAATGAGTTTGACATAGTTCTTTGATGAAAAGGTTAGGTGGAAAATCCACCGTCAGTAGACAAATACGAAGCAGGTGTATGGTTGCTGCATTTACGAGAGCTGCGTAAAGGAAAGGAGGATAAGGCAAGATGCTCGAATTATTACGATGGAGGCTTCGGATGCATGTTAAGTGTCTCTTTACGGCGATGAAGTAGCTGAGTCATTTAGGTGATTAAACTTGAGTTATCTCACTGAATTATTATTATTATTTTTTAACCGTCAAATATATGATATGAAGAATATATGATAGAAATAACTGTGTGGGGATGTGGGATGTCAGTTTCTGCAAAGAAAGTACCGCATGGATTAAAGGTGTCGGGGGCAGCTCTGCTTATACACTGAAGGCCTGGGGTCAGCTACAAGCCTGACATACAGGCATGTTAGCTCAAAGTCTTGACTTCCAAGCTGACTTAAGGACCAATGTGGATGCTGCTGTGCAATGTGGATGCAGTTTTTATAGACTGCGTATTCACGACATTATATTTTCGCCTCATGAGCATTTACTTGCGGCATTTACTTTGGAGAGTTTGTTGATTTATGCTCTCATCCATCACCCTCCCTCTTCCAGACAGGAAGTGGAATCAGGACTTTTAAAAAAATAACTATCGAGGGCTGGTGAGACGGCTCAGCGGTTAAGAGCACTGACTGCTCTCCCAGAGGTCCCGAGTTCAATTCCCAGCAACCACATGGTGGCTCACAACCATCTGTAATGGGATCCGATGATTTCTTCTGGAATGTCTGAAGACAGCTACAGTGTACTCACATACATAAAATGAATCTTAAAAAAAATAATAACGAGAATAAGACATTTCTTGTAAATGTACTTTAAAGAGATTTGAAGAACAGTTTGGCATTTGAGATTTGAACATGGTTCAAAGCTATTGCAGCTGCTATGAGGTTTTGGCTTGTCTTGTTAATAAAACAAGTAATTACTGTGCATTTGCATCTATACCTGACTTATTCTTGGCACATTATCATGTTACAATTGTGCATATACAGACCATTAATAGTTTTCAAGCCGCAAGTAGAGACTGCATTTTTCTGATTGGCCAGTTAAAATGAGTGCAAGCAAGTAATGTTTACATTAATGTTCAGAGCTAGGCGTGTTGGCTGATCTCTGTGAGTTCAAAGCCAGTCTGGTCTACATAATGAGTTCCAGGCTAGGCTGGGTTACATACTGATACTCCATCTTAAAAAAAAAAAGATTTCGATATCTTAATGTTTAGAAGACGTCACAAGTAGTTTTAGAAGCATTTCCCAAATCCCAAATTAGAAAAGGTCCTTTCCCACTCTTTCATACTGTTGAAACCCTTGTCTCCTGCTCCAAGAGAACTGGCAAGAACTGCTTCCTTCTTGTCTCAACATTTATTGTAATGGCTGCCGTGGGCTGGGGAGACCCTGCTGCACACTGGACCTGTATCCTGTTCCGCGGTTGTCATGGAAACTGTAGATGAAATAGTAATGGCACACTGTACAAAAGAAAATTGAAACCTGGAAAGCAAAAGTCATTCCCCCGTGGTCACCAGGTGAGGGGTGGCTCCCCGGGGCTTAAATGTCAAAGCCTTGCTTTTAGACATAGAGGGATCTCGGAAGACTGGTATCTCCCGTTGATTAACGGTACGTGGAGCAACACACGAGCTGAGTTAGTTCAGTCTTGTTTATAATGGGGGAAAAGGAACAAAATGAAAATAGCATTGAAGGGACAAGGCTTGGAAGGAAGACCCTGGGCTTGCACCGGGCTCCCAGCCGTGTCTCAGGTCACATCCTTGCCTTTATCGGAACACCGAATTGATGCGAGCAGGACTGTATTCACCAGAGCTCCAAGCTGCCATTTTTCTGGTTTTCGTATTCCTGAAGTCTAGACACATGGTTGGTAGTGTCTTAATGTTAACCAGCATCTTCTTTCTTTGATTATTGGGTGCACAAAGACAGATGGTCCACAGTTGGGGGCGTGTTGGGGGCATTTTGGAATCGATGAAACCTGCAGTTTGTTTGCATGTCTTTCCACAGTGTTGTTGCCTTCATAGGGATTAGATACGATGTGGCCATTGCCCTCACCAGGTTGTCTTCTGGCAGGTCCCTACCTCAGTAAACGAATCTTTGCACATCCGTAAAACTAGGAAGTGAGAAATTGGGCTGCCCGGGATTTGCATATCACATTGGAAGTACTGACACCTACCTCTGAGGATGACAGAGATCAAAGACCCCTCAGCTGCCTCAACGCCATTGTTACGGATTGTGTCTGGTGACCTTACTTTGTTCTTATAGCTCCTGGGGTAGGGAAGCCTCTGGAATGTCCTGGGTCAGAACCATAAGTCTTAGAACCCCGCCACTCCAAGTTTACACCCCTACTTGTCTTGCTGACGGTAACTAGCCATCCTTCTGGCTCATGCTTGACTTTGCCAGGCCCTTTAAATCGGAGCAACACTTTTTTTTTGTTCTTTGAGAGTCTCAAAAAGTATATTTTGTGAGACTCTCCCCAACCCTCAAACTCTGCCAGATCCCTCCCTCTTCCTACCCACCCAACTTCACTGCACTCGGTACAACACTCTGTGCGGGGGGGGGGGGGGGGGGGTGTTCTGCTTCCTGTCTGGCTTCAACCTCCCTTCCGAGGCTTATCTCTCACCCTTCTCTCTCAGTGCTAACTTCGTTCATCCCCTATGGCTCAGCTGCACCGCCTGCATTGGGAATAGATGCCTTTTGTCCTTCCAAACTAAACCAGATTCTTCAGGTATAATCTTTTCTTTATGTGGTGTTAAGGGTGGAGCACAGGGTTTCAGATGCTAGACAAATACTCTGCCCCCTGAGCTACATCCCTAGCCACGGTCTTTGATACTGTTTTGCTTTTTAAGATTCCTCTTTAATTACGTGTGTGTGTGTGTGTGTGTGTGTGTGTGTGTGTGTGCCTGCACACATGAATGTGGCCGCCTGTGGAGTCCAGAAGAGGGCATTGGAGCCCCTGGAGCTCCAATTAGCAGGCGTTTGTGAGCTGTTGTGTAGCCTGCTCTCAGCTCCTGAGACTCCTCTCCAGTGTGCAGTACTTAGTGCCGGATTCATATCTTTCTTATTTAGGAAAGATCAGTTCTTTTCCAGCCAAGGCTAGGATGGTTAAGTGACTTCCTCCAGAGCTATGGAGCCACTTAATATTTGGGGTTTCTGGGACAGGGCTAGACAACCTGAAAGAGGCGTGAGCCATTGGCCTTTCCTTCAATGCCTTGAGGCTAGAGAAGGAGCCATGAATCAATATTGTAGGATTCTATCATGGCCTGACCGCTTTCCTACTCTGTGTTGATATGTTGTGTATGTACACATATGTTTATGAGTTCCAATACACACGCATGTGTGGGCGTTTGGAGGCCAGATGTTGATGGGTGTCCACTGCATTTCTAAGTTGCTTTCCACGTTATTCTTGAGATAGGGTCTTTCACTGAAGCTGGAACTTACCAGTTCAGCCTGGCTAGCTGGCCAGCAAATCCCAAGGATCCTCCAGTCTTGGTCTCTCTCTCTCTCTCTCTCTCTCTCTCTCTCTCACCAGAGCTGGGGTTGCAGGCTCGCACTGCTACATGCAAATTTGTACATGGGTGCTGGGTATTGAACTCAGGACCTTCTAGTTGGACAGCAAGCACTTTGTGGACTGAGCCATTTCTCCCTCTCAATCCACCTCCTCTCTTTGCACAGATCCTTGGCTCCTTCAAGTCATTCCTTAAGTATTCATGTTCCCAAGCCCTCACTTCTTCCCCTCACTGGACTGTAACTTCCTGGAAGACGGACCTTGGTTGTTTGGGGCTGGAAGCAAAACCTGGGTAGTTCATGCATGCGTTACTGTGCCAGCAGGGACCTACTTGTTGGTATCATCTGCATAGCAAAGACATATATGATCTTGCATAAGAACATCATAGGTATAATAAAGGAAAATACTTTTATTCTGCTTTATCCTTTCAGAGGCTGGGGGTCTCTCATAAAAGAATTTAATATAACTTCATTTGTCTACCCATAAAGGGCAGAGTCCATGGTGAATAGAATCAACCTAAAATGATTTAAATAGAAGTTGCTAGTCTGTCTGCCTGGGTTCTTAGTGCCTGTTTCCCTGGAAAGGGAAGGATTAACCGCAAGTATTTCTGCTTTCCTTCAGGAATTAAGTGATTTACAGCGTGATCCACCTGCTCACTGCTCAGCGGGACCCGTGGGAGATGACTGTAAGTTTACTCTACTGATAGGTTTTGCTACCATTGAAAGGATGGCTTTGGGCAACTGTAAGTGACTCCTGTCCCTCTGTGTTTCAGTGTTCCACTGGCAAGCAACCATCATGGGGCCCGTAAGTACAACTCCTACATATGGATTAAACCCCCCCCCAGCCCCCCCCGTGGCTGTTCTGCACTTGCCTTTTGACCTGTGAGGAGATGTTTCATGACTCGGGATGAACATTCTCGTCCTTTGAATCACCCAGGAAGCAAAACATGATTGAGGGTTTGCAGTGTTTTTCTAAAGCATGGCTGGCAAATACCTACTGGGTCACAGTGCTATTTACCTGTGCTAATGCCTCCTCGTTACATGGCAAGGTCACGCTCTCTGTGCAAGCAGCCTGTATGTTGGCCTTACTGGTTCTTGACACAGCATCAGTTGTTTTTTAAAAGGAGGTGGAGTCTTCCTCACACATCCACAGTTCTCAGAGGTTGGAAATAAGTCTGACCCAGGAGTGGCATCGCTCCATCCGGCAAGCATCAGTTTGCAGTAGGTCTCGTCAGGACTCTTGACTTGAAGTGGAGGAGTCCTGCTGTGGGGCAGTCTCTGTCACCTTTTGAGTGTGCTGCTTTGCCTTAAACCGCGGACGACTGTTTTGTCACTGGTCCCTCCTTGTTATCTATATTTCTCTCCCCACCCTCGAAGCAGCAATGACAATGAAATGGACTTTTCCTTTCTATGAACAAAATGCGAACAGTGAAAGAACAGGCGCTCAGTAAGAACACGCTAGCAATGGCCTTCCTGAATGGCCTTCCATGCTTCCCCTGGGATGCTTTATGTACTCCGTCATGGAGTTTTAAATCATTTGCCCTATAATCCAAACTGGAAAAAAAAAAAAAAAAAGAAATACACGCTGAATTTCAAAGAAGAGCCCCTGAGGAATTATCTTAAATGACTAAATTAGTCTGTTAAGAGGGGAGAGTACAGCATATTTACCTAACAGCTTTCAGTAAGAATGTAGTTTTTTTGGCTTGGTATTTCGTTAGCTGCATGAATCTTCAAAACCCCATCATGCAAGTGTGTGCCTCCCCATCAGAGCTGTGGCCTCCGAGGAATTTCCCAGGTGGATCATGGGTAGCAAGCAATTGTGATGTTGTACATGCCTCTCTTATTGCAGCAGCGTAGACTCGCTCCACTACCTTCTGCAATGCCACTGACTGTCCCTGTAGACCGTGCTTGCCTTTGTCATTTGTTTACGTTTTTTTTTAAACGTTGAATGAACCAGAATTAGGCAACGTAGTGAGAGTAATGAGACAATATAACCCCCTAATCTCCATGCAGGACTTTAAGGACTGAGAGAATGATAGACCCGTTTTTATCACCCATGGTGCATTCCAGTAAATATGAAGGAATTAAAGTACAATCTGAGGGGGTTGGAGAGATGGCTCAGTGATTAAGAGCACTCACTGGCTGCTCTTCCAGAGGTCCTGAGTTCAATTCCCTGCAACCACACCGAGGCTTACAACCATCCATAATGGGATCTGATGCCCTCTTCTGGTGTGCAAGGAGATATCATAATCATCCACCTAAAATATGTATATATGTACTCATATACGTAAATTCTAAAAAATATATAAATTGGGATATATATTTTGCTACTGTTTTTGTTTTTTCCTCCTTAATCTTTCTCTTTTGTTTATATATTTCATGTACATACGACATACACATACATACACATGTACATACACATATACACACACAAACATATATATATATATGTATGTGTGTATATATATATATATATATGTACACACACACACACACACACACACACACACACACACCATTAGGCAGCTGACCAGGCCTTGCAAAAGTTGATTCGTAATTCAACATATCACGAATATTGAATTCATCCAGCTTGGTTTAGAGTTTCATCTTCTATAATATAAAGAACTAGCAAACGAATATTGAGGTAAATTGCACAGTGGTGCCCACGTTCTCTTACTAACTTTTTTCCTTTTGGTTGTACCTGTGTGGACATTATTATACCTTAATATTTGGAGATTAAAAAAAGGTAAATATTAGTTGTAACCTTCTAAAAACAATGACGCCTGCGCTAGAGAATCCTCCTTCCTTCCAGCAAGCCTTGTGTGTGTACACTGGTACCCATGATCTGGCTGGTTAAAGCACATCGCTGTGCGCATGCGCATCTGCTTCTCTTTTAAATTCGGTGGGTACCTTGGGTAACTTCATACCTGGGGAGCCTGCCTCTCCATGTAAATCCCTCCAACTCATGGTGCAAGGATCATGGTTCTTTTTTACAAGCTGATACTGGTGGAACTGCGAAGAAATTGCATCTCCTTTGCACTGTTAACGCCCGGGGAGCCGTTCAAAGGGTTTGCGTACGTGCGGTGGCCAGACTCTGATGCGCCCTCTCATGTAATTTCAGCCCGACAGCGCCTATCAAGGTGGAGTCTTCTTCCTCACTGTCCACTTTCCGACAGACTATCCCTTTAAACCACCAAAGGTATTTATCCTGTGACTCACCTGCCCCATAGCAGGGATGTTTACTGTTGTCTAGAGGTGGTTTTGTGACGCCACAGATTATGGGTAGGTTACCGAGCACGCCCCTTTAAACCTCCAGGTCTAAAGTACTCCTCCGCCTCTTCTGCCTCCTCTTCTTTTCTAATTTAGTTTATGTGCATTGGTGTTTTACTTACATGTATGTCTATGTGAGGGTGTCAGATCCCCTGGAACTGGAGTTACATACAGGTGTGAGCTGCCATGTGGGTGCAGGGAATTGAACCTGGGTCCTCTGGAGGAGTAGCCAGTACTCTTAACCAGGGAGCCATCTCTCCAGCCCTAGTGCATTCTTTCTTAGTCAACTATTTTCCTATGCCTGCTAGGCTCCTGATCTTTTCCTCTTTACAAGATAGGAGTTGTTTAGAATGTTTTTACAGTCCAAAAAAAAAAAAAAAAAAGCAGGCTTTTCCATCTATAGTGTTCTCTTTCCAAAGCAGACTCAGCTTTCTTAAGTGTAGCATGTAGTTATTAAAAACAAAACAAAACTAAAAAACAAAACAAAAAAACCTACTAATCCACGATATGGCCGACTATGGGGAGCCCCAAGTGGCTGTCTGCCCTGGTTCCCTCGGTTAGCTGCTGCCAAGCCGAATGGCTCTGCACTTGCCAAGCCATCTGCCCTCTGTGGCCAGCCTGTCGCGCCAGTGCCAGTGCCTAACTGACATAGCATGGATTACTTTTTATAGCTACATGCTACACCTAATTATTCAGTGAACATATATTGAGTTCCATAATGTCCCTTCACAATGGAAACCACAATGGGGACACTTTCTGAGGTTTAACATCCAAAGAAGAGGCGAGCGAGGAAGGAGGGGAAAGGAACATCTATACTGCCAGGGAAATAACTATAGCGCTTTAAAAATACCCAGCTTAAAAAAAAAAAAAAAGCATATGTATGACGTCACACGACAGCGGCTCTTGTCAAGGCTCGGCTTCTCTGTGGGTCGAGAAGGACAGGTTGATAAGTTCGGGCATCCCACCTCCACCCTGACAGACTCTGTCCTGTTTATAGATCCAGGTGGCTTCTGAGTCTCACTGACAGTCAGGTTAAGAGGAATGTTTTGAGGTGTGACGAAAGCCAGAGTAATTGGTCCAGGTGTCACTCAGCCAGTCAAAACCGGCTACTGCAGACTTCCTCAACACACCCCCACAGCTGGAGGAGAAAAGGAGGTTAAACTAAGCTGGTCTCCTTCAAATTCCCAAGGGCTGAGCTGCATGTATGCACGTCTGTTCCGAAGCTGAGGATTGGTTCTGTTTGTTCCCGTTTGTCGCAATCAACACACTTTTTGTTCCGTTTTATCTTTAGATTGCTTTCACCACAAAAATCTACCACCCAAATATAAACAGTAACGGGAGTATTTGTCTTGACATCCTGAGGTCCCAGTGGTCGCCTGCTTTGACTGTATCGAAAGGTAATTTTGTTTCTCAGATTTAAAAAATAGTCACGGGGAGGCTTGGGCAATGTCTAGGGACCAGAGTTGAAACAAACAAAAAAATCAGAGGAGCCAACAAACACTTCAACTTGCTGTGCGTTTCTTCTGTTTTGACTGCTTTTTCTAGTAACTCTTAGGTCATTCTTTCAGTAAACTTTGGGGTTCCGGTGGAGGAGGGGGGGAGGGAAATGAATGGATGGGCAAATCTAAATGAAACCAGAGATTTAAAATACTGGAAGTAAGGGATGGAGAGAAGTCTCAGTGACTACGGGTGCATAGTGCTCTTTCAAAAGATTGGTGTTAGTGTTCCCAGCACCGGCATTGGGTAGCTCACAACCACCTGTAACGAGCTGCAGGAAACCCAAACTTCTGGCCTACACATAGCTAAAAATGGAAAACAAATCTTTAAAAATTGTTAGAGTTAGGAATTTTTCTAGTAAGCCTGTTGACAGTTTCGCTTCTGTCTTTACAAGAAAAGCAAGAGTAATACCAGTGAGAAGATTTTTGGCTGTCTCTCAAGGGGTGGGGGTGGAGGTGGCAAACAGATTTGGGGACTTGTCCCATTTATTAAAGTGTCTATTAGCAATAAAAAAGTACAACTCCGGGACTGGGTGATAAAATAAACTATTATGCCAGTTGGGGGTGGTGCATGCCTTTAAATCCCAGCATTCGGGAGGCAGAGGTAGGTGGATCTGTGAGTTCAAGGCCAGCCTGGGCTACAGAGTGAATTCTAGGACAGCCAAGGCTACACAGAGAAACTCTGTCTACAAAAAATAAAATAAAATAAAATAAAATAAAATAAAATAAAATAAAATAAAAAAGCAGTTAAAAAGCAAAGGTATCTTTTGTACTTCAAAGTGGTATTGTACAGATAGCAGGTATCGTATCTCTAGCTTGAATAACTAACTGTTAGCATCACCATGATTGACACCTGACCCGTGCTGACCCACACTGGTGCTCGTCCTTCAGAGGTGGCCTCACCTTGTTCTTTGCTGAACTGTCAGCCACACACACACATCCTTAAGACACCTATTTGTTCCGTCAGCCAATACCCTAGACTGTGCCAGCAATTTTTTTAGCCTTTTCCCCCCTAATAGAGAGCCTGGCGGCTAGAAGGGTCTGCTCAGGTGACACACATCTACCTGAAGTAACCATCACGTTTTCTATTCCTTATAACATTCAAGGTAGCTTTACTTTGCAGATATCATGAGACATGGAACACCTGATTCTCTGTCTCTACTTCCTGGGTGCTGAGATTACAGGCATGAGCCTCCATGCGTGGTTTTATTAGATGCTAGAGATGGAACCCAGGACCCTATGCATCTAAGCAAGCTCTCTATCAACTGAGCCACAGCTCAGCCCTATAGCTTGTTCTTAGAAGGGATATGTATATATATAAATATATATATTTTTTTTTACCAGAAGCAAGGTTCACAGACATAACTGTTTCAAGTCTCCTGTAAAGCCAGAGAGAAGCCTTCAGGTAGATTACTTTATACCTGGTCATTTTTTTCTGACCTAAAATGGTTGTGAAGCAACCTTTTAAAAAATCTTTCAGCAATGAACTCACCTAAAAGTGAACAAAGGAAAGACTCTATCTGTAGTTATTCAGATTGTTATACTATTTCTTCAAATGGTGTCACAAAAACAGTTCCATCCTTAAGGGGCTCATATCACTTAAAGACATGACAGACTGCCAGGCGCTCAGTGCCTATTTGCTGATGCTGTGTGTGTCTTTCTATACAAAATAATTAGGGAGCTGGGGAGATGGCTCAGCGGTTAAGAGCACTGACTACTCTTCCAGAGGTCCTGAGTTCAATTCCCAGCAACCACATGGTGGCTTATAACCATCTGTAATGGGATCCGATGCCCTCTTCTGGTGTGTCTGAAGACAGCGACATTGCACTCACATATGTAAAATAAATTATTGAAATTAATTTTAAAAAAGAATGAGTATTGTTAGCTTCTGGGAAACTTCCCTCTGAGGATGCAGACAGCTTCAGACTCATTTCATGCAGAATATGACCATGCAGGGAATGATCTGACAGACAGACATGCACGTGAAACACCAATGCACATGAAATAAAAAGAAATAAATTAAAAAAATGATATTTACCTATGGATTGAAGTTAACATAAAATGTAATCCCCCAGGTGAGTTTTTTTAGTTTTTACAGTGCTGGGTTATTTTTGTTGTTGTTGTTGTTGTTTTGTTTTTGGGGTTTTTTTTTTGTTGTTGTCTTGTTTTATTTTTTTGTTTTAGTTGGTTTATTGTTGTTGTTTTGGTGTTTTGTTTTGTTTTGCCTATGGCCTTGGGCTCATGAAGTCACCTGTCACTGAGCCACACTCCCCACCTCTGTGTGGTGTGTTCCCCTCCTCTTCCATTTTCTTCACACCCAGGACAGTCATGTTCAGCTGTGCGCGTTTTACAATGCAGCAATGGCGTCGCCTAATGGAATGTTCTCTCTCACATCTAGTCTTGCTGTCGATATGCTCGCTGCTCTGTGACCCTAATCCAGATGATCCCTTAGTACCAGATATTGCACAGATCTATAAATCAGACAAAGAAAAGTAAGTGATTACCGTGTGTACTTCCTGTGTGTGCATTTCAATAGAGTTTGCCACCCATGTGTGATATTTGAAGTATATTTAACTTTATGTAGGTATTTTCCCCCTCAGTAGACTTTTTTTTTTAAACCCTGTCTTTAAAAAAGCAACCAACCAAATCACTTTTTTGGTTAGTGTTTAGGTTTAATAGTACACGTTTGGTGTCTGTGCTGTGACCTTGTCATTTCTAGCTGCTAAATTAAACACAGAAGGCACTTAGCACTGGAAACCACTGGCCCCTGTTTTCGAATCTTCTCGAAAGGGAAGTTACTTCTCTGCCCACCCATGCTGACCTTACACCTTCAAGACACCGCATCCTCCTGGTGCATGAGTTCTCTTCAATCCTGGAGATGCCCTTCCCTCAAAGTCTGATGTTCTATTTGAAGTTAGGTTTTTAAAAAAATGTCTTTTTTTTTTTAATAGTTTAGATATATTTTTATATAGGTTGCTCAAAAATCTAGGAATTTAAAAGTCATGTTTTTGCTTTTATGTTTGCATGCCTTCCCACCCCCCCACCACCACACACACACAACCCAAATGACAGGTGTATACATGATGGTTACCATGAGGAGGCAGAAGACACAATTCTGAACAGGCAGAGGCCTCTGCAGGTTAAATGCCTGTTTTTTTATCTCTCTCTCTCTCTCTCTCTCTCTCTCTCTCTTTCTCTCTCTCTCTTTTTATGTGCTTACAGATACAACAGGCACGCAAGAGAATGGACTCAGAAATATGCAATGTAAAGTTTCAAACACTTTCACTTACGCCAGAGTACTGTAAAATCCCTGTCTTTTCCAGTGTTAGCAGTAAGTTGGGCGCCGTTTGCCGTGTCCTTTGTTCCACGAGCCCTTTGGTTTTTACTCATTTTAAGTGTGTTTATGAAGCAAGACAAAACAAACTTCCAAAAAATACCCTGGAAACTCTGCTGAGAGCGTTTAGCATTCTGTGCTCCTTGACGGGGGCGGGGACATTTATTTCGGTTTCCGAGACACTTGGATCCCCCCCTCCTGCATCTCCAGCAAGATCTGCGACGTCACTGAAAAGCAACCAGACGCTTTCCTTTCTCCGAGACGAGACGTTTTCACACCAGAAACACTGTGTGTGCTGTCCAAGATGTCACTTTTTATAAATCTGAATTCAGATCTCATCCTTCTTTAGCTCACTTTATAATTTGTATTTTTTTACTGTATAGACTAAATATATTCTATGTCAATTCCTGACTTCCCTCCCCGCCCCCCCCACTCCCACCCTGTGAACAGTATTGAAGCACCCAACAGCTGATGATGAATTTAACTGTCCCCTCCCCCCCTGTCTTAGGATATTCTGTGGGTTGAATGCGTATTTCTTAAACCGGAACTTATCTGCACACTGTATTTCTCAGTATACTGATTAGAATGGAGAAACACTTGTTTGGGTTGTGTTGTACTTGACTTGACTTTATTGCAATGTGAATTAATTGCACTGTTACGTAGGAAGGTGTGTGACTTTTTTTTTTGTTGTTGTTGTTCTTCACGTTTGACCCTTTTTTTTTTTTCTTTCTGTATAGGCGATATTATATTATTGACACCTTTTACAGATCTGACTGTAGCCTTTTCCATATAAATAAAAATGCTTTTTCTACTATTCGTCTTGATGACTTAATGCAAAAACCAAAACTGCTTGATCTAGTCTTAAGGATCAAAACTCCGTATAACTTTGCATGAACTATCTGGAAGATGTGATGTGCGCTCGCTCTCTCTCTCTCTCTCTCATCCACATTTAAAAGAAATGTTTTCACTTATTTACTTGGCAGTGAAGATCAGAGGACAACTTGTAGGAGCCAGTGGGCTCTTTCTGTCAGCTAGTTCCTTGAGATCCAACTCAGATCACATCTGCCTTCGCCTTGACAGCAAGCACCTTGAACCCCTGACCACCTCACCACCGACCTTGGCGTTTCTCCTAAGCACTAATTGCCTTTCATATAAACTTGATTGCAGCAGATCAGCACCCATAAAGTCTGATAGACTTTTATGAACAAAATGAGATGGTTTACTTCAGTCCCTCATGGTAGATGAGAATGTAGAAGCTGAGGTTTATGCATACCCAAGATATATTACGTGTATATGCCCTGAAAGGAGTATGGGCTTGTATTCCCTACCCTAAAGAACGGTCTTGATAGATCTGTAGAACTGCCAGGTTGGCTTGTGACAGAGACTCTCTGTATGGCTGCTACAACGTCGCTCTGTGTTTTAAAGTCTATAATCCCTAAAATAGGATTTTAATGCCATCACGATTTGAAAAGCATCTGTCAGGGGCTGGAGAGATGGTTCAGCGGTTAAGAGCACCGACTGCTCTTCCAGAGGTCCTGAGTTCAATTTCCAGCAACCACATGGTGGCTCACAACCATCTGTAATAGGATCGGATGCCCTCTTCTGGTGTGTCTGAAGACAGCAACAGTGTAATCATATACATAAAATAAATCTTAAAACAAAACAAAACAAAACAAAACATCTGTCTCTACTATGTGTTTTCAACCATTTACAAAAAAGATGTTTCCGTTTTTTTTTATAAACGGCAAGCTAAAAACTAAAATTAAAGAAGCAGGTTATATATCTAGGTTTTTAAAGAAAGGAAGTCCTGATGTCTGAGGTCAGTGAACATACATGTTGTCAATGGTCCACGGGCACGTCAAACTTGAGCGGCAGTAAGAGCGGCAGTAGTCTTGATTAGGGCAACAGCTATGTAAATGATTAAGAAGCTGATGGGAGGGCTGGACAGATGGTTCAGAGGTTAAGAGCACTGACTGCTCTTCCAGAGGTCCTGAGTTCAATTCCCAGCAGTTGCATGGTGGCTCACAACCATCTGTAATGGGATCTGATGCCTTCTTCTGGTGTGTCTAAAGACAGCTACGGTGTACTCATGTGCATACAATAAATGAATAAATCTTTAAAAAAAAAAAAAAGAATCTGATGGGAGTACTTGGTGGCAAAAGGCCTAACTCCATTGTTATCTTATCAAGATTTGTTATTACTGAATCAGAAGCTATCCTCTTAGGAAACATATCTTCGTGAATGATTGTAGAATAATTAAATGAATTGTGAAATGGATGTGTAAGGAAACACAGGCTTCGAGAAATAGAGATATTTATTAATGTCTTGAAGTCGCCATCTCATGAACAAAACACATGTTGGTAGCCATTCAATGCAAGCTACATGTTTCCTGAGGTCGGGTGTTCTCATATTTAGATAGTATTTAGTGTATTTTGAAAGGAAGAGATTGGTTTTTTTTTTTTTTATCCTTTATTTTAAAATTTTCTTTTGTGCTGAGTAGCTGAGTATGGTGGTACATACCTTTAATCTCGGCATTCAGGAGGCAGAGACAGGAGGATCTTGAGTTCAAGCCCAACCTAGTGTACCTGCTAAGTTCCACGCCAACCAGGGCTATAATGTAAGAAGAGATCACATTCCCCTCCCCCCAAGAAAATATTTTTCATTTGTATGGTATTTACTTTTGGAAATGTTCTTGTGTTTTTTCTTTTTCTTTTTCTTTTAAAGATTTATTTATTTATTATGTGTAAGTACCCTGTAGCTGTCCTCAGACCAGAAGAGGGCATCAGATCCCACCACAGATGGCTGTGAGCCACCATGTGGTTGCTGGGATTTGAACTCAGGACCCCCGGAAGAGCAGTCAGTGCTTTCAACTGCTGAACCATCTCTCCAGCCTACCTTGTGTTTTTAACTGTGTGTGTGTGTACGTGTATACGTGTGTACGCATACACATGCACACATGTATATGCTGGTGCCCAAGGAAGCCAGAAGAGGGCATCAGATATAGAACTAGAATTATAGATAGTTGTGAGCTGCTCAGTGTGGGTGCTGGGACCTAGATTCTAGACCTCTGCCAGAGCAGCCAACATCTTAGTCACTGAGGGTCTCCCCAGCCCTTCTCTGGTTTTTCTTATTAAGGCTTGAAGCTTCCTTTAACTCCTGTTTGTCTTTGCTTACATCCAGACTCCTCAGGGGTGAGCATAAAGTTTTTACTAACTAAAACAATCTTACTTTCCAGGGAAGCATAGACCAGCTCACCATATGGGTCTGTCATTCTTGCTTAATGCTAACACAAAACAGGGGTTAAATTTTACAACTGCTCTTTCAGGGGTCAGGGTGATAGCCCGGTGAATAAAGATGTTCACCGGGAAGCCGGATGACTTGAGTTACATCCCGAGAACCCACATGGTAGAAAGACAAAGCCGACTCCCACAAATTGTCCTCTGGATTCCCCCAAACCCCAAAATAAATAAATATAAAATATTACAAAGCATTATCCCATTTGTTTTTTTCATTAATTAAATGTGGACTTCATACTATGAATCCAATAGAGTCTTAGGGAGCCAGGGTCTCCATATTTGAAGTTGTGATGCTTCCAGGTAGTTGAGAGCCTGTTACCTGAACCTATAGGTATTCATAAATGCCACCTACAGGAAGCGGTATCACCTCCTCTCTATCTCCAACCGTCTCATCAGCCTGTGGTTCCTGGAAGACCAACCTCACTCACGTGCTTGGGTAAGCTGTGTAAAACAAGCTGGTTTGCTTCATGACCTCATTGCAATCCAATCCTGCCACTGGGTGGGACCTAAGCATCTGCTTGTCAACCCCAAAAGACCTCAAGTGACTTGAGCACACAGAACGCGAGTGCTCATTCGTGTTCAAGGATGGCCTTGAACTTGGGATGCTCTTGCCTCTACCTACCTTCTAAGTACCGGGATCATGGGTTTATGTGCTGTGTGCAGTAGAACTCATGGCTTTGTGGATGTAGGTACGCATCCGACCAACTAAGTCACACTCCTGGCATTTATATTTATTTTTGCCACAATACAGAATTTCAACATGGCGGACGAGTGCTTTGGTATGGCGCGATCTTCTTGTCCCTATTTCTGCTTTGCTCATTTTGTTTGTTTGTTTTGTTTCTCAGATGGAAAGATTAGAAGATTAATTTCCTTCCCAGATTAAAAGAGACTTGGCCTGGGAAGTGTTTTATGTGTCTGTTTACTGATCGTCCTTTTGGACTGGGCTCAGTTTCCAGTCCAGTTGATGATGTCTGAAAATTTGATCTCCTGTAAGGTCACAGTCCTGTTACACTGTTACACTGTTACACTTTTAGGACCAGCCCCGGCCTCTTGCATACTTG
Organism: Rhabdomys pumilio; assembly: GCA_030674055.1. Taxonomy (NCBI): domain Eukaryota; kingdom Metazoa; phylum Chordata; class Mammalia; order Rodentia; family Muridae; genus Rhabdomys; species Rhabdomys pumilio. The sequence goes on from JANHMN010000019.1 coordinate 32,423,030, forward strand.
GCAGGTAACCTATGGCTGAGAGACACTGCTCCTTCATCTTCCTTTTCTGGTTCTTCAACTGAATTTTACAAAAGAGGCAGCTGGTAGAAATGCATCTGATTTTGTTAAAACACTATTGGCAGGATAACCACTCAATTTGTTGAGGAACATAAGACCTTGTCTGTTTCTTTAAAGTAACATTTATTTCTTTGCGCGTGCACGTACGTGTCCATCCACGTCAAAGTGCATACAGATCAGAGGACATGAGGAACTCAGTTCCCTCCTCCATCATGTGGGCCGCAAAGATTGAACTCAGGCTTGCTCGAAGCGGCTTCACACACTCAGACATCTCACCATCCCGCTGAGCTCTTGATAAGCTTGTGGCTGATAATCCCCTTCCCCAATCAATTTCAGTAGTAATGATGATTGAGAACTTGGATGGAGCTGAGGTTTTGGGTGGTAGAAAGAATCTCTAATGCAACAGTATTTTCTTCCAAAGATTGGTTTTTATTCATCTCTTAATTGCATGTGTATGTGTGGCTGTGTGTCTATGCAAATGCAGGTCCCCTGGAGCTGGAGTTACAGAGAAAAGTGTGAACTACCCTTACATGGATGCCGGGACCTGAACTCCAGAAACTCAGCAAGCTCTTTTATGTCTCTCCAGCCCCAATCCAATAATATCTCAGCATTTTAATCTCTTTTCCATCACTTATGCATATTTTGTCCCATTTAAATTTGTTTACCTGGTCCTTTTGCATAAGAATGTGCTTTTGGATTCTGAGCTGACTTGACCTAAGTGAAAGAAAAACAATTATCTTAAAAAAAAAAAATCAGTATTGGATGTTTTTTTAAGGTAAAATTTGTTTTAAAACTTAGTTCCGTTTTAAAACCCTTGGGTCCTGCTGACTAGAGGGTACCCGAGCCTCTCTAGTTCATCCAGAAGCTTGTTTGGATTACAGCTACCAGTTCGGAAATCAAGTAGTACCCTTTCCCACAGAAATTACTTATTTTTAGGAAATGCTACTACAGTGTTTCGAGCTGAGGGCACCACAAATGACCTGGCGCAATGAAGCCGGGTTTTGGGCAACCTCTGACAGGAGCACTGTGAGAGATGGAGAGGGGAAAGCAGAGCTGTTGTCGGCACACAATGCTTCTTTCAATCGCTCCGTCATCTCTGCTGACCTCCTGCGTGTTGCTCCGTTCTTCCCAAGCTGACCGCATCCGACCCTTCCGTGGTTGCATCTTTAGTCAGTCAGTCCTTCTTGAGTCTGTCTGTTCTCTGCGGCACCCCGTGCCCTCGACACACTGTGACTTGCAGCTCTCCCTTTTCTAGGGAGCACCCCACGCTTGCTTTCTGCACTTGACAACAGTCGTTCCGATGTCACCTGCTTTCGGAAGCCCTCTTCTGCTCTCCCGGGCAAACTGAAACAGATGGGCTTGGCCTTAGTCATCTTGGTATTTTTAGAACTAACCGCAGTGTCCAACATAGACCAGCCTGTCTTAGAAACTGAGAACGTTTTTAATTATTACAAAAAATAATGTGTTAATATTGCATTTTAGAAAAAAAAAAAAAACCTCACTAATATATGTAGTAAAAACCAAGACTGTCCATTTGCTCTTGCCATAAATACTTAGAATTACCAGTACCTCAAGTTTTCAGTATTCTGCACTTTTATTTTTAAGATTTCTTTTACTTTTTGAGGTTATAATTACCTTTTTCCTCCAAACCTTCTTTTCTTCCCTCCAAACTCCCATAAACCCCTCCTTGCGCTCTATTTTTCATTAGTTATTCTTTTATATATGTATGTGTGTATATATATATACACACACATATACATACACACACATACATACACACATATATATACAAACATACATACACACACATACATACACACACATATATACACAAACATACATACACACATGTACACACACATATACACACATATGTACACCTACACACACACATATACACACATACATATATACACATATGTATATATACACATACATACATATATATACATGCACATATATATACAAACATACATACACACATGTACATATACACACATACACATATATACAAACATACATACACAATATGTACATACACAATACATAGATATACATACATACACATGCATATACACACATACATACACACATACACACATGCAAACACACACACACATATATATATACACCCACATAAATACATGCACACACATAAACACATACACAGACACACACACACACACCCCTATTCTTAAATCCAAAAGTACAGCCTGCTCAGTTGGTATAATGTTACTTCTGCCTGCACTCTTTCTTAATGCAGGGACACCCATGAATGTGTTTTGTTTTCTTAAGCCAAGCCTTATTAAAGAAATAATGAAAATTAAGAGCTTAGATAAAAATGCCCTGGAAGTCAGACAGAGTCTTTCTGGAAAATGCAAATCCAGTCTTTCTGGAAGTGAAGCAGTGGTGCTGTGAGGTTGGCTCAGAAGCATAAGGACCGGAGTTTGGCTCTCCAGCAGCCTTGTATTATCCCAGTGCTCAGGAGGTGGAGACAGGAGGATTCCCAGGGCTTGCTGGCCAGTCAGTCCAGCCAAAGTGGTGAACTCCAAGTTCTGAGAACTGCTCATCTCTGTACACACACACACACACACACACACACACACACACACACACACACACGAAGCCTACAACCTCATGGATTTGCTTATATCACTCATACGTTGCATATAATATAAATTAACACCAGCAAACTATACTTTCAGAGCCGGTACTTTTGGTTTAACAGATGCTGATGATGAATGACAGCCCTGGCAGGTTTGGCTATGGTTCTCTGAATACAATAGGAAAAACCAAAACAAACCCGGCACCTTGCAGGCTTCGTGAGACCTTTAGTGATGTGTTATGTAAAGTGCTTGAGCACAGGGTGAACAATAAATCCTCATCATTGACTTTCATAAGGCACTTGCCAGAACACAAGGGCAGACAGACACAGAGGCTCTGTTAGCTTATTAATAGAGTTATTACATCAATGTAACCATTATGGATTTCTCCCGATTTTTAAGTCATCGTCCAGGAATTTCCTGTAATGAGAATCCCGGTCCTGTAATTTTACATAAGTACTCATCTTTTATGCTTCTCGTATCTCCTGCAGACACAGACAATTGACTTCAAGATAGAAAAGGCTGTTACTTGTGCTATTTCTATTTTTGGATGATGTAGAGACAGCTGATTCCGTTAATCTTAGGTTTCCTATCCAGTGTGTTTTGGAGAATGCACACTCCTGTAGTCCACCCATTATAAGGCTTAGAACATGCTGGGTGGTGGCACACACCCTTGATCCCAGCACTTGGGAGGTGGAGGCAGGTGGATCGAGGCCAGCCTGTTCTACAGAGCAAGTTACAAGATGGCCAGGGCTACATAGAGAAATCTTGTCTCAAAAAAAAAAAATACTTTGGACACATCTTCCATCAACCTAAATCATCAGCTGGCCATCCATTCATCTATCTGTCCACACATTTGTCTGTCCACCTACCACACTCACACATATTACAAAGGGGGGATTGGTTACCCACAGGGATAAGTAGTTCAACAATGACCCTCTGTGTGAAAGCCTTTGGTGACTTCTCAGTCCATGGGGCTGAGATGTTCAGCAGATCCAATCTGGCGCTGTAGGCCTGGTTGACTCTGGGAGAACTGTCAGTCGCCAGTCCACACTGAAAGCCAAGAAGCTGTGTCCGTGAAGGATGTCAGAAGGTGGCAGCAACAGCCACAATGGTCCAAATTCAGGAAATGAAAGAAGGTCAGCAACACTTTTTTTCCCCCCTGGGATCTCTGTGTCTGGGCTACTTGTTGGAAGGTGCCACCCACTCTAAGGCTCCCTGCCTCAGTTGATTCTTACTAGAGACGCACTCCCACACATGTCCATAAGTATGCCCACATCATGTGGGGGTGTGTGCGCAAGTGTGCCTGTGTGTGTGGTGTGTGCATGGAGACCACATGATGATGTTGGATGTCTTCCTCAATGTCTGCCTTATTTTTTGAGCCTCTCTCTCTCTCTCTCTCTCTCTCTCTCTCTCTCTCTCTCTCTCTCTGTCTCCCTCCTTTTCCATCCCTTCCCCCTTCCCTGCCCCCCCCCCCATCACTGAGCTTGGAGCTCATTACTTTGGCTGGACTGGATGGCCTGCAAGCCACAGGCATCTCTGCTTCTACCTCTCCAGCTCTGGGATTATCTGAGCATGTTGCCATGACTGCCTTTTTCACTTAGCGTTGCTAGGGATCCAAAGTCAGGTCCTCATGGTTGTGAGGCAGGTGCTTACTGAGCCATCTCCATAACCTCATGGACTCACTTTCTGGGTTATTTCTACAAAGACGACCCTTTGCGTGACTTCAAGTACCTTTTCCCCTTCTGGAGAGAAATGATTTTCCAGGATGTTTATGGCTATAACATCAATGAGGATGTATACTGGAAGGTAGATCCATCCTTGGCAGCAGCATCCATCCCTCCTAAGCAGCATCCATCTCTCCTCAGCATATATCCATCCCTCCTCAGCATCCATCTATCCTCCTCAGCAGCATCCATCCTTCCCTCCTCAGCAGCATCCATCCATCCTCCTCAGCAGCATCCATCCTTCCCTCCTCAGCAGCATCCATCCATCCCTCCTCAGCAACATCCATCTCTCCTCAGCAGCATCCATCCCTCCTCAGCAGCATTCATCCCTCATCAGCAGCATCCATCCATCCTCCTCAGCAGCATCCATCCATCCTCCT
>JANHMN010000019.1:32427806-32448642 GCA_030674055.1 Rhabdomys pumilio
ATCCCTCCTCAGAGGCATCCATCCATCCCTCCTCAGCAGCATCCATCTCTCCTCAGCAGCATTCATCCACCCCTCATCAGCAGCATCCATCCATCTTCCTCAGCAGCATCCATCCATCTCTCCTTAGCAGCATCCATCCCTCCTCAGCAGTGGGTCAGAGAGTGTAGTGTCAATGGAGAGATTCTAAAGTGATACAAGAAGTTATTGACTTAGATGAGGAAAATGGGATACGTCAGTGGAGCGGAAAAAAAATCATTACTTTTGTTCCCAGAATTTTTTAAATTTGGGTTTCAGTAAGACATCATGGTAGAGATGTCCTAAGGCAATGACTTCAAAAGGTTTGTGATGAGTATAAAGTATAGGGACCATTTGGCAATGGCACTCAGTGGGTCTGTGGACATGGAGCTAAAATGAGAGATCTTGATTACATAGAATACAAAAACCACAAGGCTATGACAGACAGGATTATGGGCATAAAGGGCAGAATCTGGGGAAAGGTTGTGCTAAGCATGTTTGTTTTTAAGTAGATGTAAATGCAAACCAAAAATCTTCTTGTTCAAAGACATAAGTAATACAATAAAATCAATAAAACCAATACAATAAAATCACTACAAGGATATCGCTACTTGATCACTACTTGGCTTATAATGGCAGATTATTTTAGAAATCACTAGACATGAGATTAGGAGGAATTACCTCCTATGCAGACCTCCATTTTAGCAAGGCGCTATAATTCTTTATTGCTCAGTGCCTAGACTTATGGGAAAATGTGTTTTTTACACCTGTTTGGATACACTCCACGGGCAAATCAAACACAAAGGAGCTTGTTGCTGTTGTGACAGGAGGTTTGAAAGGAAGTCCCCTTTACCCCCAAGAGACAATGAAACCAGAAGCAGTGCTAAACTGGGCTTAGCGGAGTGGGCGTGGTCCTCTGCGGCTTGACGGAGACAACGTTTCAAAACTGCAGAAAGGAAGTAGACTCTCAGCTCAGTGTTACACTAGTGAGATTTTGCTTTCTTTTCAGGAAGAAAAATAAAAGTACAGGCGTGCATCAGAAGAGGCTGTTGTTGTTAGTCAGGATCATACCATGTTAACTCTGTCCCGCCCGGAACTTGTATATAGACAGAAACTCGAATTCACAGAGCTCTACCTGCCTCTTACCTCCAGGGTACTGGAAGTAAAAGCCTCCACCACCTAGCCGGATGGATGAGATAGTTATTTTAAATGCTATTTATTAATTTAGTTTACTTTGGCAACAAGGTCTCTAGCCCGACTGACCTGGAATTTACTTTGTAGGCAAGGATAACCTTGAACTTGTGATCCTCCTTCCTCAACTTCTCAAGTTCTGGAACTTAAGACACTATGCCTGGTTTACACGACGCTGGGGGCGGGGGACAGGGGTGGGGTGGGAAGTTAAGCCAAGGGCTTTATGTGAATCCCCCAAGCATCCTACCAATTAAGCTACATCCCCGGCCCTTAAGCAACATATTTAACAGCTTGAAGCTCTCGGACATCTTTAAGTCTTCCTAATCTTTTCCATGCCACTATATATATATATATATATAGTAATTGTAGGACACAAATTGTACATTGCCTCAAGTCCATCCTTGTCACACAATCTCAGTGGTGTGACTGGTCAAACTCATCAAGTCCACGTGATCTGCAAAGTGGGGAACAGTATTCAGGGCTCAGATATTAACATAAGAATATTTTTTTGCTTTGTTGCTATTTATATTAGGGAGGGCTGTTTTGTTTTGTTTTGTTTTGTTTTGTTTTGTTTTGTCTGTCTTTGCGGCAGGGTCTCATGAAGTCTTGAACTTGCTAGTAGCAGGGGATGAGTTTGAACGCCTGCCTCCACCTCCCAAGTGCTGGGATTACAGGCCTGCAACACCAAGCTGGGTTCGGTTTATTAAATTTTTTGTGACAAGTTTTCTTGTGTGTGTAGATGTCAATGTCAGAGGATAACTTGCTTGAGTTGGTTCAATCATGTAGGTCCTGGGGAACTGAACTCAGCTTGCCAGGCTCTGGGCCATCCTGGGAACCCCCATTCTTTTCTATTAATTTTTAAAGTTAAGATAAATAAAGCGATAAAGTTCATGACCACTCCGCCCTCTCTTCCACCCCTCAATAGTCCTGTGTGCTTTCCTGCGAACTCAGACGAAACATGCAGTTTGCTGTTGGGGGCACCATCAGTACCACTGATCTCTGACTTCAGGAGCCAGGCACTGTGACAACACCAGCGTCACGAGGCAGAGCTGGCAGCCGAGGTCCCCTGGTCCAGCAACAGCCTGCAGGCCACCTAGCAAAACACTCGGCGGGGGCCTGCGGCGACGGCGCGGCTCAGCAACACCCACTGCAGACCTAGCCGACTCTGCTTAGCCGCAGGCTCCGCCTCGTCCTCAACCCCGCCCACTAAACGGTGGGGGACGCACCACGCCTCCTGTCTGTCCCGCCTCCTGCTGCAGACCGGAAGTCCGGGCTTCCCACAGTGCCCCGCGCCGCGGCGGGCATGATAACAAGCCCCGGGAGATCCCACGCTGGTATTTTGTCTGTGTTTAGGCGCCGTGTTGCGTGAGACGAACCGGACGGCGCCGGGCTAACAGTCGCCGGCCCGAGGGATGGCGCTGTTCCGGGGAGTGTGGAGCGTGCTAAGAGCACTGGGGCGCACGGGGGTCGAGATGTGCGCGGGCTGCGGGGGCCGGATACCCTCGCCTGTCAGGTAGGCCGCAGGCGTGGGACGCCGCTCGCCCATCATCCGACTGCTCTCGTTCCACCCGAGTCCTCCGGGCAGCCTGGGGTCTCGCGCCGTTTAGTACCGGACCCCACTTCCTGTCACCTTCTACTAGTTGGCGCCTAGCTAGGGCTCTCTCCTTCCTTCTGCCTTGGAGGCGGGGCCTGGAGTTGTAGCGCGGAATGCTCGCCCCTACTCTGTCCTCGCTGCCAGGACTTGTTCCGCAGCCCTGCAGCCTCCTCTTTGATTTGGCTAGGTCATCCAGGATGCCAGGACTTGCTTCTGCCCAGCAGGTCCCTCTTTGGTTTGGCTAGGTCACCCAGGATGCCAGTACTTGCTTCAACCCTGTAGACCCCTCTTTGGTTTAGCTAGGTCACCCAAGCCTGCCCTGTTTGCAGGTTCAGCCCTGCAGCCTATTATTATTATTATTATTATTATTACAGTCCTGCAGCCTCTTATTATTATTATTATTATTATTTATTTATTTATTTATTTATTTATTGGTTAAGGGCAGGGTGTTGAAGTAAGTCGGTTGTGGAGGGAGCACTTTCTAGTGTGCGTATACAGCGGAATTACCTTTGCATTTATTTGAATTCTTAGCACCAGCAGAGGGAAGGGAAACGCACTCAAAAGTTATTAGGTTGTTTGTTTGCTTGTTTAAAAGACTGGGTTTCTCTTCGTAGCCCTGGCTGTCCTGGAACTGGGTTTGTAGACAAGGCTGGCCTTGAATTAACACATCTGCTCGCTCTGCCTCCCGAGTGCTGGGATCAGAGGCAACTGCTGGGCTAGTTACTAGCATTTTAGGTGAAAGTGTTGGATATATAGCACCTTGGCTGACTTTGTACTTAGAATCTGAGGTCTATGTATAAATGTTACATATCTGACATTCGGTTGTTTTTACTTGTATATAGCCTTATGTGTATTCCGAAGTGTTTTTCCACCTTGGGTAATTATCCAAAGAAACCTATGTCTTCATACCTTCGATTTTCTACAGAACAGCTACCCAAATTTAAGGCCAAACACCCAGGTAAGAAGTTTGGAGCTTATAATATGATATATATATTTTTTTTAACTGCAGTCTTGATTTGCACTGCCAGGGCATCTAGCAACACTCTTTTGTTTTCTTTTCTTTTTCTTTTTCCTTTTTCTTTCTTTTTTTTTTTTTTTTTGGTAGTCTGTTTAATATTTTTTAACAAATAGAAGTTCCTTAAATATTAATGAAAACAATAGTTTTAAAATAACATGTAGAGGGCTGGAGAGATGGCTCAGGGGTTAAGAGCACTGACTGTTCTTCTAGAGGTCCTGAGTTCAATTCGAAGCATCTACCTGGTGGCTCACAACCATCTGTATTGAGATCCTATGTCCTCTTCTGGTGTGTCCGAAGATAGCTGCTGTGTACTCATATACATAAACTGAGTAAATCTTTAAAAAAAAAAAATAACATGTAGAGAAAAAAAGATAAAGTTGAGGCCTAGTTGTGCTGGGCAGTTGCTTCTGCCATAGGACATTGTTTGTAATGTCTAAGGTGCAATAAAATAACTTACCGGGAAGTATTCTATACAATATAATAATGGTTTCTATCAATCATTAACTTCATTGGAAATTATCTAAGCTCCTGAAGCAGGGGAAAAAGATTTGCAAGTAGAAAAAATTTCCAGGGAGTCTTAAGAAAGGGTTGTGAGGCCTTCATTTGAATACGTAGTATAGCCGGGCGATGGTGGCGCACGCCTTTAATCCCAGCACTTGGGAGGCAGAGGCAGGCAGGTTTCTGAGTTCGAGGCCAGCCTGGTCTACAGAGTGAGTTCCAGGACAGCCAGGGCTGCACAGAGAAACCCTGTCTCAAAAAAACCCCAATAAATAAATAAATAAATAAAAATAAAAAAACAAAAAAATGAAAAATGAATATGTAGTATAAAGGTAATGGCTGAATTAATAAGTTAGTCCTTATGATTTCCAAAGTTCTTTTACTTACAGTACCTCACAGATGCTAGTGAAAATCATACTTAAGTTCCCGTCTTGTAGATAGGAGATTAAGAGATGTGCTTGTACACGTGCCCGACTTCTAAAATGTAGACTTGGTCCTAACGAGTGGTTGATAAAGCGGTTGTATCCCCAGGTAAGAATGGGGAAGAAATGGAGACGAATGGATTAATTTTACAACAGTGTTATGTCTGAACGGTGTTTCCGCAACTGAAGTGCAAGATGCTATTGTTTGAGCAGCACTAGTTTGTGGTTTATTTGGGTTTTACTAACAATAAATCTTGAAAGACACGACAGAATATTTGAATTGAAATGCAGACATCATGGTTGTGACGCAGGCATTCACCCAAATGCTTATTTTACTCTAGCAGTGGGTTTCCAAGGACTGTTTTTGGTAATCCACAACATACTCCCTAAAGCTAAATAACAGGTTTCTAGCATTTCTTGATAAAAGTGTATTTGTATGGTGTAGAGAGGTATGTAGTTAGCCTGCTTTTAGAGCTACTGGGCTATTTTCAAACGGTCGTAAAAGATAACCCCTAAGAAATAAAATTGAGGCATCCATTTTTATTCTAATTTGTAGAAGCAAAACTTTCGGAACTGGCTAGAAAAATTGCAGCCCTGTGGAGGGAGCTACCAGAAGCAGAAAAAAAGGTAAGCGTTCATGTTTTCAGCTTGTTGACTGCTCTGTAGATAGGGTGCATGCTTGCTCAGTGACTAGGTAACTCACCACTTTTTTCTTTTGGACAGACAGGGTTTCTGCTTGTGCCAACTGAGTAGACTGATTGGCCAGTAAGCTCCAGGGACCCACCTGTCTCTGCCCCTCCCACCCATTATGAGGGTCATAAACACTGGCTGTGGCAAGCCCTTTACTCACTGAGCCATCTTCTCAGTACCACCTCTCCTCTTAGCAGTCCTGTCCACACAGTTAATCTCTCTTTTGTTTCATAAGGGATGTTGATGTGGATGGTCTGAGTGCAGGTGAGTGGTTGACTACGGTCAGGAAGGAAGGCCAGTTGCTTTCCTCACACCTTGATTATTAGCAAGCCTGAGAGAAATAGATCTGAGAGCACAGCTTCACCTGGCTGGTCATCGCCCTTTATCTGAATCCAGCTGTCCTTCCCTGACAGATGTGATGGGTTGAACTTGCCAGCAGCACCAGTTCATGGATTTTCATTTGAGGTTTTCATTCGCAGGCTTATGAAGCGGATTTTAAAGCTGAATGGAAAGCATACAAAGAAGCATTGAGCAAGTATAAAGAACAGCTGACTCCAAGCCAACTCATGGGTTTTGAGAAGGAAGCCCGGCAGAAACGGTTAAAAAAGAAAGCACTGGTAAAAAGGAGAGTGAGTACCACTGAAGTACTGTTCCCTGTGAGGAAGGATCAACGGGACCGAGAGTCTGGCTGGTTTCCCCTGTGTCAGTGACAGTAGAGTTGAGCAGAGTGCTACTGGGCACTCCGTTAGGCAAGACCTCCTAGAGGAACTGTCAGGTTTGAGTTGTCTGGAGGAACAGGGTTTTAAAGGTGCTAATTCCTTCATCAGCACATCAGAGGGAAAATGCCACTTATTTATGTAAGGAGTTTTCTTGAGGTAGGATTCTGTTTTCTTCCAAAGAAATAACTGTTAAAACGTCTGTGTTGTTAAATTTTTTTGTTTTCCAACTTGTGTTAATTTTACATCAAGGCTACTGTTTGACTCCAGTCAGGCTACGTGTTTATTTAGGGATTCTCTTAAGTTTCTGTATCAAATCCATGCAGGTAAAACCTTAGACATTTTAATGCCCCTGCTCTCCTAACGCCTCCTAGATCACCTCCTTTTTGTTTTTTAAATGTTTGGGTAATGGGGGCGGGGGTACCAGTGTGGAGGTCAGAGGATAATTTGTGGAGTTGTTTTGTCCTTTGACCCTTGCCGGGGTTATGCAATAGACACCTTTATCTACTGTGCCATCTCAGCTACCTCAGTACTCTCAGTTCATACACTGCTACTCTTCCAGGTACAGAAGTTAGACAGGAAAGTGCAGTGCAGTATGTATCACAGTAAATATGGAACCCAGTGTAAGAGATGCTGATTGCCCATCCCATTGTTCCCCTTCTTGGTAGCTGACAAGAATTGAATACATCTTTTGAATTTTAAATGTTTGAGCCATGCAAGGAAGGAATGACATAAGGTTACTAAACAAATACTCCTGTATTCATCAGGTTCAGTGTAGGCGTGTTAGGCCAACATGATGACACCCTACAAGGATGAAATGGCTTTAAAAAATATTTTAAGAAGGTTCGTTATATAAATACTGATTTAGTTTATGAAAGCTATAAGCATAACATGTCAAGGAGAAGCCTGTATGTATGGATAAATGCCTCATTTATGCTTGAAAAAATTTGACTTCTAAGGTGTGACAAACATACTTCCTATACAAATCCACCGTGTTGGGTGTGGTGGTGCGGGCTGTGTACCTGCACTGGGAAGTGGAGGGAAGGCTGGCTACAAGGTAGCAGAAAACAGCAGAATCTAGGATTCTGTCACACACACTTTTTTTAGATAGTATTAGGCTTCCTGGTGATGTATCTGACAACTTTAATTTTTGTTACTCAGGAATTAGTTTTGCTTGGAAAACCAAAAAGACCTCGGTCAGCATATAACATTTACGTATCTGAAAGCTTCCAAGAGGCTAAGGATGACTCCACTCAGGTAAGCAGAGCTGTGGGTGGCCCTCGGGTTTGTGTGTATTTTAGTTTAAAGTCATGTAGGAAGTTGTAGGTCTGTCTCATGATGATGGAAAATAGCAAAAATGTAAAGTATTGTGTCTCTTTCCTTGAAGCTGGGTGTATAGTTGACTAGCAGAACCAGGCTGGTGTGCATGATGCCTTGGTTTGATTCTCGGCACTGGAAAGAAGTTCTGTTGTTATCACATGCACTTAGGTGTGTGCCTGCCATACTTTGCCATACACGCTTTGTGGGTACACACTGGGACAGCTTTCAAAATATTTCTAATTAAGTCACCCTTCTGTTTTCATGATTCACACAGATACACAACTTTATGTAGTATAAGCTCTTTACTCTGAGAGAGAACATTTTTTACATTGTGAGATGTTAAGAGTCTTCTAGAAGCTCGACTCCAGCATCTTTGAAGTGTCAGCATCCCTGGAAAGGATGAGCTTGGGGTTTTCTTGTTTTGTTCTGGGGTTGGGTAGGACTTACCTCTTCTTCATGCCTTGTTCTCTGTTCTTTAACAAGACTGGTTATACCTGTGCTGCCACAGGACTGTGCTATGCATGTAGACCTGGTCACAAGAATGTGGGGACACAAATTGTGTCCAATCTCCCCTCAAGAGCCACGATGGCAGCTGTGTTTCTCTTGTATAAAGTGCTGTCTTAAAGAAGTGCAGGTGTCCAGATCACTCAGCAAGCATTGATTGGGCTTGCTGGGCTTGTATTGGAGTTACTAGATCTATCATTCATTCACAAGTCCTGTTACCACGCACTTTGCTTATAGCATATGTTTAAAGTGTATGTGTAAAACATGGCTCTTCTCAGGCTTGTACTGGATACTTAATTGCTTTTCTTTGGGATTTTAAAATTTTATTCATTTTACCAACAATGTATTTTTTAGTGTTCTATAAAATCAAATTCTTTTTCCAGAATAACTAAGATTAACTTAGAAAAAAATGAATATTTATTTCTAAAATATTTTTCTTTAACAGAAACAGCTTTATAGACTAAAAGTTTTTTAAGAAGTTAGAATCTAGTATAAGTCAAGAAAATTGATTCTCCAGGACCCATAATTGTCCCTTTATTTTCACTTTGCAAAATGGATCGAGTTTATTAGTAAATCTTTCTTCCTTCTTGTACAATTCCAACCTCTAGCATCATCTAGAATCATACTGTTAGTTCTCAGATCCTAGAAAATAAACGTGTATCACTCTTCAGCTCTCCAGTGTGAATTCTTTTTTTTTTGGGGGGGGGGGCTGTCTTGTCTCCCCACCCCGTCCCCTCTCTCTTTTGTATGCATCGTTCTGCCTGCATGCCAGAAGAGAGCACCAGATCCTGTTATAGGTGGTTGTGAGCTACTACCATGTGGTTGTGGTTGCTGGGAATTGAACTCAGGATCAGTGCTCCTAACCTCTGAGCCATCTCTCCAGCCCCCCAGTGTGACTTCGTGCTCCTGCATATTTGTCCATAAGCATACGAGTGCAAAGGATTATGGTAGTGGTAGCAGCTGTTGCCATGCCAGAAGTCCTCCTTTGATATTTTTACTTTTTGTGACTCAGGGTTACTGAAGTGGAGGCTTGTTTTTTAATCATTAGAATTTCCTCAATTACTGGTTTACTTAAGGTTTAGGTAGGTGTATGTTTTTGTTTTAAAAACTTTTATAGGAAAGCTCTATGCTGGTGAGAACTTTAAATACAGTGCTTTTAGCATGCAGGCAGGCCCCTAGAATTTCCTAGCAGCCTGGATGGTCCCTGTCCTTAGTAATGGAAGTATAACTAGGTTATAGTTTTTTGTTCTTTTAAAAATCCTGGCTGAATTAAGTGGGGGCTCATATTTGTGATCCCAGTCCTTGAGAGCCCAAGACAGGAGAAGTCACATTTTCAAGGCTAGCTTATATCACAGGGAGAATTCCAGGCTAGTAAGAGCCACATGAGAACTGCAGACACCCTGCCTAGCCTTCTTTTCCCCTTCTCTGTGACACTTGCCAGGTGCTGTCCACTGTCCACGCCTTGTGCTGGTGCTACCCCCTTCTATTGGGTTTGTCCACATGCATTTATACCTTAAACTGGAGTTTGGGGAAGTGTGCAAAATTAAATGAGTTGTCCCCTATTACGTTATGTAAATAAGGCCCAAGGGATGGAAAGTGTCCTCTTTCCCATGACACCACTTAGGTCAGCTAGCAGACTGAGTAGAATTAAGGGTTATTTGCTCTGTTCATGTGTTGGCACCTAAACATCTAGGAACAGAATTCAAAATAACACACAGCTATAGGGAAGGAAAAACAACCTTGAAGTTTGTTCATGACAGAGTGGGGATTATACCTTAATACAAGCCTTTTTAATCAAAAGATACTCTTTCTCATTTTATAAATGTAACAGTTGAGTAGAAACAAGTCAGTTGCTGTTGCTTGTGAATGGCAGCTGAATTCCTGGTCGAATAAGTAAGGAATGTTCCCCTTTGCTGTATTAGTTGTACATCTTAACTATCTTGTCTTACAGGAAAAAATGAAGACTATAAATCAGGCTTGGAAAAATCTATCTCATGAAGAAAAGCAGGTGGGTATTAAAGTTTCTGATTTTTACATGTCTGTTTAGAGTGCTTTGGATGTGTCAGGACAAGGCTTGGCTCATAGTGTCAGCCCAGCAACAGTGATGGTGGTATTCAGGACTGCCTTCATTGTTAATGCTAGCGTGGCCTTTCACTCAGTAGTGTTTGTCAGTAAATAAACTGGCATTTAGAACATGGCTAGTGCACCTGTTCCTTGCTCCTCTCTCCCAAGTCCTGAAACTAACAACCCACCAATCCTTGTCTCTCAACCTTTTCTCACTTAACGTATTATATAAAAATTATTTCTGTATTCCCCCTTGGTGCATGGAGAATAGTGTTAATCGTTTCCATGTATATGGAAGCATTCCAGAGATTAATTGCTATTTTCTAACTAAAACCTTGTCACGTTTTTTCTCAGGCGTATATTCAGCTTGCTAAAGATGATAGAATTCGTTATGACAATGAGATGAAGTCTTGGGAAGAGCAAATGGCTGAAGTTGGACGAAGTGATCTCATCCGTCGCAGTGTGAAACGATCAGGAGACACCTCTGAGAATTAAGATAGAAGATGGAGTTGTCCTTGGAGTTAGGCATAAGAAACCAGTTAGGTCTCAAAGCCTTACATTGTTAAACTAGAAAGGATAAAGGTGGTTAACCTTCGACACTCAGTTCATTTTTCTGTAGCCCATGGACTTCTGCCCGTTGAATGCATTTCTGTTAATGTTTTGAGCCTTGACAGTAGAAGATCATGCCGAGTTCTGCCTTTTGCTTAAGAACTGGGATGGAGACTGTGCATGCATCCGCATGCAGTGGTGAATCATTCTGTTTGATGGAGTAGATAGACTGTGAAGGGACTTTCTCACTGGTGACAGACAGGTGTGTGTGGTTTTGTGAAGTTTTTACACTGATGACTGTTACATGTGGGTGTGCCCCCTTGTGTCCCAGGCCCAGAGCTCTCACAGCTGTGGCAGAGCTATGAATAATTGCATTTTCAAAGAAGCTTCCAGGCTTTTCTAGATGAAGTGATTCCTAGACCTAGATCATGTGTAGAGCTGATGTTTGTACATAATAAGTGATTGTTGATGTCCTAATAGCATTTTATAGTAGGAACAGAGAGATTTACAAATCTTTCTCAATTAAGAAATTATGTACCAAGTCTATGCATATGTTTTTATTGCATAGAATAAAAACTCTAATTTTTCAAACATGTTTCTGAATTATGTATTTTAAGATGAACCATTTGGTTAACAGATTTTTTTTTTTTAATTTTAGGTAGGGACTTTATTTTTATGAATTACTTTTCATTTGAGAGTATTCATAGAGCTTGTGTGGTAATAAATTTTTAAATGAGAAAATATGAAAAACGAGTTTCCAGAGTCAGAAATCTGAAAGATTATCCATGACAGCTAAAGTCCTGTGCAGGAGAGAGCCAACTGTGTTGAGCTGGCCAAGGCCAGCCCACTGACTAACTGCTTTTCAGGGCTTATTCATCAAGAAATGCAGTTATGTTCTAAGTATGTCTTTAAAAAAGAAAGTATCAATGTGAACATTGATAATGCTCTTCAGTGTTTGTGAATAGAATCTCTTGGAACACAGCCACATGCTTTCTTGGGTTTGTTGTGTGTGGGTGCTCTGTGCTCCAGAGACGACACTGGGAAGCCACAGCATACAGAGATGGCCCTTTGCAGACAGTTGGCCACCATGGTTTGTAGCATGGGTGTCTCATGGCTGCTGGGCATGCAAGGCTGTTTTCCTCAGATGTCCTTGATGTTTTTGTGGTACTGTCACCCTATCATGGGGTCATTGCTGGGTCCCTATAAGCCTTACTGTTCTTGGTGTTAGCAAGGAAAATACTCTGTAGCCTGAAATACTGGTGTAGCACAGTACAGAAGGCCGCTGTATGGAGGGAAGCCCTCCTAATCTTTACTACTGCACAGGAGAAAAGTGTCTTCCCCACTTTGAGCTGGCACATCCCACAAGCCCTTGCCAAGCCAGAACCAATACTTTTTAGTATCTGTCTTGTTTTAGAGAACAGGTGGTCAGCCATCACACCATTGAGCCCATCTCAGAGACACAGGGCAACGCAGAGTTCATGCTCATACATGGTACGTATTGAGGAGGTTTAGAGATTGTGCACTAGGATAAGAAGTTTGTAGTCACTGAACTTGGCTAGGAACAGGAGGACACATGGAGGAGAGATGGAAGAGTTATGTATGGAACACTGGGTACTTACTTGAGCTGGGTAGAAAATTCCCTAGAATGTTCAAGGCCTTGGATCCAAATCCCAGAACTGCGACTCTCCCCACAAGAGATAATCAGAACTTGAAGATAAATTTAAGAAAAAGTAATTTTTCCTATGGATTGGAATTCAGGCCTGTACCTGGCATAGTGTGAAGATGGTGGAAGGAGGCCAGCGTGAGCTGGTCTTATTAGTCTTTCAAAGTGCAATTCCAGGAGAGACACGAGCTCTGCACTCCCATGGTCTCTGGAAAGAAACTCCATGGTGTCCTTAGAACAGAGAAAATGGTGACTCAGAGCATTGGCCATGAGCTTCAGAGCACCTCAGGAGCAGCAGGCACTACAGAGATGCAGTGATGTCAGAGATGCCCAGAGCTCTAAGCATGTAACCACTTATCCCCACTCAGTTTCCCAGGCACAGGGGAGCGTGCTCTGGAGCTCACAGCTCAGTCTAGGAAGGGAATGGAACATGTAGAGGGGCCCGGACCAAAGCCAAGCATGGTACTTGGTTCAGTTTGGTTTTCCTTGTTCATAAAACAAGCTTACTGTTTACACTGTAATCTGCTTTCCATGTTTTTTTTTCCCCTAAAGACAGTCTTTCAGCAAAAAGCAGTTGCCAGAGGAGCCAGGAAGGTGTTGGGAGGAGCTGAAGGCACGTGGTGATGCTGCCTTAGGTCTTTGATACTTCTGAGATCAGAGTGGCAGGGCAGGGTTCAGATCATATCCACTCCCCTACACACACACCTCCAGGCTGACAAGACCTTGGTGCTGCTTCGCCTTTCTTACTGTCATGTGACTGCAAACAGGTAGCCCTTTTTTCCAACTCCATTTTCAGCAGTGCCCTTAAAAACAACAAACCCTAGTTGGTCCAAGTGTGTATTTCTGAATCTAAAAGCTGGTGTTAGCATACTTTAAATGGACATAAGGTAGCTAAAAAAGTCTTCCTGGGTTCGCCCACACTCACTGTTACCATCAGGGGGCGCTGAAACCGCAGCTTTAATGTAGATAGAGCCATAGTATACATCAATTCTGTGGCCATATTATTGTAAGAATATTCTTCCTCTGACAACAACCCTTCTCCCAGGTTTTGTTTCTTTGTTTGTTTTGTCGAGACAGTTTCTCTGTGTTGTCCTGGCTGTCCTGTAACTCACAATGTAGGCCAGCATTCTTCAGACTCAGACCTACCTGAGATTAAGTGCTGAGATTAAGATTGTGCCTCACCACCACCGTCTGGCTTCCTCCCTCCTCTTCCACATTTGCCACCAGCCTGTCACTGACAAGTTTGCAAATGCTAAAACAGTGTCTGTTTTTGAAGTGTAAAGCAGGTCATACTTTTTTTTTTTTTTATAGTTGAGCTTAAGAGATAAAACGAAGCAATGTATTTACTCTGTAAAACTTCCTAAGCAAAAAAGTAAAATTATGTACAACTGGTACCATTGTTTATCATCCACAAATCAAATATTTTTGCTATTTAACCACCGATTGTATTTATTATAAAATATATTGAACCTAAAACCATTCTTTTGCACAGTTAGAAATGCTGAAACACCCTGTCATTTAAATCAGACTCATTAGAAACTAATTTATAATGGTTTCTGATATAAACGTGAAGTCCAAGAAGATCAAATGGTAAGATATGTATTCACACATTCCTTCTGGGTAGGAGATGGTAGAAGTTGGGGAATCCCCAGCATCCTTTGATCCAGAATGTTCCTAATCTTAACCCTTAAGTGCTGGCACTGCAAGGAAAGCCTTTGTGGCAGGTCATAGGAAGTGGAAACAGCTAGAAATATGTGAGGTGACTTTCAGGTTCTATCTGTGTGTGTGTGTGTGTGTGTGTGTGTACAAATGATGAATTTTATTTTTAGATTTAGGTTTTACCCCAAGATCTCATGTGATTTTTTTTTTTAATTTATTTTTATTCCTTATGCATTGGTGTTTTTCCTGCATGTATACCTGTGTGAGAATGTCAGATTCCCTGGAACTGGAGTTACACATAGGTGCGAGCTGCCGTGAGGGCCTGGGAATTGAACCTGGTTCCTCTGGGAGAACAGCTAGTCCTCTTAATTGATGAGCCATCTCTCTAGCTTGTAATTTTTTAAGTTTCTAACATCTGAAATTTCTCTAATGTGTACTAGGGTAAGGAGCCCATGTAACATCCTTGAAGACCTCAGCTTAGCAGGGCCAAAAATCTTTGAATGGTTAAGAATTGGATTGGGTGTGTTCAAATCCTGACCTCCTGTGGGGTTCAACTAGAACTCTAGTCCAGTGTCCATAAAGCCGGTGGGGACATTTTACTTCTCCGTCACACTTCATTGTCTGTAGGACAGAACGCCTAGCAACTTTGAGGGGAGGAAGGATTTCTTTTGCCTATCGACTGTAGATATTTCAGGCCACAGGTCCTTGAATCTTTTTGGTAGGTCAGTGGTGGAGGCATTTAGAGAAAGAGGCTATATTCATGGTGGACTGGAAAGCAGGGAAAAGGGATAAAGGGAGCAATTGGGGCATGATCTACTTACCCAAGGAAAATTCTCGTGATCTCTTTCCTGAAGCTAGCTGGCCCCACTTCCTGCACCAAAAACTAGGAGCCAAGCCTCCAACACATGAGCTCCGATGGACATTTCAGATGCAAACCATTAGCACCTAAAAGTAGCTAGTGATAATCTAGACACACTGAAGCCGGCTTTCCTTTCCAGCTACATATAGTTCACCCTGACTAGCTCTGGAATCCCCTGTTGAGATCTGCTTGGATGCTTATGTTGTTTCCAGGAAACATGGATGTTTTCGTTACAGTAGCACTCTGAAATTTTCGGTTTTTCTTAGCTTTAAGGTTTGTGGGGTTTTGCTTGTATTTTCGCTTTTTCAAGGCAGGGTTTCTCTGTAGCCCTGGCTGTTCTCCAGCCAACTCTCCAGCCTGGTTCTAAATTCTGTTTCTCTAGTGAATTGTTCTTTGGTATGTCAGGAATGGAGTGATAGGTAATTCCATCTGTTTACAGATTCACTTATTTCCTCCTGCCTGGTTTCTGATGTTTTGTTTTTACATGTTCTGGGCTTGTTTTATGCCCTAACTCATCTTCTGTTCTGCAGTATAATCCGGGTGTTGACCTCATGACAGTCACATGATTCCCACGTCATTACCTGGAGGTCTTTTTTTTTTTTTTTTTTTTTAAAAAGACCCTCCCTCCCTGTTCCTGCAGTTAAAAGCTTCTGTAAGTTTCCTTGGTCACAGTGTCTTGTCCCAGCAACAGAACAGTAGCTAAGATGTCCATACGGCTTTCTTCTATATTTTAGTCACTGTCATGCAATTTGGGAGGAATGAGAAGCTGTCCAGTTGTGTTGCTTTGGAACCCTTTCCTTGCTTGACTTTTAAAGAGGTTAGGTCTGGTTCTGGCTATTTTGCTGGTGTGTGTGTGTGTGTGTGTGTGTGTGTGTGTGCCAAGTGCATGTATATGTAAACATGTGTGAGCATAAGTGTCCTATCATGTGTGAGCATAAGTGTCCTATAGTGGCCAGAAGAGGGCATCATATCTCCCAAACTAGAGTTTAGGATGGTCTTGAGCTGATGCTGACATAGATGCTAGGATCCAAACTCCGGTCCTCTGGTAGAGCAGCAAGCGCTCATAACTACTCAGCCACCTCTCAGCCCTCAGAGCTTACGGTGGCTGCATCTTTGACCCCATCCTTACTTTGTCTTTCATCTGTGCTGTATCCCAAGTTTGCTCTCCCATTCTTTACCATGGTCCCTTCTTGTCCTCCGAGATTCTCCTTTGGGATATAAGGAAATCCCCGCAGGCTCCAGGGTCAGTGTTGGAACACTTCTGGCTAGTGGATGCCATTTAGACTGTTACTCAAAGCAACGAGGACCCTCCTTTTCTATAGGTTACTTTATCAGGTCACACGGCTAATGAATGTGAATTTGACGTTGAGTTCTTTGATGGCTCTGATGTTAACTATTACTGTGACTGGATTTAGAATCCTCTGTGGGCATGTTTATCTAAGAGGGCTTTTCCAGAGAGCAAAGACGAACCTTCAACGTTCGTCCAAAGGCAGCACCTTTGGAATATACAGACATCCCTAGCTCCCAACAACGAAGAGCTTAGGAATGCTGTCAGATCACACCCTGGGCCTATAGCACAGGCTATTCCGATTTGCTTTAGCTGACCACCCAGTGTTCCTGCCAACATACCTGCAGGTGTCTTGATGTATAACTTTCTCCGTTATAAAGAACCTTCTTGTCACATTGGAACATAGACTTTGGGGTAACCTAACTGGCATGACGTCACTGAGAGATAACTTTCTTACGAGTTTTGTTAACATCCTTCTCTTTCCTGAGGGGGATATTTAAATTAGGAGGAAGTAGCTATGAAGCAGCCTGGTAGCAAACACTATTCTAGACCCAAGGAGGCCAGGCTCATCACAGTCTCTAAAGATGCCTCTTGTTATAACCTAGGGTGCTCTATCTTCCACCTAGTTTGAGACAAGCCCCTCCTAGTTTTGCCTCTGAGCCTGACAGGGTAACTGGCTTACCCGAACTGTCTGGAGATTCTCCTGTGTTACAAACTCTCTTGCTATATGTCTAGGTTCCACATGGGTTCTAGGATTTGAACTCAGGTCCTTATACCTATGTGGTGAATGTTTTAGTCACTGAGCCATCCCCCAATCCCTGCATAAACCTTTTATGTTCATTAAAATGCAAGTTGATACACAGGAAAAAGAGGTATGTGTGTATGTGTGTATGTGTGTATGTATGTGTGTGTGTGTGTGTGTGAGTGTGTATGTATGTATGTATGTATGTATGTATGTTTGTTTGTTTTTCTCAAGAGCCTACCCTGTGTAGGGACCTCTGCAAACCTAGCTGATGGGGGGAAGGTTGTCAGGGCCTATGGTCTCTTTTCAGAACTCTGTTCCTGTTTATCTCCTTACCCACTCTGCTTGGTTAACTTTGAATGATAACATAATATACAGCCTGCTCTGAAACGTCATCTTTTTGTTTGTTTGGTTGGTTGGTTGGTTTTTCAAGGCAGGGTTTTTCTGCATAGCCTTGGCTGTCCTGGAACTCTAAACTAGGCTGGTCTCATACTCAGATATCCTCTTGCCTCTGTTTCCAGAATGCTGGGATTAAAGGCGTGTACCACCACTGACTGGCTCTGTCATCTCTTAGACTGCATCGTATTCCACTGTGGTCATACCATAAGCTGGTCATTGAAGGCAGTTTCTAAGGCTTGGCATTCCAGAGACCCGCTTCAACGAACAGACGTATACATCTCATTTTCTGCTCCTATGTGATCCAGATGGATTCCGTAAAGCAGAGTGCTAGCACTTGCATCTGTGACTTTGATCTGTGGTGCTGTAGTAGCAGACACAGGTACTTCAATTACAGACCAGCTAGCTATGTGTGTCCAAATAATCTTTAACTGAATGCATGTTGTGGTATTGTAGCAGGAACTCCTCTCTGCAAATGATGTGATTTTTTTTTTAATGCCACCCTGACATGTCCCTTGGAGCCACACTTCTGTTCTCTGATTGCCCCAGCTCATCACAGGGATCTGGCAGTTGTTCTCATTATCATAACAGCCTCTTTCTAAATGTTTGTCCCCCTATGGTCTCACTTCTGTGCCTAGGACACCTTAAGACCTTGAGAATTTCCCGAGAACCCAGCAGGACAACATCCCGTGATTCAGATTCCAAAGCCTTGAAGTAGATCAGCAGGTTAACCTCCCAGAGACCTGATTACACAGGCCCTGACCCCATATGCAGCTTCAAGCTTGCTGTCACCCTGTCCGTCCCCCCCATGCCTCCACCCCCATCCCCCTGCAGCCTTTCATCATCCTTGCCTCAAGGGGAGCCCATCTCTTCCCCAGGAGGAAAGCAAACAGCAGATGTGTGTGATGACAAGAGTGTGGTGTGTGTCCCCACGCCATGCAGGGGACCTCTGATCTCCCGCCTGGCCATGTTTGCAAATAAATGCCTTTCTTCTAACAGCAGAGTGCTTCAGAGAGGTAGGATGGGGACAGCCCAGGCACCTGGAAGCTAAAAGGCTTCTTTCTAGAAGCGTTTTCTGTTGACATCTCTGCTCACAGTGGTTTGAAACCGTGTGTGAAAGAGTTTGCAAATATTTAGAGGTTCTCAGAGAGGGTGGTGTTGGGGTAGAGACAGTTCACAAAAGGCACTGAATCCACACTCGTTGCCGTTTTGAGGACCCATTTGGAAGCTGGCTGGGTAGAGCCCCACAGAGACTTAAAGAGAAGTGTGTGATGAAAGGCCATAAGCAAAGGGAGAGTTTTGGTTGACAGATGTGCTTCTGATCTCTGCCCTAGGGTGGACAATTCAGAACCAAGTTGTCCGAAGTGGGACCTGCTCTCAGCCATCTTCCTTATAAGATCTAAAACCATACTCTAATTCAACACAAAATGATTATCGGGGAGAGAGAAGAGAAGGTGATGGAGGGCTGACTCAGGGGTACCAGCTCCCAGTCTTCCCCACTGGGCCAGAAAGACAGAACCACCATCCTGTGCATCCCTAGATGTAACACTGGGGACCGACCTAACAGGGGAGGCAGGCAGGACAGACTCCATATGAGTGTGGGAGGGACATCCTCTGATCTCACCATTCCCCTCTGGTATTTTGAATCTGTAGATCGAAAATTGTCAACCCAATGACTTCTGTTTGTTGGTTGCACGCTGTGTAACAAATACGGCATTTCAAGACTCTGTTGGTCGACGGTCACTTGTTACTTGCTGGCTGAGTCCTGAAAAAAATCACAGATCTTCTCCTCCAGTCTCCAACTATGGTGATGATGGGGTGGGGTGGGGGCAGGGCTCAGGGTTCTGTCAAGACAAGCAAATGGGCAACAAATCTAGCAGCTTCCTGGGAAGCCAGTTTACCCAAACCATGACGTCATGAACCCCTCTAATTACAGAGGATAAATATCCTACAGCAAGAGAGATGAGCCAGTAACATTGGGGCAAATGTGACCCAAATGTCAACTGATCAAATGAGTTGTAATTTTGTTGACTCCGGGGGGGGGGGGGGGGGGGTTCTCCCTGGCATCGGGGAGTTGTTTCTTAGTATCTGGTGGAGAAGCAGTTTGTCCCGCGAACACTAGAGGGCAGCAGAAGGCAGCATTTGACAGATTCCAAGGGCGCCAGTGGCTCAGGCTGCTGACCAGCTCAAGTTCCTGGGACTATGCGCACCTCTCTTCTTGCTCAGTCACCTCTGTTTTAAAGCCAGGAGATACCTTTCCCTGTTCATGTGACAGCCTACTGTCCCCGCTCCCCTTCCTCCAGGGACACAGGGAGCTGAATGTAGTTCCTGGGGTCTTAGCACTTCCTGTGTCTCCTCCTGACACGTCCCTAGTACTTAGAAGGGTTGGGAAACAGAGGTCCCGGCTGTGATTGCAATGTGGCCCCTCAGACAGGCCACAGAACATTTGGAAGGCACAGCGGGCCAAGGATGGAGGAAGTACGCTTTCCCTAGCTACTCAGTTGCTGGCTTCAAGGGTGACGAGGCACCACGTGTGGACAGGCAAAGGGTTTTCAGAGCAGCAGCAGCAGCAGCAGCAGCAGCAGCAGCAGCAGCAGCAGCAGCAGCAGCAGCAGCAGCAGCAGCAGCAGCGGTGTGGCTCTGAAGGTGACAGCTTTGAAGGCAGCCTTGCTCTCGACGGCTGTCAGTCCCAGGAACAGTTTTGACTCCATCGTCTTGGTTGTGGCAGGGGTGTCTGGCAGGAGGCCGGTTCCTCGTGCTGCTCTCTGCTTCCTGCGCTCCACACACACATGTGCTTTCCCTCAGCCTTCTTACTATTTTGTCTGGAGCCAGTCTCCTGCATTCCTTCAGTCTCTTCCTGTTTAATTAAAGTGGTTTTTGTTTCTGAAGCTGACTCCCCCGATTGAAGGTAAGCAACAGCTGGAGGCTGAAACCAGCACTGGAATCTGGGTCTTTGAGTCCCATCAGGTGAAACCAAACTTCCTTCATGACTATTGTGACTTGTCTCTGCTTCCACAGTGAGTGACTGTGGACCCCTGCCTCCCACCCCCTGCCCCCCCTCACTGCTGATAACCCCAGCCCCCCAGCCCCTGCCCCCCTGCCACTGCTGATAATGGCACAGGGGTCTGGCAGAGATGATCTCTCTGGGCCAGCGCTGAAGATCAAGCTCATAGTCCTAATTCTTCTAACAAGCATCGACCTGGTCAGCGAGGCAGCCTAGAGTGGTTAATCAGGAGCTGAGCACGCTCACACAGACTAACATGGCTTCCCTGGGTCTACAGCTACCCTGGCTGGCAGAACAGACAGACCTGAGGGTATCTGCTGATATCCTCACCTACTTCTCAGGGCTTCCTGTGTGTGAAGCCCAGCTGGCCTGAATTCCTTGCTGTGGTTCTCAGACCAGCGTTAGAAAAAATGGAACCTGGGGCTGTATAGATGGCTCAGTGGGTAAGAGAATTTATGCTCACAGAAGGACTCAGCACCCACATAAGAGACTGAGTGGCTGTGTGTGCTTATAAGCCCAGTCCTTGGGGACAGAAACAGGATGATAGCTGGGGCTTGCTGGATTCGAAAATAGCTGCAAAAACAAAGAGCTACAGACTGTGTGTGTGTGTGTGTGTGTGTGTGTGTGTGTGTGTGTGTGTGTGT
>JANHMN010000019.1:32448652-32471901 GCA_030674055.1 Rhabdomys pumilio
TGTGTGTGTGTGTGTGTGTGTGTGTGTGTGTGTGTGTGTGTGTGTGTAGGTCAAACAACAACTTGTAATAACTTAGAGCATTCTATTTAGCATGCGGGGTTCCAGGCTCAAACTCAGGTTAGATGCTTATCATTAGTTGCCCTTATAGCTGCTGGCCCATCTCACTGGCCCCCAAACTGGAGCTTAGATCTGAGACCTTTTGTGTCACTTGTGGGACAAGCAGATCCTCAGATACATCTAACTAGGAAATCGTCGGTGTTCCTGAAGAGCATGCGTTGAAAGATGAAGGAAAAAGAAAGGATGGTTGATCTTGTTACCTTGATGGGGATTAGAATCTCCATGGTAACAAACCTCTGGGCATATCTTTGAGGGAGTTTCTAGATTGAGGTGGATGGGGGGTCAATCAGACCTGTCAATGCAGTAACCCCTGCTTTTGCCTGCTGGTCCTGGGTGAACCTGAGCTGATCCACAAGCCCTAGGGATGATCCTGTCTCTGCCTCCATAGTTTTGGGGTTACAGATGTGAGCTACTGTGCCCCCATTCTTATCCAAACTCACTTCTGTCCTCATACCACTTAACAAACCCAGTGATTTGAGATGCCACCTTTAATACCTGCTCCCCGAGACTGTCAGCCAGAATAAATCTTTCCTCCCTTGAGGGAGGTTTTGTCGGGGGACTGGAAAGTAACTGATACAGGCCCGGAGAGCCTCAGGTAACAAATGCAGACCTGTGGCAGCAGGATGCTCTAGGGTGAAAGTGACCTGTCAGAGCAGGGTAGAAAGCATTCTCTACCCAGGACTCCTTTTGTTCAAGAGATTTTTATGCAACCCTGGGTAGACAGATATATAGAATATGTACTCAGAATGTCTTAGTTAGGGTTTTATTGCTGTGGAAGAGTCGCTATGACTTAGATCTGAGACCTTTTGTGTCACTCGTGGGACAAGCAACTCTTACAAAGTAAACATTTCATTGGGGCTGGCTTATAGTTTCAGAGGTTCAGTCCATTATCACCATGGCAGGAAACAAGGCAGCAGGCAAGCAGACATGGTGCTGGAGAGGCAGCTGCGAGTTCTGCATGTGGATCCACAAGTTGCAGGAAGTGACAGTGACATACTGGCCAGGCGTGACCTTCTGAGACCTCAGAGCCCACGCTGACTTCATCAAGGCCACACCTCCTAAAAGTACCAGTCCCTATGGGCATACGAGGGCCATTTTTATTCAAACCACCACACCGAGCAAATCTGCCCTGGTAGAAATAACAAGCTGGTTCTACAACAGTTCTTTGGTATATAATGGTATTTGCAATTTTTCCATTTAATTAAAGATGGAAGGAGATAAAGATGGATGTCTGCCTCGGGATATACATTAGCAGTCAGTGTTTTTCAGAGTTCATTTGCTATTTTGCTATTATACTCGCCAGTGCTGACAATGACACCGCACCTAAGTACGTAATACGGAATAAGAGGAGTACATTTAGGGCGTTTCAGAAGCAACTGGAGATCCCATTGCAGTCCTAAGCCAGAATTCACTTTATGATGCCGAAGTCAGCATTTCAAACAGCAATTTTCAAAACTCAAGTATTGGGACAGAACAAAATCCTAAGGTATACTCACGATACGTTCACACCGAGGAATGTCTGTGAGGTACTCTTGGGGTTTTGATAGTTAAGCCATTATGTTTTTAAAAGACTAGGCAACTGTGCAGGTATGGGAAAGACTGTAGTTCATAACAGTGGGCTCAGTTCTGCGCCAAGGTGAGTCGGGCAGCCTTCGTTGGTGCTGTGCGGTGGGACAGCATGCACCGTCAAAGGGGGCACAGGTTGTACGTTTTTCCAGGAACGAGGCTTCGCTGAGGCCCCATGATGCCGTATGGGTAGCCAGAAGCATCTCAGAGTCATGACAGGCTTGGTTTGGGATTCATTTTGGGTTATCACACAAACTTTATGGTTGGTAAATTGTTTCAACCCGCAGCCTCAGGCATACTATTTCATATGGGGTCAAGGGGGCGTGGCTTAAGGAGCTGAGCACGCGTGGAGTTCAGGGAAACGAAAACGGCCCCGGCCCCGCTCACTTCACTAAGTTTGTGCTAGGCTATACTCATCACTCACTGGGGTTTCTTTAGAAAGATGTGGCTTCAGTTTGAAAGCCATGCTGGATTTGAAAGCAGCGTGGTTGAAGCCACTGGCAAGACTAGGGGCTTATCGCCCCTCCCCCGTCAGTCTCTGTTCATCTCCCGGCTCCCTCAAGAGCACCTTACTGAGGAGTCAAAACCTCTGGCATCAGGATGCTGAAGTGACCACAGTGGGCACTGAGCAAAGACAGAGAGGAAGACACCCCCCCTGGTGGTCTCTCCTGACTCAGTCTCTGCCCTCCTCCTGCCTGCTAATCCTGGGTGAACCCTGGCTGAGAAGCAAGCCCCAGGGACCCTCCTGTCTTTGCCTCTATAACTTTGAGGGTTTGACTGCTGTGCCCAGCGTCTTTATACACACTTTTGTCCTCATAGCCAACAAAAACTAATGAATTGGAATGCCACTTTGAGTGCATTTAATTTATGATGCACATGGCCCTATTTTTTGGATTTTAAAAATTCTATTTAAAGCCTGGTGGTTGGTCTTATATTGTCTTCTACAAACACTACGCTAATTCACTGTACAACACTTACAATTTTATTTTATTTTATTTTATCTGATAGGGGCATGTTTTCTCCCCAGAAGCATCACATCTTCCTTGGCTCCTGGCTTTTTTTTTTTTTTTTTTTTTGCCTTTGTTTTCCTGTGACTTTGGATAATCTTTCTTCTTCATGGGAAATTTTGGTGCCTTTGTTGAAATTGTAACAGACAAATAGACCAACTCGGGAGAAACTCGTGTTCTCATGACTCGAGCTTCCCATTGCTCAGGTTTAATAGTGGGTCTTTCACCTGTACTTCACAGTTCTCTTCACAGAACTTTCCACATTTCTCCTCTCTCTTTCTTTTCTTTCCTATCCTTTCCTTCCCCTTCCCCTCCCCCTCCTTTCCCTTTCCTTTCTTTTTATTCAAGACAGGTTCCCGCTATGTAGCTCTGGCTATCCTAGAATGCACTCTGTAGACCAGGCTAGCCTAGAACTCACAGTGATTCACCTGCCTCCAGAGTGCTGGGACTAGAGATGTGTACACACTGCACCTGGTTTTACATTTCTTGTTAGATGTTTGCTTCGAAGTATTTTATGCTGACTTTTGGTTATTAATCAAATTGGTTCTTCTCTTTCGTGGCGCTTCTTTTAACTGGCTCACATCTGTGAATGAGAAAGCCATTTGTTATTTGGTTTTATATTAAATTTACATTTTGTTCATTCATTCATTCATTCATTTTTTGCTGTTGTTGTTGTTGATAATATGTGGAGGGCATGTGAGACCTTGTTACCAGACAGGCATAAGAGCTGGTAAGGTTGAGTGAACTCACACTCTGGGAATCTCAGGGCCTTGAGATCCACAGGAGTTCTACTGGGCTGCTCTCTATGCACTCCTGCACCTGCTCTGCCCCACTGAGGACCCTGGCACTCAGTCCTGTAGGGAAAACACCTGGAGTCCTTCCCCATGCGAATAGACCATCACTAGCATCCCAAACTGAGCCAATAGGAAACACCTATTCCTAAATCCCGCCCCACTTCTCAGTGTTTATAAAGTCCCTGTCCACCTGGGATAAAGTGCTTAATTAGCTCAGAACCTATGGCTCAGTGGTATCCGTCACATTCTCACTGGGGTGTGACTACCCCCCCTCCATTTCCAGAGCTCTGTATCATCACACATGAAGCTACACCCCTTAAACAGAATGTATTCATCCTCCTCTATGTCCAAAAACCAGCTTTCTGTCTTTGTTCATTACCAGTTAACTACTACAGGGGCCTTGGAGGGGGAAGCATACTGTATTTGTCATTTTGTGTCCCCACACCCACATTGGGTTCAGTGAGATGTATCATCCACAGTTATACATAGTTACAGTTCTCTGTCATAGTCTTCAGAAGTCTCTTGTGTTAACATACTATAATGTATCTGGTATATTATCTATATTATCAATGGGAACTTAATGGGCTTCTGGGTTTGGCAAGGAAAAATGTTTCCATGAACATTCTTCTACTGAAGGTAGGCACAGGTTTCTGTAGCATGTGATATATCACCTAGAGGCATGTAGGAATATACTCACACATGACAGGACATATTATAACCGTATTATATTTAGGTCTGTGCAATTTAACAGCAGGGATGTGTTAAGAGAAATGGATCAGAAGGTGATTTTTCGTGAGTGATTACCATAGAATATTCTTACATCAGTGCTTTATAGATCAAGAACTCAAAACAGCCTTTCAGGGCAATCAAGGGACAGTAAACAGGAGCTGTTTAAGACTGGCGTGCTGCTCACAGCTAACCTTTTTTAAAAGATCTATTTTGTGACTTATTTGTGTGTGTGTGCGTGCACACGCACACGAGTGAGACCGTTCCTTCCAAACCACATCGGCAGGCTCACAGGGTGAGCCTATATTAAGCTGCTTTTCAAAGTGGGTTGCTCACTTAGCAAGGCTCATATTTCAGCGTGGCCTGACCCACAAATGGGATTGGAGGCTGCCTGGAGATTTCAACGAAGACGCTATCCTCTTACCACTGCTATATGGAAACTGTCTTGTCTTAACGTGGTCAGAGCTTGATGGGAGAAGCCATCAACCCCCTTTCTTCCTTGGTCTCCAGTAACACTTAGTGAGAGGAACCTCTGTCATTTTGGTCAGACCCAAGGAGACAAAAGAGGCTGACGGGATGAGTCAGCTTCCCCGACTCCACTTCCCAGAGTTCACCTCACCACATCAGTGAGCCAGGCCCAGTGGAGAGACGTAAACACAGCCATGATGTTGATATCGGTTCTCACAGAGAGGTTAGGAGCAAAGGACAACGGGAAATTGCCCTTACCCATCATGCCCTGGGCTAGAAGGAATTTCATGAACTCCCTCTTTTACTTGTGTTGCTTTCTTTGTACTACAGAAATTTGGGAGGTTTTCGTTTGGTTAGTTGATTTGGGTTTTTCGAGACAGGGTTTCTCTGTGTAGCCCTGCCTATCCTAGAGCTCGCGCTGTAGACTAGGCTGGCCTCGAACTCACAGAGATCCGCTTGCCTCCACCTCCATCCCAGATGCGCTAGAAAGTCTGGTTTTTAAAACTGTTTCAAAGTCACCAGTCTGAACTTCAGTGTTCTGGTCTGTGGCATACAGGTGTGAATGGAGAAAGTATAAGGGCTTCTTTGGTGTGACAGACAGCTGGCATACAGTGTATTCCAATGGAATTTCTAGTTGACAGTTTTCGTTTCTCCTCCTTTTGGGACATCACACACCTCTTCATTGTAAGTCAAACTGAGGCAATAAATGACCTCCGTTGACATTTATTTCTCTTTTGGTCATTCTTTGATAGAAAAGAGAAAAAAAATGGAGTTTCAAGGTCAGGTTTGGCCTTCCCCTTGCTTATCAATGTCAGTTATCCAAAGGTGTCTCTGCATTGGGATTGTACCTCTCTGTCACAACCAAATAGTAGCCAATAGTCTTCCTATCTATATGTGCTAATGTATCCATGCTAGGACCCAGTGCCTGAACTGAAGCTGGCCCAGCTAAGGTGCTTTGTCCGAAGCACCCCCAAAACAAAGCAGGCAAAGGCGTCCAAGAACACACAAGATGTATAAATTACAGAATTTGGTGGGACAGAATCCCATCAAAGTTACTGTGACAAACCCGTATGACCCCAATATTGGCAAACCAAAGAGATTATCTCAATAAGAGGGCTCTTGTGTTATGCAGAACAACTGGGCGCAATATTCTCGCGATAAATGTTATGTTCAGAAATTTCCCATCACTTCTCACTGATGTCAAAAGAGTTAGTTTTGAAAGCACTTAGTTGTTTGGGGTGGGGGCGGGGATGTTAAACTTCCCAGTCCCGGAGAAGAGAATGCAACTTTGCTGGCTCATTTAGTCAATTCAGAAAACACTTGTATGGAAATCACTATTTATCAAGCACAGCTTTAGGCCCTAGGAGTAGAGAGGGCCTGGGATGAGACCATGTTGTCCTTAGCTTCTTGAAGGTCATGGGACTTCAGGGAGACAAAGGTCTCTGTGACACACTCCAGGTAAGAGGAGAACATTGGCAGCTTCTACTAAGGAGTACTTGGAGCTGTTGAGGAGCACGGATGAATGACCTATCCAGAGGATGGGACTGGCTTCCTACCCTTGACACGAGAACTCAAGGGAATGCCAGTTAAAGAGAGCAGGTGTCTTCCTTCTCCTCTGGGTATGCTCTTTCTCCAGAGCCTGAAAAATTCATGCACTATCTGATTAAGCAAAGGGTTCACCGTATGCATGGTGGTACACGGGCCAATCAAAACATACCGTAAGCCATTCTCTCCCAGAGAATTGAAAAGGCATGTACTGTGGCATAATTATCCAGCAATAGATTTAATCTGGGTGTGGGGAATGATATGCTTAACATCCAAACCTACTTCTCTTCAACAGAAGGTCAGTCCTGTATTTTAACGTTCTGCGGCTAAAAATTACCAATGTCTGTTTTATTTCATGCCACGAATTGGAAGCGTTTGTGGGACAGAATGCCGCTCTCGGTTCAGTAGGTTGTTTCAGGCTCCTTAGCGGTTTTATCCGGTAACTGCTTTCAGCTTTAAGAAATTAATATTTCCATTCGGTTTTCAGATCCAAAGACGCTGTAAGCAGATTCTTCTGTTCTCCAGCGCTTTATCCCTTCGGTTAGCGTGGCTTAAGGTCATCAATCATCGAACGGAGAGTTTAAAAACCCTGGCTAACGGTCTGACACAAATAAAACTTACATCTGAGTGGAGTTGTGCTTGTTCAAGGATTTCAGGAATTGGTCAAAGTCAGAGCTCAAAAATGCCCTAGGATTTTGCCTCCCACTCAACTTGGGAATCTGCCCCTTGAATTAATTCAGGTAAGGTCCTGAGCAAGCCAGCAACTGAGGAGCCTGGAAGAACAACGTGGTGGCTGACTGCCTGGACTACTCAGCAAGTTTCTAACCATCTGCAAAATGGTTCCCCCTCTTCCCTGCTTTTTTGGGGGGGACCGTGGGTAAAGGTTGTTTAGAAATATGAAGAAATAAATCATAGCCATGTGGCTCTGCTCTCTGAGGGTCCCTCTCCTTTCCATCACTAGGGGGTCAAAGTTCATCCCTAAGGAGCCCTATCTTGGTCACCCTATGTGACCCAGGGTTACCACCAGTCTAAGCTTTCTGCCCAAGTGTCCTACTTCCTGACATACCACGTGAGTGTCCTAATGTCACGATAACAAATGACTTCAAACTTGGGGCCTCAACAGCTCCTCTATCACCTGCCTTCCTGTTTGAAGGTTGGAAGTCTGAATGATTCCTTTGGGATGAAGTCAAGCCTAGGGATGCTTAGCTCTTTCTAAGCCCCAGGGCAGACTTTGTCTTCTTTGCATTTGTGAATTCCTACATTCCTTGGCCAGAGATTCCTTTCCACCTACAAGCCCAGGGCAGCCGCCAGACCACACTTCCTCATGCCAGATCTTTTTGCTTTGGCTTTGCTTTGTCTTAATTTGAGACCAGGCCTGGGCTAGCCTGGACCTTACAATGGTGACCAGGCTAGCCATAAACTTGTAGCAATCCTCCTCCCTCTGCCTCCTAAGTACACAGATGACAGGTGTACACACCATGCTAGGCTTTCTTTTGCCTCCAAGCCTCATCTTGACCCTCACCTTCCTGTCTCCATCTTCTCTTGTCATCTTTGTAAAGGCCCTGGTCCCAGCTCTCTAGTCCCAGATAATCCTATTTTAAGGTCATCAGATGGCAGCAGGGATTGCTTCTTGCCTAGCTAATGAGGTCACATGCTCTGGGGAGAAGAACAGGCACACTGGGGATTTGTTATGATGTTTATGTACCCATGGGGTCATCAATGTTAGCAAAATTTACTTTCTTTCTCTAGTGACTCCCCCTGAAGTTAAAAGGTAGCTAGCTGAAAGAGAAGGCATGCAGAACCCATCCCTATTTACTCAAACATATCCGTATGCATGCCCTAAGTCAACTGTGGTCTCTCAGGTGCCGAGCCAGAAGGTCTTCATGGTACCCTGGAACCACTTCCTTATGACTCTTGGTGACCCTCTGTCTTAATTAGGGTTTTACTGCTGTGAAGAGACACCATGACCAAGGCAAGTCTCTAAGGAATAACATTTAATTGGGGCTGGCTTGCAGGTTCAGAAGTTCAGTCCATTGTCATCAATGCAGGAGGCAGGCATGGATCTGGAGGAGTTAAGAGTTCCACCTCTTGTTCTAAAGGCAGCTAGAAGACAGGCTTTCAGGTAGGTAGGATGAGGCTATTAAAGCCCATACCACACTGACACACCCACCCCAACAAGGCCACACCCACCCCAACAAGGCCATTCCAACAAGGCCACACTCACTCCAACAAGGCTACACCCACCCCAACAAGGCCACACCCACCCCAATAAGGCCAAACCTAATAGTGCCACTCCCTGGGCCAAGCATATTCAAACCACCACACCCTCCTTCTTGCTACATTCATTCTGCTTTATCCAACAACCTTCAAGCTTTTAGCTTCTACAGATTCATCCAGGTTGATGAATCCATTGACTCTTTTCCACTTGACTCTTTTCCTTGGAATGCATTTGTCACCCACAATATCATGCCAACAATTTATTCATATTTTGGTGATGAGAAGAATTATATATTCTCATATGTTGTCTGCTCTGACAAAGTGTCTGATTCAACTTTTGGTCTCATTTGTGATTTTGGTTTTCTTACTGAATTTATAGAGTTCTTTATATTTTTCTGGGTACCAGTATCTCTACCAGATATGTTTTTAAAAGATTCTTTTTTTCATAGTACATGGGTTGCCTTTTCATTTTTTAAAATTCATTTTTCTAAAGATTTCTTTTTCTTTCATAATTTTTTATTACTTGACTTCATTCATGTTTTTATTGCATCTGTGTCTGCAGCATGGTTGGTTTGCCTGGTGCTCACAGAGTTCATAAGAGGGCATCAGATGCTCTGAAACTTGAGTTACAGATGGCTATGAGCTGACACGTGGGTGCTAGGAATTGAACCTCTGTCCTCCTCAATAACAAATGCCCTTAACCACTGAGCCATCCTTCCAGCCTTCTTTTATTTAATAAACGCTTCATTAAGTCTTTGCGTGTTTCAGAAAATGTATTTTCATCTTACTCCCTGCACCTCCCATTCAAGGAGTTCATGTACTTTTAATTTTTTTATTTAATAACCCATGATTCCAATTTGGGCTGCCCCAATACATTTGGCTATAGGGCCATTTACTGGAACACGGTCAACCTACTGGAAACCCGCAGCCTCAATGAAAACTGGCTCACCTTCATCCAGAAGTCATCAACTGTCAGTAGGGCCTCAGCTAGGGGTGGGTCTCACAAGCCCCTCCCCTTCCATGCTGGAGTGTTGACTGGCTTGAACGTGTGCATACAACCACAGATGCTGTGAGATCATATCATGAGTACAGGGTCCCATCACACTCAGTGTCCCCTGGCTTCTGGTTCTTACCATCTTTCTGCTTCCTTTTCTGGGGTGGAACCTGAGCCTTGGGGAGTAGTGCTTTAAAAAAATGTTTTCTATTTTCACCATGCCAGCCATATTGTCAAACCAGATTTTTTTAAGTTATTATAAAACAATGGGCTTCATTATGATATTTCATATCTGTCATTGGATCTTACTCATATTCACCTGCTACTGTAGTGGGTTGGCCTGATGCTTCTTGTATTCTAATGCTAATAACTGATTCCTCAAGAGGTAATTGCCCCTGACCATCTTGTACTCAGGTGATGCCACATGAACCTTCTCCCCAATTTAACTGGCCAATAAAAGGCTAGAGCTTTCGGTTGAGCAGTGAGCCTTGGAGATCTACTTAGCCTAGAGGCTAGGCTATCCCCTCAATCTCTCCCCTCTCCCGTCCCCAGCCTCCATCCCTTACGTGGGAAAGCAGGGCCTGAAAACGAGGTAAAGTCTCATGTTTTATTCAGAGCATTGGGCAATTTATACTCAGAGGGTTAAGAAGAATCACGTAGGTAAGACGTGCAATCACAAGGACACAATGGTGCAAAACCGTGTTTTTCCTTAGAGGTGTCTAAACAAGTAACAACAGCCAGTTGTAATGAATCATCTGAGGTAATCTCACACTCTATCCACTACACCTGGGAGGGGCACGCAAGCACATTCCAAGAACAATTCCGTAGTTTTCAAAGAAACTGAGATGGTAAGAGTCTTGTCCTGTTTTCTTGGAGTTTTCTCACAAGCGTTCAGAAATCTCCCGACACAATTCCATGCTTGGATTGTGTTCTGTCACTCCACGATGCTTCCTGAATTTTGGGGCCTTTTGAGGAGAAGCTGCTGTCTATTCCCATTTTGGGCTCAAACAGGTGATTTTTTTTTTTTTTTTAAAGTTTGCCGTTCTTCTTCTATATGCTAACTTTAGTGTGTTTCCAGAGAAGACATTTGCTTTCTGACTGACTTGGCCTGAATACAGGCCCAGAGAAAGCAGTACACTTGATTCTTTACTTTTGGGCATTCTTTTTACAGTTCAGATCGCATACTCTAGTGATCTCGAAGAGTGGTCAGGGGCTTTTAGTTTTGGAATACCATGATGA
This sequence comes from Rhabdomys pumilio, assembly GCA_030674055.1. NCBI lineage: Eukaryota > Metazoa > Chordata > Mammalia > Rodentia > Muridae > Rhabdomys > Rhabdomys pumilio. The sequence continues at coordinate 32,459,326 of JANHMN010000019.1, forward strand.
ATTTATCTGTCTGCCTGTCTGTCCATCTACCTATCATCTTTCCCGCCAGCTGTCTATCCTATGTATCTATGTATCTATTTTTGTGTCTATCTTTGTATCTGTCTGTCTGTCTGTGTATGTATGTATGTATCTATGCATGTATCTATGTATCGATTTATTTATGTATCTATTTATATATCTATCTATGTATCTATCCATTATCTCTTCACTCATACCATATGCCCACCTCCCTTTGTCCCTCCATTCCTCCCTCTCTTTATTAATTTATTAATCTATATCTTCATCGAAATTTTAGTCACATATGTAATGTGGTATTTACAGATGACCTATGCCACTCCTCAGCAAACTTCCTGTCATGTCTATGTTAAGGAATACAGAGACATGAAACCTTACATAGGTGCTGTGTAAATAGGCGCTATTCTGTGGGTTTATTATTTGTTTTCTTGTGACAGTGTCTTGCTATTGTAACTACTGTAGCCCTGGTGAACTTGATAGTCTATCTTATACCCCAGGCTGGCCTTGGACTCATGGAATTCCTGCTTCAGCCTCTGGAGTGCAGGGATTTCAGGCATGCACCCCTGAATCACCACAGGGCAACCTCTGAATAGGTTTAGAACACAGTCCCTTCCCCCTTTCCCCATCCCCCGTCCCGAAAATATTCACAGCCAACAGTTGGCAGAATGCATCCCTGCAGAGCCCATGGTGTTGAAGGGTGACTATTGGGTTTTGTATTTGCCAGTTTCCTTTCTTACACAGGGAATTCATTGAGATGATGTCTTGCAGACAAGTGCCTGACTGATGACTAGTGAACTGGAAATGAAGAGAAGGTCAAAGAGGATCCTTTTTCTCCCCCAGGCAGATATTACAAGCACCTGATGAGAAAGCCTAGGGCTCTGACAGCTGCTGGGAATGGCAGCTGCCACTGGCTGCCCAAGAATGTACAGGGATGGGCTGGAGAGATGGCTCAGTGCCTAAGAGTACTGATTGCTCTTACAGAGGTTCTGAGTTTGATTCCCAGCACCCACTTGGCAGCTCATAACCATCCATAATTCCAGTTGTGCCTTGTGTGGGCACCAGACAAATACATACATGTGAGCAAAGCATGCATGATACATATACATATATTCCACACACATACATAAAAAAATGCACAGAAAGGCTCAGCCAATTAAGAGGATAATTAATAAATATCCTTTTTCTCTCTTCTTACCTGATGCTCATAAATCCAAGATAGCAATTCAGACCTTTGTCTCTCCCTTACACATAAGTAAACCAGAGCCAGAGACATGGTACAGCTGGACTAATTTATGCCTGCATGGGTTAATTCCTGTGTCCTTCATTCTCTCTTATTGATCTATTTTTTTATGTATGTGCCACTATTAAGCTGTCTTTCTGTTACTACGACTTGGTAGTATAATTTGAAATCAAACATTGTGGTATTCTAGCATTGTTTTTTTTTTCTTTTTGATTTTTTGTTTTTGTCTTTGTCCAGCTCTTTTTTTTTTTCTTTCTTATGTGAAATGCCAAATATTCTGGAAACATTATATATTATTTCAACTTTCAACAATTCAAATTTATTGATTGGTAATTTTAGGCTTAGCAGGTTTTGTGTTATAAGATGGGCTGTTTTCCATCCTGCCTCAAGCTCCCGGGATAACAACTCAGACTCAAAATATCTTTACAAATACCTAGGCCATATATCTAGGCTTGTTCTCTCACTAGCTAATAATTTAAAATAACCCATTTACTCTAATCTACATTCTGCCACATGGCGGGTTACCTCTGCTCAGGTACCATGTGTCTATGCTCCTCATATCTTCCCTGGCCTCTCTCCCAAGCCTGGCTCTATCCCAGTATTCTTTCTGTCTCCAGGATGTCCCACCTTCTATTCTACCCTTTCCTATAGGCCATAAGCTTCTTAAGTGACAGGTGATGCATCCATACAATACATAAGACATTCTCTCGACAGTTTGGTTCCCAGTTTAAGAATTCCTTACCATGGCCAGGAGATGGCTCAGTGAATCAAGTACTTGCTGTGTGAGGACCCACAGCAGATTCTTAGCACCTACAGATAAAGCTAAGTCTTGAACCCACAGCAATCCTCTTGCCTCAGCCTCCTGAGTGTTGAAATTACAAGCATGAGGCCAGGAGGTAGTGGCACATGCCTTTAATCCCAGCACTCAGGAGGTAGAGACAAGTGGATCTCTGTTCCACTTGAACAGAGGCCAGGCTGGCCTACAGAGTCAGTTTCTGATAGCCAGGGGTACCCATTCAAGTCCTTGTAATGTCAGCAGCTATGGCTACCTGCAGATGCTGTGTGGGCATACATGCCTGCTACATGGGGAAGTCATTCAAACCAGGGCAGGATGCTCAGAAGAAGAGGTCTTTGGACTGAAGGGCTAAGCCATCGGACAGTTCAAACATTGGAGACTGAGATGAACCCGTGGTGGGGGTTGAGTGGAGATGAGAAACTGAGCTTATGCTATTCCAGCATGGAAATGCAGGAAGGAAGCGGGTTGGAAACAGAATTAAAAAGAGAATTAAAATTACCAGGTTCCTGAATACGTTATGTGTTTCTTGCAGCACAAAGTCACTCAGCAATATAATGGGTGACAGTTTCCCAAAGATCTCCTGCATTCCAGACTTGTAGGTCAGGCAGTATCATTGCTGAGAGAAAGTGAGACTCTCAGGTGGGGCCCAGTAGTAAGGGGGTGATCATTAGGGGATCTGCCCAGCAGAGGAGACTGAGACTGTGTGTTCTTTCTTGCTCTTTGACTTTTCAGACACTGAGGGTTGAACAGGTCTCCTCTGCCATCAGCTTCCCACGGCAGCATCCTGCCCTACCACAGGTTCTAAACAAATGAGCCCGAACCATGAGCCAAAATGGCTGTCCTCTGGTTTTAAGCTGAGTCCCTCAGGGATCTTGTTGGTCATAGTCATACAAACCTGACCATTGTTGAGTGAGATATTTATAAGGATAAGAAATCTTAGGGATGGAGTAAGTGGGTAAGACTCCATTATGAAAACTTAAGGACCTGAGTTCGGCTCTATCCCACTCACAGAAGTTGAACAAGGCCCCGTGTATTCCTATAACACAGTACTATGTGTATGGGGTGGAGATGGAAGGTTCCATGGCTCCTATTGGCATCAAACAGGATACCCAATGCCCTCTCCTGGCCTCCATGTGCACATGTGGACATATACACCTGCACATAGAAGCTCACACGTGTCATGAACACACAAACGCACAAGGAAATCTCTCCCATCTGTCAGATCATGAGATATACCAGCATCTTGTTTTGCTTATACAAGTAAACACATTGTAGACAATTGAGACAATATATAAACCATTCCATTACACTACGATAGCTACAAATGCCTCCCGCTATCTTCCCAGCCTTAATAAGACAAATGTATACTTTTCAATCCTCAAATTTGAACTTTTTTTTTTTTTTTAAAAAGTATACCCCGTTTCTGTTATTTCTGTTCTCTTACAAGTAAGTGATTTTCACTGTGCCAATCTGTGTCATTCTGAACTTCCCATGTTTGCATAGTAATCTGTTGCTTTGCACATTCCATCCTTGGAAACCTTACCCAATGTTTGATGAACATTCACATTGCTGCATCTAGAAAGGATGCCCATGGCTTGTATTTGAAAATAACTGATGCTCCTTTTATGAGAAGGATAATGTCTCAGTTAGGGCTTCCATTGCTGTGAAGAGACACCATGAGCAAGACAACTCTCATAAGGACAACATTTAACTGGGACTGGCTTACAGGTTCAGAGGTTCAGTCCATTGTCATCATGGCGGGAAACATGGCAATGTTTAGGCAGGCGTGACGCTTGAGGAGCTGAGAGTTCTACATCCGTTCCAAAGGCAAACAGGAAAGACTCAGTATCCTCAGACAGCTAGGAGGAGGGTCTCAAAGCCCACACCCATAGTGACACACCCACTCCAACAAGGCCACACCCACTCCAACAAGGCCACACCCACTCCAACAAGGCCACACCTCCTAATACTGCCACTTCTAGGGTGAAGTATATTCAAACCACCACAGATAGATTCTTAGCCACATGTTATCTGTGTAGACAGCAGAAACATCAAAGAATTTCTTGTGTGCATGCATTAATTTTGGAGCATTAAGGTTGGACATTACAAAGCCTTAGAAATTCTGTTGGGAAAAGTTTTGCATTTTAGGTCACTCCTGAGTCATGAGGACTTTGCCTAGCCTGTGGTCAGAGTGGCACTTTGGTGTTTCATGCACACTGGCCCAGCCTTTGCTGGGTTTTGAATGAGCGAGTCAATGAACGGCTCTAACTCACTCACGATGAGCTATCAACCCAACGTCTCACCATCTGGATGCAGTTTATTTTCAGTGTACTCTGATGTTGGCAAGATCTGGACAGTGATTTAGACAGAATGTGCACTTCTGTGCTCGAGGTTTGCCGGAGTCTGGAATCTTGCCCCGAGAACATGATCTATGGCGTCTGTGTGAGGTTTGGGGCTTTGCTTGCTGGACCATTCATTGTCCACCAGTGTCTCCACACACTCCCCCTCTGAGAAAGGGAAAGTTCTCGCCTGTGGTGGAAGGACTTTCCCATACTTTTTATCTCTGTGCGGTAGACGCCTGACCCAGGGCCAGGATACTTGGCGGCTTGATTCTGCTCTCTGTGAGCTCCAAAGTAACAAGGAGGTTTGTGTTCAACTTGAAGTGAATTTTGTTGTTATCACCATGATAGGTTTTTTTTTTTTTCCTTTGTAAAGGGAAAACATAATTTTAGTTTAGATCTGTGTTTGATTTGGGATCCGGCCAACCTGAACTAAAACCATTTGAAATGGCTACTTTAGACTAGCATCAGTGAAGACAGCAGTATAGAGGGGTGTTCAGTACTCATTCTGAACACTGCATGGAGTAGTCAGTGCCCATCATGAGTACTGCGTGGCAGAGTGCTTAGTACCTACCCTGGGTACTGTGTGGCAGAGTGCTTGGTATCTGTCCTGAGTTCTATGTGGAAGAATATTTATTTTCTTCCCTGTTCTAACATTCTCTCTCCATCATTCCATTTTATCACAATAGAGAAGTAGGAATTGTTTCTTCCAGTTTTCATTGCTTGATAAAAATGGAGCTATGAGACTCGATATCACCTTCCCACAAACACACTAAAGTGTTCAAGTCAGGCTTCAAAGCTAGGCTCGTATGATTCCCTAGGTCTCTGCTCCTCTGGTCCCTTGCAAAGTCATTTTCCACGAGCCCCAACTCTCTTTCCTGCTTGCAATCGAGGAGTGCGCAGACTGAGTGGTCCAGATTGAGTAGTCTGTCCTACAGAGATAGGATGCTTTGGAGATGGTGTTCTTGCTAGCCAGGGCTACACTGGGTAGACTCATGAGAGCCAGAGTGTGGATGGAAACCTCCTCCTCACCACCTCGTTATGAGTATTCTCCTGACCCCTCCCTTTAGAGTGGAGGAACCAGGAAATGAGAATGTCCCAGTGGCTCGCAGGATCACAGCTTACTGTAAAATTGAATCAAGCATTCAGGCCTTCTGCTTCCCAAGCTCATGTCTTCCCACTGTGTTTATGTGGCAAACAGACGTTCATTGTCAAACACTCAATACGAGTTACAGTCCAAACCGCAAAACATAAGAACCCCCGGCTCATCATTTTGGTTCTGTCAAAATGTCCTCCAACACTTGAGATACCTCATTCCCCATTAATCCTCCCAGACTAACCAGATGAATGTGCCTACACTGGGAACCTTGCTGGACTGGGTCTCCACCATCAGTACACGCTGAGTCTGAGGATGGGTAGGTTTTCCCCAGCCTCCTGTGTAGACTTCAAAAGAGCCAAAGTAAATAGAGTTTTCCGCCTCAGCCAGCTGTATTTATTTTAGACATCTTCTCCACCTACAATGCCCGTTGACTTCCTAGGCGCCCCTGAACCTGTTTATTTTCAACCTCCCAGAGGCATCCAGATGTTGTATCCCTCGTCACAGCAGAGAGGAGTCAACAAGGTCTTCTGGAATTTTTTTTTGGAAGATCTTAAAGGATATGGCCCAAAAGAGAGCTCACCAAATAACTATTTCCTGAGTGAGACATCAGCCTGCTCTCACACAATTCATCCAAGCCGACCAGGAGATGTCACCGGGAAGGACATGGGTGTGGCAAATGCAGAATAATGAGACCTGGGTGTAAGTGGAGTCAGGCCACTATGCCTTAATGGGGTACTCCTCGGTGGTAGGTTGGCTGGAGCTCATAGACATTTTGATTGGTGACTGTTTGTGTGTGTGTGTGTGTGTGTGTGTGTGTGTGTGTGTGCGTGTGTGTGTGTAACCCATATTGAGCATTTGACAATGGATGCCTGTTTGCCACATAAACACAGTGGGAAGTTATTAGGACAAGCAGAAGACCTTGAGCCCTTGTTGTTGCTGTAACTCTCCAACCCAAATATATCCTGTCAAACTAAACACAACTCAATAATTACAAATATGAGCTGCACGCCTAGATTGGGCAGATTCACCACTACACCACTCTATTCCCCAGCTATGAGACCCCTATAACTTTCGAGTTTTCCAAGTCACGAATTTGTCCTTCCACTTCCTGTTCCTCCATCATCTTCTCCTCCGTCTTCTTCCTCCTCCATTGTCTTCCTCCTCTGTTGTCCTCTCTCTGGAAAGTGGAATTAGCATCAAAATACAAGGCTGGGGTTATCCACAACACTTTGTCTCAATTTTACAGTAGCACAAATACACTAATGCTATAAAAATTGTTGTTTGAACAAAGATACCTATTTCTGCCTTCTTTTGAAACACAAGATCTAAAGACATGTTGGTCCCTTGGGCATCAATGGAGCTGTGGGTGACTTAGCTAACTCACACCTCAACATCTTGCCCCAGTCTTAGAATTCCTGCATTCTTCCTGGTGCTGAGGCTAGCTCTCAGTTGTCTCATGGCTTCTCTTACTAGAGTCCACTCCAGTTTGCATCGGGTCCCAGACATGTGAACACTCCCTTCCTATGGGCTCTGTCCAGGTCTGTGAGTTCGGAGGCAGACAGGATGCTCAAGCACTGGTGGGAATGTCACACTAATTACAACATTCTCAGGACGCTGTACCGTGCTCATTCCTAACTTGAAAGTAGACTTTCCATCACCAAACATCTGACTTGTGCTCTTGGGGCAGATAGCAAACTTTGGTCATTACAGTGCAGAAATGCATCCAGAAGTTATTAAAAAAATAGCTAAGCTAAAAGCAGCATAGAACCCTACAAATGAGGCTAGCCTGGAACTATAGATTACAAATGGCCAGAGCACTTGAGACAGCAATACCACCTTCACTTGAGACGTTCAGGGGCAAATCTAGCTTCAATCCTATCTCCTCAGTAGGGGCCACCAGAGCTGAGTGTCAATGGACCAGAGATGTAGCACACTGACAGAACATGTACTTGGTGTGTATGACGCTTTGATGCTCAACACCACACAAACAAAGGAACAAAGACTCCAATTTGTGTCTTGTTTCGTTATGACAAAATACCCAAGCTTAGATGATTTATAAGGAACAGAAATTTATTTTCTTACAGTTCTGGGGACTGGGAAGTCAAAGACCTAAGAATGTGAAGACTTGGTTGCCTGCTGAGGGAGCCTCTTGCTTGTCTTGCGGCATCTGAATGAGCATCCTCCCAGAGGAAGATGGTGTGCTCAGATGAGAAAAGGGGGCAAGGCATGATGGGAAAACATGTGCTGTCCCGGAAGGAAGGCGTTTGTATGACCTGAGAGCAGGTTTGGGAGGAAGGGAAGGGGAGAAGGAGGGGGAGAAAGAAAAAGGAGAGGGAGGGAGGGAGGGAAGAAGAGAGAGAGGGGGAGGGAGGGAAAGAGGAAGGGGAGAAAGGAAGGAGGGAAGGAGGGAGAGAAGAGTAAAGGACAAGCTTGCTTCTTGAATTGTAGATCTGTCCTGCCTGAACTCAGCATGACTTTCACAAAGCATCTCTTAGTGTCTCCCCTGGGAGGTGACGCCCCGAGGCACAGGATGCTCTGGCAGTTACTGTTCCCTCTTCTCATAAACCATGAGTTGTCTCTTTAATCTGACCCAGGAGTCCTGTGTCTTCCACAGGAAGACTAACAGTTTAGCCTGCAAAGAAGAGCATCTCAGACCCTGCATAGTACTTTGAAAAACTTTATTATTTCCACTTTGCAAACTGGAAACTAACATCAGTTGGTGTTGTGACTGTTGGTGTTTATTACACTGCTGTTGCTTAAATCTCAGTCCATATTTCGGATGCTCTGCCTTACTGCTGAGGTTAAGTCCCATTTCAAAGCATCGTTTTAGCCCTGAAGACTCAGTTTTATTTTCTTTCCCAGTGATAATGATCCATCTGTATTAGTCAGGATTCTTTAAAGGAATAAAACCAATAGAATGAGAATATATACACACACATATATATATATATATATATATATATATATATACATACATATATGTGTGGGTATGAATATATATATTCAGTAGAATGGACACACACATGTATACAAGTGCACAAACATATGGAATTTATGAGAATTGTTTTGAGGCTGTGTTCTGGGAAGTCCAACAATAGCTGTCTCCTGTCTCTTGGAAAGGCCAAGAACCTGGTCATTGTTCAGTCCATAAGACAATGTCTCAGCAGTCCCAATCTGGTGCTGGAGTCCCTGAGAATTCCTAGGGAGCTGCCAGTTTTCAGTCTGCATTGGAATCCTGACGAAGTGGGTTCTAACAGCAGCACAGGACTGCCTCAGCAGCAGGATAGATGCACCTGCCTATGAGAGTGAGAGCAAGCAGGCAAAAAACACAAGCTTCCTTCCTCTGTGTCCAGAAGGTGTAGCCCCGATTCAGCATGGGTCTTCCCATTTCAAATGATCCAGCCCAGCTGCTTGGGGTCTTAGTGACTTCCAGACATAGTCAAATCGACAACCAGGATTGACCATCACGCCACCCCAATATTTACCAGGTACATTTTTGTCCACCCTGTTCTCATCAGTTCTCTCAGAGAATGCAACTTGGGTTTTTTTCTTGAACCCCAAATCTATTACTCATGTGGCAACTGTGGATGTTATGTTAAGACGTAGCTGTAAAACCATCTAATTCAGGGATGCACACAGTTCTCCATACCGTGACAAAAGTCTCGGGAAATCATAAAGAGGAACCAGTCGTTCTGGTTTGAGACGTCTCCATCTTTGGCCGCGTTGCCATGTTGCTCCCGGGCTGCCCCCGCATCTTCAGCAAGTGAGCATCTAAGCCACAAAAGAAGGTCGGTCACCTCCAACCGTAGGCTGCCTCTGGAACACTGGATACTGCGTTTAGAGTACAGATCCCCAGACAACGTGCCCAGAGAGTCAGAATGAAGGCTGGAGCCAGAGGTCAGTCCAGCTGCTTCTGGTGAACGAGCACTCTTCCTTACGAGCATTGGCTTCTGGGTAAAGGGAAACTCCGGTGCAGAGGCATCTTCACCTCACACCCTATGCTACACCTTGCGCTAACTTCTACTTTCATGTTTTCTGTGTCATCTCTCTCTTCCTATGTAGACCAAGTAGCCTTAACTCCTCCATCAACTCCGGCAACATCCCCTCCTCTAGGTTGAGCATTCTCCTTCCTGCCAAAGTTTGCTACACATACCTCTTTCTTTGCTTTTACTACTTTTTTTTAAAAAAAAGATTTATTTATTTTATGTATGAGTACACTGTAGCTATTTCCAGACACACCAGTAGAGGGCATCAGATCCTGTTACAGATGGTTGTGAGCCACCGTGTGGTTGCTGGGAATTGAACTCAGGACCTTTGGAAAAGCAGTCAGTGCTCTTAACCACTGAGCCATCTCTCCAGCCCCTTTTACTACTTTTTAAATAAATGTATATAGGTATGCGCCTCAGTTTGGCATTAGCCTATAAAGTCGTTAAAGGGCCAATGCACTTCTTATATGGGGAGCTTCTACAGGACTTTGCAGTCTGTAATTCATAGTAGGCATCACTTAACATCACTTTTTTGTCGAATGAGTAGGAAGAGAAAAAGAATAAAACACGAGTCAAATTATCAATTTCCAGAGAGCTTTTTATATCAAACCGCATAAAAGCCTCATTCATTTTCCCCAAAACATTTATTATCATAGAAATCCAGAAATGTGAGAAGAGCAGAAAATTACCTTTTAAGGTAAACACGGGAATTAAGAAGATTTGCCCAGGCCTCTCTATTTCTCAGAGAAAGAAAAGACGGCTCAGAAAGGGTGAGCGTTTTACCTGGTAATGCACAGCATGCTAGCACTAGAGAGTGCAAACTGCAATTAGTTCCTAAGTGCCACCCCAAATGTCCACACCATGACCTCTACTGACCTTACGAGGTATTGATCATGAGGTTATTTTTATATTTTCTTTACATAAATTCGCCTATTGAACTTATCCAACTTTAGAGCTTTAAAAAAAAATATTTCCGTATTTGCTAACTTTACCACTTTTTTTTTGTTTGTTTGTTTTCAAATGCTGCCAGTCACATCTGCCTCCTCATCTTCATGGGCTGATCTCAGACCAGAGAGATTTTCCTAGAGACTGTCTCACTCACAAGCATTTAGAAAAAGAAAATATGATATATATATCAACTGTATCCTTGGTCTCACAAATTCATCCAAAGTACAGTCATCACCATCTGTGTTTCTTCTCTCATTTCTGTAATCAGATGTGAAAAATATGTAATATCCCAGCAAGTTCTCGGTTGAAATTGGCATACGTGATAAACGGCACAGGGTCGTTTAATTTGCTTTCCCACGGAAATCTTTATCTTTGCCCAGCAGCTTGACTGTAGTTTAATAAAAAGAAAGGCCTTTTGAATAACTCTTGTGCAATATGAGGTCCAAAGCAGATCTATGAATAATTTATCAGGCCAGGATCTTGTTTCTGTTTTTGAATTATATTATGGAGGCCCTTGGAACTAGACCTGAGCCATAGTCACAGAGACCCAAGAAGTTCCAGCTTGGATACAGAGAGAACGTTGCTGCAACTCTTCAAACACAAAGCCAAGTTCGCCGGGGGTTGGGGGTGGGGGGTGTCGACTTCTTGTGTTGTATCCAAGAGGTTCTCAATTATCAACAAAAGATAGCATACCGACCCAATGACTCCTCGTGGATTCCAGTGAGGGATTCCAGGAAACCGTAGCCTCGTGGGTGTTTGTGGTCTAAAATAACAGGAGTCAGTGAAAATTCCAAGTGTAAATACAAAACTGAGATTATTTACATATCACAACCAGACAAACACAACCCATTGAGCTGACTGTGCCATCCACAAGAAAACAGACTCCTGGGTCATTTCCCAGTCCGGATCCCAGCCTTTGTAAACGAGCCGAGTTCCATCTTGTCTCCGATTTTGCAACCGGCGTTTCCAACAGCCCATTTGCTGCATGTGTCAGGAAAGTTGAAACCCAGTGCCTCTTGCGTAAGTCAGCCAGAGATGTAAAATACCACTGAGGATGCCCTGCTCACCCCTCTGCTCTGCTGTGAAAGCAACCCTGTCTTGCTGAGCCTGGGTCTGACCCCTTCATTCCTAGATAACTCCTGTTCATTCCTTAACACGGTCATTTATTTTTAGAGTGATTCTGCAACTCCTAAACACCAGCAAAGCCAGGAGAGAAAGATTCGCATATCTCCCGCAGAACACAGGCAGGCCGTCTTATGGAAAAATCATCTCTTGTTATAGGGCCAAAAGGAGATTCCTAACAGCAACATCTGGCTGCCCAGATCTCGTGACTATACACGCATGCATGCACGCACACATGCACACATGAACACATGCATGTGTGCACCCCCCCTCCAGCTTCTTTTGTCCAACTTCTAGCAGAAATGATAGAGACCATCTATGGACTGGCCATATCTTCACCTTTGCCTGAGTGCTACTGAGAACATGTCACTGAATTTTAATTGGCTCTTCATCATTTATAGCATTAACTGCACACTCTTGTTCTTTTAAGGTTTATTTTATTCTCTCTCACTCTGTGCATGTGTTTGTTTTGTCATATGTGTGTGGTTTACATATGGGGTCCCTTGGATGTGGAGTTGCAGGCATGTATGAGCTAACTGATATGGGTGCTGGGCTCAAACTCAGATCCTCTGCAAGCAGTATGTAATTTTAGCTCCACACTCTTTATCTGGCTTTCAGTGATAAAATATTTCTTATTCTACTATAGTGTGCATTCTAAGTGATTCCCAAAGGCCTCTGTGATAAAAGCTGGGTCCTCAGCTCAGCTCTATCAAGGGTGGCTGGAGCCTATAAGAGGTGGATTTGGAGTAGGCCTTGGGTCATTAAGGGATGTACCCTTAGAGGAGGTTGTAGAATTCTTGCCTATTTCTTTATGTCTCAGGTCAAACTGAGCAGGGTATAGACAGACAGACAGACAGACAGACAGACAGAGGTTCATAACAATGAAAAAAGCAGTCATGTACGTAAAAGTAACTTTTATTCACCTGATGTAATTGTTGTCTCAAAGGCTCACTTCTGAATAAGCTCACCCTTTCTAGTTCTCTAGTTCTTTCTGAACTCTGGTTGGCTGATTCAACTCAGCTGTTCTGACT
>JANHMN010000019.1:32471911-32491043 GCA_030674055.1 Rhabdomys pumilio
AAAAAAAAGATACATTAACTGTACTCTGGGAGCCTTGAAGGAGCTAGATTTAGGACATAGCTTTCTCTAATCTCCTCCGATCACAGAAGTCTTTGTGAGAGACTCTTCCTGCTGTGGAACACATTTTGGGCAGTGTTATTGTAACGGGATTTGTTCCTTCCATAAATTTAAGATACTAGTCTTTAAAATCTCAAAGAAATATGATACCCTGTGTTTAAAGCTGGTAAGACTATCTTTAACAAAAAACCACTAATGTGAGCAGTAGATGTGGCCATTTATTATTTAAATCACAGTTTCGTCTTCCAGTGATTTCCTCCCTCCATAATCAGCCTTAGAGAGCCTTCCTACCACTGGCATTCAAATGCTGGAGTAGTAGACTATTAGGAGTTAGTTACTGAGAAGGCGGTGCTCCCCGTTCTTATGGACAGTTTGGTGGTACAGGTGCAAGGTCCAGAAAAACATTGAGGGGGCAACTGTCACTAGATGATACAGTTGCTCTTTGAATAATGAGGTCTGAATGTGAAGTCCTACCCCTTCATGTATCTGAAAACTCAGCACCCAGTTGGTTGGGGAGGGTGTGGACTCGCGAGGGCGGACTGGGGCGGCGGCAGGGGGGGGGCCAGGGGGGGGGGCCAGCCTAGTTGAAGGACTAGAACCTGTCTCTGGAATGAGTTTTCTGTTGCCTAATTTACTGAGAGATGAGAAATAAACTTCCATCCTGTCACCGTGGATCACTCTGACGGACTGCTCCCACTGAACTGAATGTCAAAATTGCAAATCCTTCGTCCCTTATGGTGATCCGGTCACAGAAATGGGATAAATAGCTAATATATACACTTTGTACAGTAAGTAGGGTCCCCGTCTTGACAAGCTTGACTTTGTGGTTCTGAGGTCTTTGGAGGAGGAATTTGGATGGGTTTGGAGCTGTGAGCCAGAGAACCCTAGAATGCTACAAGCGGAGCTTAGTGGTTCATTCTGGTGGGGATGCAGAGACTGAGGTACAGAATCGCTAAAAGGCTGCATTTGTGGGATTTTAGAGGGGTAACGGTTCTCTTGGGAGCCATGCTAGAGACCATTTGTGTAAGGTTCTGGCAAAAATCCTGATGGTGTCCTGCCTATATCCTGACATTTTCAGATCTGAATCGAAAAAACAATTTGTTTGGCAGAGGAAACGTGCTTATTGCACAGTGAGCTACACTTGTGGGATGGTTACTGCTTTGAGATGCTTTTTCCCCACTCCTTGTAATGCCCATGAGTCCATGGGAGCCAGGGACAGAACATAAGGTTTGAACGGGAATTGCTCCATGGAATCCTGTGACTGAATGCTTGGCTCTCAACCGTTGTCATTGTTTAGGGAAGTTGCGGATCCTTTAAGAGGCGGGGCCATTCTGGAGGAAATGAGTTTCTCTGGGAGGGCAGACCTTGTTGAGGGATGTAGCTTAGCCTTGTTTTCCTGACTCCCTGAGATAACAAGGAATGAGTTGTGTCACAGGCTCCTGCCTCCACATGATATCCCTACCATGATAGACTCTTTCCTCTGAACTGTGAGAGAAAATAAAACTGTCTTCTCTTAGGTTGTTTTTTGAATTATTATTGTGTGTGCATGTGTGTATGGTGTGTATTTGCGTGTATAAATATGTATGTGCATGTATGTATACAGGTGTACACATGTATGCGTGTATATGTGCACATGAGTGTGTGCACGCATATGTGTGTGCATGTGCTTATGTATGTGTTTGGTGTCTTTTCCTATCATATTAGTCCAGAGGACTGAACTAAGGTTTTTAGACATAGAATCAGGTTTCTTTCTTTACTTGTTGAGTCATCTCATCGGCTCAATTCGTTATTTTTCAAATCTCATATGTAAACTATCTAAAATTATATTTATCTGTCTGTCTGTCTGTCTGTCTGTCTGTCTATCTACCGATTTAGTGTGTGCACATGCCATTGCGCATATGTAGAAGTCAGAGGACAACTTGCAGGAGTTGGTTGGTCATCTCCTTTTACCATTTGGTCCTGGAATTGAACTCAGGTTGTTAGGCTTGGCTGCAAACACCTTTACGTACTGAGCCATCTTGCCAGCCTTAGATCTACGCTTTAAAATTAGAATCTGCAGTATGTGATGGCAGTGATTCTTTCAAGGTCACACAATCTTTTTGATGTCAAAGTGGAGTTCTTCACATGCCGACCTTGTCAAGATACTGTAGACCTTAGCCTCACAGAATGAGCCACTGCTGGTTGTCTGTCTTTGGAAAAAGAGTTCTCAAAGGAGAGACACGAGCTTCTTGGGTGGCTAAACCAGTGCCTGTTGGGACCAGCAGAGAAACTCGGCTTGTGTTTCTGCTTTCGCTTGACTGTGGTTCAGGAATGATGACCGTCCTCTGGCTGTGGGAGAATCCCAAGAGGGGAAGGGTTTGCATTCTGTGTGTGGGACTTAGTTCTTCAACCACCGTCTTGCGAACCACGGAATATGTGACTTTTGCTGCTCCAGGCTGAGGACCATTGTTGGGCACCCCCAGAAGTCACAGAGAAAGAGTGTCACTGAAATGGGAGTCGCCCTCTGGGGAGAGTGGCTTGAACCACCTAGCTTGAAAGTTCAGGGGATCTCTGGCTGCTGAGGTTGGAGATCCGGAGGTCTGTGGTAGTTCTGGGATTCATTTTTACAATGCAGACAATGAAGTAATTGATCGACTCACTGTTTTCCATTATGATTACATGTCTGTGGTTTTCCTTATGAAAATAAGAGCTAGCGGGGAGGACGGTACAATACGGGGGAATGGCTTGGAGCCTCGCCCACCTTCGCTGAGGGAACTGGGAAATGGGGTTTGAAATGAGGACAGGGAGTGTATGGCCTCTCTCACAGAGACACGGGAAACCTTAGAACCAACATCCTCCAGTTTCATGCAGAGGGACCCAGTTCCCCAGATGGAGAAATGATAAGTATTTAAATGTTGCTTCAGCATCTAATATGGACCGGATGCTGTGCTGTGGGTGTTGGAAACACTACAGACAGCAAGAGATGAGTGTCTGCCCTCTGTGATCGACAGGCTCAGAGGTACAATCTGGAAACAAACCCAGAGCCAGACTCCAGAGCCCCTGGTCACATTGAGTGATATTTTTAAAATGTCCCATCTTGTAACCTTCATCACTTAAGCTCTTAAGACTCTGAGGGGCTCACTGAGTATCTGGGAGCTTTAACATCTGTGCTTTACAGACACAAAGAGAAAGGAGGGTTTGGGGAGGTGACTCAGAGAATACCTGATGGCCGTGCAAGTGCAAGGACCTGAGGTTGGATCCCCAGAACGCACATAAATCTGGGAGCAGTTATATGTTTGTAATCCCAACAGGCTTATGGTGAGATGGAAGGCAGAATCACTGGAGAATCACTGGAAGCTTGTGGGCTAACCTGGTATATGCTGAATGTGTGGGCTAGCCTGGCATGTGCTGAAGGGAATAACAAGAGCCAGTGTCTCCAATACGATAGAAAATAAGGTCAGAAACCTGAAGTTGTCCTCTGACATCCGTAGGTGTGCCTTGTATGCACATATTTGAACATTTGCACTCTTATGTCACATATGCATACACACACACAGAGAGAGACACAAATATGTACATACAGATACACACAGGCACAGATACATACACAGACACACACATAGAAACACACACACAGACACAGACACATACACATACATATATACACACACACAGACACAGACACATACATAGACACACACACAGACACAGACACAAACACACAGACATACACAGACACAGGTACACACACAGAGACACACACCGACACACACACAGAAATATAAAAGACTATATATCCACTCATTACTTATTTATGTGGTATTTACCGAGAACCTGATACATTTCAGTCTTAAAGCTCACCAAACTCACAGACTAGGAAGGTTTAGCCAAGAGTAAATTTCCATCTGTCAGTGACTCTTTCTGAATATTATTAACCCACTGATAGCAGGCAATCTGGGGCATAGTCTCTGTCATTTTCCCAAACAAAGCTGGTGTATTCCTGCAAACACCTGGTAACCCAGTCTGGGTCTCCCTCCCCCCTTCTACCTTACCTCCTTCCTTCCATCCGGCTGCCACCTTCCCACCTGAGGAATGACCTCCTACACCATCTGAATTAACAGGAGACAGCAAGGCCATGTAGATGAACACTGGGGTTAGAATGGTTAACACACTCGTGCTCTGTAGCTGCCCCACGTTACAAAATCTATATTTTTCAAATGAGAATTCTTCCTGTGTCATGATTTTATTGAACACATTGGGGATGTGAATATTGGGTTATAGCCATCAGCGTATGGGGCAAACAGAAATCTGGCACTATCCCCAAGAGGGGCCAAGGTAAGAGGGAGAGAAAAGAAAAATGCAAGATGTCATGACTCTTCTTGACAAGCTCAGATTAATCGGAGGGAGAGAGGCCAACTTGTTATCAGAGCAAACAGTGTTATCTCCTACCCTTTATGGGAACGCCCAATATTAACCCAACAGGACCCCAGAAGATATTTCCTCATAGCGGAGGAATCGAATTCCTCTGGCAGCTGAGTTTTAAAGGCAGGAATGTGGATCTAGCCCCCTGCCTTGTTAGGATGGAGATTGTGGGGAGGGTGTGTTTGGTCTTCAGTTCACTGGTGTGTGACTTTGTTCTCTCAGCTTGCAGCAAATAAATGGGTAATAATTGCTGGAAGTCGACAAGAACAATTTACTTATTTATTTGTCTTTTTTCCATTAATTAATTTATTCACTTTACATCCCCGATCACCGCAACCCCCCCCCCCAGAATAATTTAAAGGATTTATTCTAATTTTATTTCTGTGTATGGGCCATATGAGTGCAGGTCCGTTGGATCCCTTGAAGGGAGAGTTCCAGGAGGCTCTGAGCTGCCCAATATAAGGTTCTGGGACAAGTTCTTATCCCCAGCAAGTGCTCTTGCCCCCTGAGCTGTCTCTCCAGCCCCAAAGTTGGCAGGAAATGTTTAGCACACATTTAAACCCTGCACAAAAATACTTCGAGGTTTATTTCAATAAATAGACATGTTACTTTACATATTCTGTTTTTGTTGTTTCATTGACAAATAACATTGTATCTTTTCACCCCATGCAATACAATGTTTTGAATTATATACATATGGTAGGAAGGTGAAATTTAGCCAACTGGCCAATGTACTATGTTTGGTAATTTTCTGTTGGGAAAGTATATGGCATCCAGTGTTGGGTGACTCTTAGAGAGATGTAAACCAATGCTCAAATGTCTACTCACCTCAGACAGGGCAACAATGACAGACCAAAAGAAGGAGTTGGACCAAGATTAGCTTGGGAACCAATGAGTTTATTGGGTTTATTTATTACCTTAGAAGCAAAGGTAAGGGGGGGGGGGGGCGTTGCAGGCACATAGGTGACTCTAAAAAAAAAAATCTGTCACATCATGAAAAGTCTCATCCCAGCCTCCATAAAATTGGTCCATGTGAATGTCTGTTGGGCATTTTCTTGATTAATGACTGATGTGGGAAGGGCCTAGCCCACTGTGGATGGTCCCGCCCTAGGCTGGTAGTCCTGGGCTGTATAAAAAAAGCATCCTGAGCAAGCCATGGAAAGCAAGTTAGTGAGCAGAACCCACCCTACTTCCCGTGACCTCAGTTCATGCCCTGACTACTCCAGTGATAGAATATGACCAGAGCTTTGTAAGCTACACACATACACACACACACACACACACACACACACACACACACAAACACACACACACACACACACACACACACATCTACCCATCTATGGCCTCAGTTCATGCCCTGACTACCCCAGTGGTAGAGTGCAACCAGAGATTTGTAAGCTACACACACACACACACACACACACACACACACACACACACCATTGCTTTTGGTCATGGTGTTTTTATCACAGCAATTAGAAAACTAACTGAGACACTTTGTCTTTTAAGTATCTTTCTTAGAAGCTGTTGAATCTTGTTTTATACTGTTGATCGTTGGCAAACTTTTTATTTTTTTATTTTTTTCAGTTTTGAGCTTCCCAGCTCTCCTTGGCCCTTCCCTTTTCCTTCTACTTTAGGATGCTATTCAATGTGAACTGTCGCCCGTGAAGATACACTTTCCAGTTCTGTTACCTGCGATCTAGTCGGAATGGTTTCTCTTGATCTGTCTTTTCTAAAATCCGTTGGTTTATTGTTTGTCTGAGAACTTTATGTGATTGTACAATGTGTTTAGATCAAACCCACCCTTCTGTCTCTCCTCCAGTTCATTCCCTCATCCCTGCCTACCTTTCCTCCCAGTTTAATGTGTCCCTATAAACCCACAGATCCCACTTAGTATTGCTGGCGTATACATGGTTAAGGAACTGTCTGCTAGAATGGGCCACATCTGAAAAAAACAAAAAAACAAAAAAACAAAAAAACAAAAACAAAACAAAACAAAACAAAAAACCATGATTCTCCTTCTCCCAACAGAAGTCCTCAGTTAGGGGTGAGACTTCATGAGTCCTTCCCCATCCATGCTTGGATTTTAACTGGCTTTGATGCAGTCATGTCTGCTTTAAGTTCATGTGTGCGACATTCCGGTCATGTCCAGAAAACACTGTCTCATGGCCGTTCTCTACCACCCCTGGCTCTTAGGATCTTTCTTGTCTTCTCTTCCGTGATCATCCCTGAGCTGCTCAGGAAGGGTTGTGATACAGATGTCCCATTTAGGGGCTGAGCACACTATGACCGTATTCTCTGCAGCTGGACAGTTATGACTATCAGTCATCACCCACTGCAAAAGGAAGCTTCTCTTGCGAGAGTTGAGAGATTGGCTAATTCGCAGGCATGAGGCCAAGTGTTTGGAGCGCAGTGTAATGCCATGCCCATTTAGCTGGATAATAATCGTAGTTCTTTCCTAGGGCAAGCTAGTTATGCTGGCTTGGCATGATCTTGCATTGGCCCTCAAGGACAGCATTTCTAGTGAGACACGTTTCCCATAGTGACCTCTGGAAGGAAGGTGGAATGTGGGTATATGGGTGCTAGCATTGAGCCTTTACATAATGAGCGCTGAAGTCTGAATACCTGTAGAAATGAGGAAAGGGCCATGGGGAGGGCAGAGAGTAGAAGACAGATAGTGTGGAGAAGATGGAATAATGAGGTGGAGAGGTGGGAGATAGGACAGCAGGATGGGGAGGGCTGGGAGAGGGATGACTAACACTAAAGCACCTATGTAAAAGCCAAATACTAACACTTTAAACTGGTCCCAGCTATGGCCCTGGAGCCAGTTAAAAGAACCAGGTTCGAGTTCCATCTTTTGTAGCCAACATTAACATATGATTTTTTAATACCCAAAACATTTGGGGTACCATGGCAGCAGTGGGTAGATCTTGCCAGGACAGTTGTTATTGTACCTTGTAGGGTTTGTAGCTGAGAAAGACTATTAATGACTTTCCTTCTCTAGGAGCATGCAGATATCTGCTGGCACCTGCAAGAGCATGCTGGTATCCCCCAGGAGCATGCATATACTTGCTGACACCCCCCAAGAGCATGAATATACTTGCTGGCACCCCCAGGAGCATGCATATACCTTCTGATATCCTCCAGAAGAATGGATATACCTGCTGGTACCCCCAGGAGCATGAATATGCATGCTGGCACCCCCAGGAGCATGCATATACCTGCTGGTACCCTCCAGAGGCATGCATATACATGCCAACACTCCTAGGAGCATGCATATACATGCTAGCACCATGAAAACTAGCCAGGAGGGACAGAGTTTTCAGATCAGTACCAGCCGAATTTCTCTATGTTTTATGACTGAAGCATATGATGTCTTCAAGAATAGTGTCTAACCATCAAGTTCTAGAGGCTAGCCAAGAGCAATGACAATAGTCTGTATTGTTTTGAGGGGTCTATGGGACCCCATTAACCACAAATCAAAGGAAAACAACCCACTGCTGGCACTGGGATTCTTTTTTATGTGCTGTTTTATGATATCTGGAGCCCATACAGGGTAACTTCATTTAAACTCATCTATACATAAACTGAACATATATACATAAATATATAGAGAGATGTATCTATGCATGTATATGCATGTATATGTCTACATACATATTATGTGTGTATATAGTTTATATGTATGTGTGTATGTGTATATATATGTATATGTGTGTATGTGTAAATATGTATATATGTATATGTGTATATATGTATCTATGTATGAGTATATGTGTATATATGTATCTATGTATGAGTATATATGTATATGTGTATATATGTATCTATGTATGAGTATATATGCAAATATGTATGTGTGTATATATGTATATATGTGCATATGTGTATATATGTGTGTACAAATGTATATATGTATACATGCATATATATTTATATATTCATAATGCATATATGTATGTGTATATATGTATATGGAACCGAACAGAAAGTTCTTGAAATGCAGTGAAGACAGGCTCTCCCTCCTACTCCCAGTTTCCAGGTTACTATTTCAGTATGTATTTGAAATATGGCAGAAGAAACACTCATATCCAACTCTTAGGACCAGCAGAGTGATGAAATAAAGAAAGCCATGTGGGAAGAACTTCATAAATTATAGTCATTATTATCATTCCTATAGGAACTTCAGCCGATGCGTAACCCTCTGGTCTTATGTTTCTCTGGGGCACTCAAGCTTGAGATCAGGTTCCACAGACACAAAAGCAAGCGGGGGACAGCTCAGTGGGCAAACACACTTGCTGCTCAAGTACCAGGCACAAAGGCGGGCGTGCAGAGAACCTGTCTATAATCCCCGCCCTGTTATAGATAGGAAGTTGGAGGCCAAGACAGGAGAATCTCAGAAGCCCAAGGCCAGTTAGCCTGGAGGAGGAGCAGAAAACAGAGGGACCTGCCTCAAGCATTAGGGAGGTGAAGAGGTCATCCTTTGTCACATTTTGTGGTGTGCACACACACACACACACACACACACACACACACACGCACACGCACACGCACACGCACGCACATGCACACACATGCACGCACATGCACGCACATGTACACACACACACACAGTCATAAGAAAAACAACAGCAAGTTGGCCAAATCTGGCCTGTGCCTGGATTTTTATTAATAATTTATCAAAACCTAGTTATTTAATAATGTATTATTCCAGTGGACATGTCAGAACTCAGAGCTGTGACAGAGAATACAGGGCCTGAAGGTAAGTTTGCTAAACATGATTGATACAATTATATTAAAAAAAAATTTTTTTTTACCGTAAATAGTTTTGTATATAGCTATAATCCATCACCTCGGTTTCTTTCTATAACTCAAAAATGTGCACACAAGACAGGACAGCCTGAGATGGTTACAGTGTGTCTGTGGCCTATCACTTGTCATAAGCAGTGTCTTTTTCTAGAAAGTGGATGAGAGGTTTTATTGGTTGGCAGCTGATAATTGATTGGCCACTTTTTGGATGACTTAGCAAGATGGCTGATTCTTTGGCAAGGTGACTGATCGTTTGACTTTTTGTCCCCTTTCTTTTGTGACAGTTTTGTCTCTTCCCCAGTAACTTCCTTCTCCAGGGCTTTCTAGCTCCTAGAGACTCCATGGCTTCTTTCCCAAATCTGAACTCAGCTTTGTCCTCACCTGGTGTACTGCTCCCAGAGCTCCATCATGGGGGTGGGGGGTGGGGGGATGGGGGGTGGGGACGAGGGAGTCACAGAACCAGGAAATGCCAGCAGTCCTCAGTGGCCTTTGAAGTTCAGGCTTGGGAAACAGAAGAGGTTGGCAAATGTTTGCAACTCCCCTGGGGAACCTGGGGAAGCAGTTGGGGAAGAAGTCTTGTCTCGTTCTAATTTTAAATCAGCCCACAACCCTAGCTCATCATTCATTTCCCCCAAGCCTCAGTTTATATATTTAATTAATAATTTAAAATTATAGTACTTTGTGTGTGTGTATGTGTGTGCACACGTGGAGGTCTGAGGGCATCCTCCGGTGTCGTTTCTAAGGACATTTCTAAGCCATCCACTTATTTTTGTTTGATGAGACATTTAATTGATTAACTTCTAAATTGTAATTAATTAATCAAAAAAAAATTTTTTTTTGAGACAAGGTTTCTCTGTGTAGCCCTGGTTGTCCTGGAACTCTGAGATCACCTGCCTCTGCCTCCCGAGTGCTGGGATTAAAGGCAAGTACCACTATACCTGGCTCAGTGACATATATTTCTTAATGGAATACTATTTAGCATTAAAAAGAAAAACTGGCCGGGCGGTGGTGGCGCACGCCTTTAATCCCAGCACTTGGGAGGCAGAGGCAGGCAGATTTCTGAGTTCAAGGCCAGCCTGGTCTACAGAGTGAGTTGCAGGACAGCCAGGACTACACAGAGAAACCCTGTCTCGAAAAACAAAACAAAACAAAAAAACAACAAAAAAAGAAAAACTGGACACTGGAAGCTAATATTCTGCCGGTGACAAGTCCTACACATTTTCATTTCTTAACTGGATTCAAAGCCACACACCTACTTCAGCTCCCAAACACAGTTGCTGTTGGTTTTCCAGGAGTCTCCCTTTAAAATACAGGATTTAGGGGCTGGGGATGGCTCACTGGCTCACCAGCTGCCCCTCTAAAGGACCAGGATTCAGTTCCCAGCACCTATGCAGCGGCAATCAACCATCTGTAACTCCATCTGTAACTCCAGTACCTAGAGTGGAGAGGATGGAGGGCGGGGAGTGGGGCTTGGGTGGATAAAGGAACCTAACGAACGCCCTCTTCTGGCCTCTATAGATACTGCATGCACATAGCACGCAGACAGGCAACGCTGTCTAGCGCCATAGATACTAAATAAAAATAAGCAAATCTAGAAATAAATACATACACGCATACATGGTTGGTTTATACCTTTTCCATTTCAAAATTACCTCGTGTTTCTGTGGCATAAGAATATTTTCTTTTTATGGCTTCTCAGCAGAAGTTGCCTCTTTGTCTATAGGACCGAGATGTTAACTCGCTTTACCATTGTGTACAGTTTTGCCGTGTGGAGAAGTCCATCTGGCTAAACCACTGAAGTCTAACGAGTTGCCTCTTGTTTTAGCTTGCGGGTGGCTTCAAGGCCCCTACATATCATTGTGATGTGATTTCCCGCCACCATTTCCTCTTTCTCCATCAAACGATAGTCCAGTTGCCCTTAGGTCAAAGTAGAATGAAGCTGGGCAGAATATGTGAGATCTGTCTCCAGAAGCCTCTCTGGGACTCCAGTAGCTGTGTGGTACTGGTAACCTTGCTTTACTGTGGTCATCCCTCACAGGCTTGGTGAGAGGACAAAGTGCCACGGTGTGGGAGAAAGCTTTTCACTTCTTAGTGAAGTATCAATAACAACTCTTCAACACATGGTAGAGATTTTTAGTTTTCTCCTTAGAGGAGCCCCTCTCCCTTATCCTTTTATGAATCACCATTATACTCATACTCATTAATTTATATACATTATAATATTACATACATAAATGTATTAATGCAGATAATAATTAATCATTACATAATAATTAATCAATAATTAATTTATTTAACTAATTAAAATGATATAAATCAATAATTATACAATTAATAATATAATAAACTATCAATCATATAATTAATAATTGCATGACAATTATATAATAATAACTATACAATAATGATTATATAATGTATGTAACTATTAATGCATTATAATTTATATACATTAATATATAATTTATATACTCAGAATGCCCTAAGTATTAGCTTATGCTCACTTAATGCAGGATATAGGCTATAGAGGATTTTTCCTCTAGTTTTAAGATTTATTTTTACTTAAGTGTACTTGTGAATATACACCACATAGGTCTGCAGAGTACAAAAGAAAGCTTTGTATCTCCTGGAGCTGGAGTTACAGGTGCTTGTGAGCCACCTATTGTGGGTGCTGGGGACTGAACTCGGGTTCTCTGGAAGAAGAGCAGCAAGCACGCTTAACTGCTGCACTGCCATTCCTCCAGCCCTGCTCCCTGGTTTCAAGTGTGTACTCTCTGTGATAGTCTGTGTGCACACTTCCGGAGCCTCCCATTTAATTGGCTATTCCTGCTAGGTCAGAGGAAGCGGGCACATTCTCAACCTGTGTCCTGTGCCTTTCTTTCTCAAAGTGATGATGCCTGGACCAGTGCAGCTCAGGAGCTTCTGATTCTCACACGGTTTCACACATCTCAAATCCTCCCTCTGGGTCCAGCTCTGGACAAGAGAAGGGGCCTTTGATTATGGGTGGGGTGGTGCATGCTTGCGATCTCAGCTCTTAGAAGGATTGCTGCAGGATTGAGGCTATCATGGGGTATAGAGGCTATCATGGGCTATGAGTTCAGCCTGGAATCCTTATTGAAACCCTGATTAAAAACAAAATGACTAACAGTAAAGAGACACAGAGGCCTGTGGCAGCATAGCAGCTTCTATGGAAAGGAAGCTGTAAGGGGATTTGTGTGTGTGTGTGTGTGTGTGTGTGTGTGTGTGTGTGTGTGTGTGTTCCTTGCTTTTAATCTGTTTCTAAAACTAACACATGCTGGCTTTGGAAGTTTGAGCAATGGAGACATATCAAAGTGAGCAAGACAAAGCCTCATGGAAGGCATGGGAGAGGGTGGTTGAGGTACTGTTTGTCTAGACTGGTTTTTGTTTTCGAATGGTGCTGGATTTTGATGTTAATAATAATGAAGCCTCGTGGAAAAGCTCTGATCTCCCACGATCTCCAAAGCCTTGGAAAATACTCAGACCCATTTTCTGGAGTTAGCCAGAATTTCCACTAAATGCTGTTCTTTTTTTTTTTTTTTAAACAAATACAGAAAATGCAAGAGCGCATTCTTAGTTCACGTACTGTTTTGCTTAGCGACTACCGTTCCTACGGCGGTTCCAAGACTGTTTTCTAAGTAAACTGTGTGGGCCACAGACCCGTGACAGGTAAGACGAGATGCCGTGTGCTAGACTGATACTCAACCACCATTTGGAACATGGCTTCTCAAAGGAAGCATAGACCCAACTTTGGTCACACAGCATGGAGATAGATAATGTTGACTCATGACTGAGAAGAGCAGAAAGGGGACCAGCGTTTGTTGTAGAAATTATTTAAATCCTGGCCTGGGGTTTCTACCCCGTCTTTAACCATTTAGCTCCTGAATGAGAGACACACTAAAAACCTTTATATTTACAATAAGCCTTAAACAACACGAGAGCTGTTAGAATCCTCCATGCTGTTAGAATCTACTTTCCTATTGATAACCCCAAGTTATTCATTACTATGTTTCCTCTGGGCTGCTCTTAACTCCAGTTGGTCAGCCCTCAGGGACATGTTCTTATGGCTCACCTAACCCATAGCAGCCTCTCTTTCTTCATCCTCCACTCATGTTCTTCCTCTGAGTCCAAGCCTGAAAAACCTCAACCCCACCTCTGTCTCTTTTGTCCAGCTATTAGCTGTTAGCATCTTTATTTATCAATCAGAAGTAACTTGGGGGCAGAGTCACTCAGCATCTTACCTGTGGACTCTCTCATCTCTGAGGCACCAGTCTTGAGGGCCCCAAATTAGCATTAGAATACAAGATAGGCCAACCACTAAAGGAGTTGGGGCAGATTTCAGTTTGAACCCAGCCTGGAAATGTTCTAGCTTGGGGGTGAATCCTTTTGATGTTACTCTGGAGTATTATAATAGATCCTTGTTTTTTTATTTGTGTATGTCTATGTGAGTGTGTGCCATTTGTGTGTGTGTGTGTGTGTGTGTGTGTGTGTGTGCTGAGAGAGAGAGAGAGAGAGAGAGGGAGAGAGAGAGAGAGAGAGAGAAAGAGAGAGAGAGATAGAGAGAAACAGAAAGACAGAGAGAAACAGGGAAAGGTGTGTGTGTAGATGCCTATGGTAACCAAAAGAGAATGTCATATTCTCCTGGAGCTGGAGTTACAGGTGATTGTGAGTCACTCAACGTAGATGGTGGGAATTGAACTTGGATCCTCTAGAAGAGCCGTTCATGCTGTAAACAGATGAGCCATCTCTCAGCCCCAAAGACACCCCCTTATACAATGCAATGTTTGTTATATCTAGTGACACTTTCCCATCAGTGAGTACTATGTCTTTGTTCCTTCTCTTCTTTCAGCCAAAACCTATTCATAACTTGATGTAGAGCAAAGGAAGTAGGGCCTGTATTATTGAGAGGGTCTTAGTTATTTTCTTTGGAAGATATAATTAAGGTCTCCCCCCACCAAATGGAACTAGGTTGGCAGAAGGGAAACTCGACCACCATTTCCTACCACCATCTAAATCACGTATACCCAAACACAAAGCAGTGTAGGTCCCTCTTTGATTCATGAGATGAAATCCATTAAAGATGAAATCCACGGTGGTCTTGGAATGTAGAGCTCTAAGAAGCAAATATTTATTTCACAGAATAATAACGATCACTGCTGACCAAGCAGGAAGAGAATAGCTGAGCACATGTGGGACGAAAACACAGCTTCGTGTGCAACCGGATTCCAGGCCGTTTGCTTCCTGTAATTCTGCTCAGGGGTTGATTTTTAAAGAATGCTTCTTTTGGAGCCCAAGTTCTTCCTCTTTGGTTTCATCCCAAAGGTGAACATTTTTTGGAAAAAGGTTAAGTCTTTTCAGATGTTTTGGAGGTTTGCAAGGAGGAAAAGCAAAACCGTTCTCGGGTGCGCGTTACTTCCAGCCTCACACCAGAACGCCAATGAATCTGACCATTGGCTAGCTTTATTCCGTTTTTAAAAGTCTCACGATTTGTTAAAAAAAACAAAAAACAAAAAACAAAAAACAAAAAACAAAAAACAAAAAACAAACCCAGTTTATGGGAAAATAAAATTCTTGTCAAATAAATTCTCAAAATAGCTACTGTGGTACTTGAATAGAAAAGTCAACCTTTCATACCAATACGAAAGGTCATTCTAAAAGTGTCTATACAGAAGTGATCAACAGGAAAACCGGTAGGGTGGAGTGCATTAAAACTCCAGGGGAAAAAAAAAGGAATGAAATGCAAGACATAATTAAGCTTTAAAGTACCTGTAGATTGGGTAAAAAACAAAATGTTCAAAGTTAAAACCGACGCTATGTTGGTTCAGCTTGGATAGGTGGGAGTTGTGTGTCCTTAGTTAGGGAACTTCACCTTTCCCAGTCTCAGATTTCACTTCTCAGGGGTCATGATAAAATAATCTACTTTAAAAGACGGTTGGCTAAGGCAGGGGTAGTGATCTGTGGTCCCTTGACCTTCTATCATTTTGGCATTTGGGAAACTGAGGCCAAAGGTTTGTGAACTTGGGTTTGACCTGGCCTGCATAGGGAGACCCCCGTTTTAAAAAAATGTTGTTAGCGTTAAATGAAACAATAAACAAAAAAGTACTCAGAGGCATCGAATAGACATTATCATATGTCTATTCTGTGACTTATACTCCGGCTGCCTTAAGCTAAACACGCATATTATCTAAGAAATAAACGCTGCCGTTTTCGTGGTTATTCGATTCTCAAAAATCTTAGTTCCAGTGCAACATGTCCTTTTGCCCTTAGCTCGGCGGTTCCAAGTAACACACCAGCTTCTCTCTGTAGTGAAAGTGACCCGTAGCCCCCCCCCTCCCCCCCTCTCCTCCCCCCCCCCCCCTCCCCCCCTCCCCCATCACAGATGGAATGGGACAGTTTTGGAGTATGAGCTATCAAGTATGCATAGTAAAAATTCCACAGCTCTCCATGGTCTGCAGGCACTTAATCTACTCTGGAAGAAGGAACGTTGAATTGGTGAATTGTGCAGAAATAGAAGGTGCCTGGCTCCCAGCAGGCCTCTATGCTCAGTCTCTCTTTACTGTCCTGACATTTTGCCTCATCTAAAACCTTGATTATTTCTGATGCCACCAATTTTAAACTACTTTATGCATTAAAAAAAAAAAAGACTTTAAGGACCTAAAATTTTTATTTGTCTGTATGTATGTGTGCACAGTGCACATGTGTGCAATACCCAAAGGTGGCCAGAAGAGGGCGAGAGATTTCCCCAGAGCTTGTGTTCCTAATGTGGGTGCTGGGAACTGAATTCTTGCCTTCTGCAAGAATAGTCTGTGCTTTGAACCTCAGAGACACGTCTTCAATCTTATGCTTCTCTTTTGTATGATATAAATCCATTCCCGAATTCCTGTTTGTTTGTTTGTTTGTTTGTTTTTTGAGACAGGGTTTCTCTGTGTAGCCCTGGCTATCCTGGAACTTGCTCTGTAGACACAGGCTGGCTTCAAACTCAGATATCCATCTGCCTCTACCTCCTGTGTGCTGGGATGGAGTGTCTGTAGTAAACATATTTAAAACACAGTGCAAGTATTTAAAATGTGTTTACTACGGACACTTACTACTTTAGGTTGAAGTGTTTCTTACGGCTTTCTGTTTTGTAGCCTGCCCACACCTCTTCCAAGCCTCTGGTCCTAATATACAGCATGTCTTTTGAATTAAAGTGACTGAAATTTTCATTTACTGTTTGAACACTTTGTTTGTTGCACTGCAGATTGAAGCAGATTGTACTCAGTCAGTACACACTATCTCTTGACTCTAAGGCAGTGGTTCTCAACCTTCCTAATGCTGCAACCCTTTAATACCGCTATGTTGTGGAGACCACTGCTTAGGGAGCTGGGCACACAACCTCTCTGCCTTTTGAGACGTCTGTTTCCATATGCCAACTTGTCTTGACATACAAAGGCATCTGTAAGCCTGTCTAATTTTATCATCAAAAGGCAAACAGAGAATATGTTTCAGAGGTCGAAAATGCCCCAAATTTTATAACCCTAAACTTGGTGATGTGTGGCAATGTGAATCTTTTTTTTTTTGTTGTTTTTTTTTTGTTTTTGTTTTTTGAGACAGGGTTTCTCTGTGTAGGCCTGGCTGTCCTGGAACTCACTCTGTAGACCAGGCTGGCCTCGAACTCAGAAATCCGCCTGCCTCTGCCTCCCAAGTGCTGGGATTAAAGGCGTGCGCCACCACTGCCCGGCGGCAATGTGAATCTTAAGGAAAAAAAAAAAGGAACTTCAACCTCCTAAATAAGAAACTTGTGACAGAAGACCCAGGGCATCTATTTTCTCTTAGCACAAATAGTATGTGTTCACTCGCTAGAGATGGCTGTGATTGTGTAGAGTACAGAAGGCAGGCCAACGACAGGAGACTGAGTGGACCAGACCAGAAGGCACTCGTAGAATAAACAGCTCCCCAGACAACAAATGCCACTGGTTTTAAGAAAGCAGTTTTGTTTTGCTTCGTCTCCAGTTTTAGGATCTTAACGGGTAGCCTTTGGTTTTATGATCTCCGTATTTTAAATCACTGAAGTACAAGGATTGGGTGTCACGTACTCCCTTTTAGGCCATCACATGTTTAATATGGTAATCGGGTCAACGTTGGGATTGTTGCTTCAGGGTGTTAAGTGATGTGCAGGCTACTGTGCGTGCAACTTGTGGACAGGGGAGGAAGCTGATAGCAGCAGCGCCCTTCAGTGAAGGTATGTCGCATTTAAAAGTTGTTGTTTTTTAATTTATAAGCAATTCAGAAACTTTCATTTTCTTTAGTAGGAAGGAAGATAAAGAATAATTACAATTTTGAAAAAAAGTCTCTCTAACCATGCAGGGTTCAATGTCTATAGACGGAGATTTATATTTAGTTTACATTTGTCTGAAAGATAAAAGAGAAAATATGAAAGATAAGCCAAGTACTGTTTTAAATTCTATAATTATAATTTACTTAAAGATAACCATTTGAGTTCAAAATATATATCCAGCCTTTTGGACTATCGCATGGTTACAGTCAAGATTTGGATTTTAGATTTCCTCTCTCTCTCTCTCTCTCTCTCTCTCTCTCTCTCTCTTGTGTGTGTGTGTGTGTGTGTGTGTGTGTGTGTAATTCAGAAGAGCACAGAGCTGGAGTTACAAATGATCGTGAGTTGACACATGGATGCTGGGAACAGAACTGCTTATAAAAGCAGTAAGAGCCCTTGGCCACTAAGCTTATCTCTCAGCCCCACAGTCAGGATTTAAAAGTTTAAAAGTTTAAGAATACTATACATTGATAACATAATATAACATAATAAAGGAACATTTTTTTCCCTGAAAGCTGCTTTCTAAGCTGTATGTATTATAGTATAAACACACTGACGCATCACACTGAAAACTCTGACCTTTCTTGTTTCCCAGCAGGCCACACCCAGTGACTGCGCACTCTCACCATCACACGTGCCGTGACGTCACTGAAGCAGCTTCCTCAGCAGTGGACGAGGTCATACGGGAGCTGGTTCATAGCAGGTCATGCTGACAACCTGACCAATTACATTATCTTTGAGTGGCACTGAGACGCTCTTGTAGATGTAGATAAGGATGTTGTTGGTCCAGATTCAATGTTTTTCTGGACAGCACACAGTTGGGCCTAATTTCTTCGGCTCTTTATGTCTTTGGATCGGGGTAGTTCAATCCACTTCTGTTGGAAGTAACTGTCCAAGGAGGGCATCCACCTGTTCATTTTTTTTTTTTAACTGTTAATCTCCTGTTTCTCTCTCCATGTTGTCTTTTGTGTTTTGTTGATTTTTTTTTAATCGATATTGTTTTGATTCTTTATTTATGTAACTTAGGTAGTTTTTTTTGAAGGAGTGTGGTTACCCTTTGGCTGATATAAAGTATCAAAGTAAAGTCTTTAAAAATACCTGGTGGGTGGAGAGATGTCCTCATCAGTAAAGAAGCTGTCATGTAAGCACGGGGACCTGAGTTTCCATCTCTAGCACCCATATAAAAAGCCAGGTGTGTGGCTCCTGCCCTGGGGATCAGGGATGGAGGAGGTAGGAGGTTCTCTGGGGCTCACTGTCCAGCCAGCCTAGCCATTTGGTGAGCTTCGGGTTCAGTGAGAGGCCCTGTCTCACAAACCAAGGTGGGAAGTGACAGAAGACACACGTGTGTGCGTGCACACAGAGCAGACCAAGAACAACCTGATCCCGTGCAAAAACACCGACTTTTATTTTTCCCACCTGAATGTTACCAGTTTCACAGAAGTAACAGTGTTGATACAATTATACTTTGCATATAATGTATCTTGTGACATATTTGCATATAGTGACATATTTGCATGCAATATATCTTGT
>JANHMN010000019.1:32508345-32533345 GCA_030674055.1 Rhabdomys pumilio
AGCAGCAGCAGCAGCAGCAGCAGCAGCAGCAGCAGCAGCAGCAGCAGAATCCCTGTTCCTTGTGATTGAGAAAGTTCAAAACA
Source organism: Rhabdomys pumilio (assembly GCA_030674055.1). NCBI lineage: Eukaryota > Metazoa > Chordata > Mammalia > Rodentia > Muridae > Rhabdomys > Rhabdomys pumilio. Next base: position 32,508,429 of record JANHMN010000019.1, read on the forward strand.
CACTCCACAGAGATGGCTCAGCAGTTAAGAGTGCTTGCTGCTCTTGTAGAATACCTAGGTTCAGTTCCTAGCACCAATTGCTTGTTAACTTTCATCTTCATGTGATCTGATACCCTCTTCTGGCCTTTATGGGTACTGCACTCATGTGTTGCATATACCTATGTGCAGGCAAATATTCAAAACACAAGACCCCAAGCATTGCTAGGTCTCTTTAAAAAAAGAAAGAAAAAGCAAGCAAGCAAGCAAGCAAGCAAGCAAGCAAGCACGTGAACCGTGTGTGTGTGTGTGTGTGTGTGTGTGTGTGTGTGTGTGTGTAGTATTTGATTTATTTTGTAGTAAAACTCTTTCTTGAATAAAATCAGGACATTAGATAGGATTATTGTAATTCAGCCAGAGAGCAAATGTAAAGCTGATGTTACCCAGTAGCCTAATGTTAAAATCACTTCAGAGGTCCTGTAGCTTGCAGTGAAGCAACCAGGTGAATCTCTCAGACCATCCTGGACTGGGCTCTGTCTTAGCTGCCCGAGAAGGCCCGGGAAGATGCTTCCTTTACCTAAGAGCATAAGATAAGCACTTTCATTAATGTGTACACTCTCAGTAAGTCTTATCTCTGTGAAGCTGTGGGGAGTTTCTGGTCAGGTTGATCATTAATAAATTCCAGCATGATTGGAGAGTTCTTTATATCAATGACTTTTGTAGGTAGGAATGTATTTGGCGGTAGCCAAGAAGGGGGGAAAACACAGAACATTGGTTTACACAAGGCAGGATCATATGGTCCAAGCCCCAGTAGATGAACAAGGACTTCAAGGAGCTTAGCATCCTTCTTGTGGTGTATCACTAGTTCAGCATGGGACCTTTGCTTGGTTTTATGTGGTAGGGTTGCAAGTATCAGCCTGTAACAGCTACATCTGAGATTTATGCAGGCAAAGTTCCACCTTTATGTGTGATGAAGAATATAGTCTCCTGAAAGTTCATCCATGTGTCCTTTGGCCTCCGTTGCTTCATGAGTCTTGGGGAAATGTGGCTTCTTTTCCACCCTCTGTGAATAAAGTATGCAAGCAAGCATGGTTTCAGAGCAGAGTCTTGGTTCAAGTTTCCTGACTGTGAGCAAAGCACAGACCAAACCTGGAAGGAGCCAAATGTTACCCTGTGTTGAAGGGTTTGGGGCAGTATTTGTAACCCTGAGACTGGAGTAGTGGGCAATGTTCTCAGAGCAATGCAGGCATAGACAACCATAGCACAGGGAGGATGCCTGTATCTCCTAGATATGGCCTCCTTTTCCTGCTCCTTTGACCAAATGACTCAGGGCCCCTGAGCCCCCGATGTGGCTTTACCATAGAACTGTAGATCTTGCTTTTGCAGACGCGGAGCACACAACCTCTCCATAAGTGTCCCCCGTCCCTGAAATACTCCTCTGAATGGCCACCATTTTATCTCAAGGTTTTTTTTTCTCTTTATAATAAAAAATGGCAAGATATATTCAAATACTCATTTGTCTTATACTACTGCAGTTTGTGTCTCTTCCCCTTCCAGGAACATGCTTTCTTTTGGAATATAGCTCCTTCTTCCCTCACTTCCCCGTCTCATCTTCTTCGGTCTAGCAGAGTCTGGCTACGAAGCCTTGATCTTGAAATCGCTCTGAGGTAGAGTCATAGGGTGAGCATCCTGCGTGTACCTTTGTCTGCAGTTTGAAATTTCCCAGAATGAGCTAATACACTGCCAGTTGGTGAACCCGATTTGTGGCATTTATTATAATAGATTTCTCCCAGAAGGATGCACTGGATAGGAGGGAGCATCTTTTTTTGTTAAATACTTAGTGGCATGAAGGGGGTGAAGCACAGCTCTCACACTGAGTTTTGAAGGCCTTTGCAGCGGGTGTGGATGCTTACCAAGCGAGCTTAACCATGAGTCTGTAAGTGCCAGCTCATTTACTGCTTAGCCCTTTAGTGTTAGCATTTAGCACAAGGTCCAAAATGTGCAAAAGCACCAGTAGAAACTCTCTGAGTGTACCACACACTTACACGTCTTAACAGTTTTCTGTCTTGAACTTTAACATTACATTTATTTATTACGTGTGTGCATGTGTATGTGTGTAGTGTGTGTATGTATTTGTATATATGTGTGTAGGTATGTGTGTGTGCATGTGTGTGTATGTGTATCTTTGTGAGTGTGTATGTGTGTGTATGTATGTATGTGTGTGCATGTGTATGTATGTGTGCATATGTGTGTGCATGTGTGTGTATATATGTGTATGTATATGTGTGTATGTGTGTGTATGTGTGTGCATGTGTGTGTATATGTGTGTATGTGTGTGCATGTGTATGTATGTGTGTGTATGTGTGTGTGCATGTGTATGTATGTGTATGCATGTGTGTGCATGTGTATTTGCATGTATGTGTATGTGTATTTGAATATGTGTGTATGTGTATGTATGTGTGTATGTGTATTTGCATGTATATGCATGTATGTGCTTGTATGTGTATTTGAATGTGTGTGTATGTGTATTTGAATTTGTGTGTATGTGTATGTATGTGTGCGTATGTATGTGTGTATGTGTATTTGAATGTGTGTGTATGTGTGCATATGTATGTGTGTATGTGTGTACATGCATGTTTGCATATGTATGTATGTATGTGTATGTGTATTTGCATGTATGTGGGTGTGTGTGCATGCATGTGCATATGCATAATGGGAATTCACATTCTACTCCTTATGGTTGTTTAGCCACTCCTCAGCCCTGTTTACACAACCTTTTCTTACCTGCTAACGCACTGATACCTGTGGATTCTGATCACGTTTATTTGTGATAAGCATTAAATTCTGTTCCCATTTATGAGGGACAACATTCACATTCAAACCAAAATGGTAGGTTTGTGTGTGTGTGTGTGTGTGTGTGTTTTGTGTGACATGGAGAAGACGTCCCACATAACTCTGTACACTGGGTTGATCTAGAGCCCAAAGCATTTCCTTTACAGGAAGGTACTAAATGATAGAATTTGAAAACTACTCACTGTATTTATCCCTTGACTTAAAAAGCAAATACAAAGTTACGGAATATTTGAAGATTATAGACAGATACGCAAAATGAACACACAAACTCCGTCACTGGGTCTAAAATTTGTCAATCACTGGTGATTGTATTTTGGAAGCTTTTTTCCTGGTCTTGAAAACACATGTCTTTTCATAATATATTTTTGAAGCCATATGAAGTTCCTGCTGTACCACTGGGAAGCAGATGGACCTAAGCTAACTACGGCTCCTACCCTGTGTGAATTAAATTACAGTAAGACCGTCTCTTCTCTGTGCTTTCTTTAAATTTTATCATCGGTGTTTTTCCTTTTGAGATCCACCTCTCTTCTTCTTCAGTTTTTCAAGATTTCATGGTTTCTCTGTGTAGCCATGACTGTCCTGGAACTCACTCTATAGACCAGGCTAGCCTCAGACTCACAGAGAGCTGCCTGTCTCTGCCTCTCAAGTGCTGGGATTAAAGGCATGTGTCACTGACACCCCTCTCGATCTCTTTGAGATTCTTGAAGGACATTCAAAGGGCTCTGTTACTCCCTTGACTGACTTTGTTGAAATGTTTCCGTATAGATGTCTTAGGTGGGCCCACAGTAGAGCTTAGTCACGTTTCTATTCATTCACCAGGGCTTAGCTCGTGGCTCTGTGCTGTGTGGCCTGGGACAAATGAATTACTTGTTTCAGGATTGATGTCCTCATCTTTAAAATGGGGACAGAATCTCTTGTACTTTGTGAGGACTAGAGATGCTGTGTGTGAAATCCATACAGTGTGAGGTGAGGCAGGGACGAAGATGCAGTATCCATTGAGCTCCAGACACACTCTCCTAAAACCTTGTGTGAGACCTCTGTTATTCCAATAGGGAAGGAAATCCCCCCACCCCCTTTTCCTTCTCCCTTTTGCTCTGGCCCAGCTTGCTCCAGGCTCCGATAGCTCTCTGGCCTACCCCTCCTTGTTCCCTGCTCCTGTTCGCTCTGGCAGCTCCCGCTCAATCTGGCCCAAAGTACACTGTAGCTGTGTTCAGACACCCACATGAGGGCATCAGATCTCATTACGGATAGTTGTGAGCCACTGTGTGGTTGCTGAGATTTGAACTCATGACTTCCCTTAACCGCTGAGCCATCTCACCAGCCCGGGAAGGATATCTTATTAGTGGAATTAGTATGATGGGTCTTTTGGGTCCCTTTCCCGCCACCTCACCCCCCGCCCCACCCTCTGTCCCCCACCCCCATCTCTGCAGTCTCCCTTTTGTTTTTTTCTGATGGGCTCTAGCTATGAACCCAGGCTGACCTCACATCATCCTCATCATCCTCCTGCCGCAGCCTCTCAAAGGCTGGGATTACAGGCATGTGCCACCATACTTGACCATTCTAAGGCTTTTGATCAATGTTTCAAAAATCATTTTCCAAAAGACTTTTGAGGTTTGGAAGAAGAGACGCAGGTTCGAAGGCTACCTGCCTCTTGGTCCTACAGTCCTGACAGCCTGGCTTGTTTTCGATGACAGCTGGGAGATATTGGAAGCAGCAGGGAGAGCCAGTGCAGGGTGAGGGTTGTTTGTCTTTTTATGACTGAAAAATTTAAGCAATGCCCGTCTTATCTGATTAGCATGTCTTGAATCAGGAGTTCTTAAAATATGTATATGTCAGAATCCAGGGTTTGTTTTTAGAAAGCCAACTTTCATCCTCTCTGAATCCAGATTCTTCGTGCAGGAGGGGGGACTCGGGGTGCGGGGGGGGGGGGGAGGGGGCAGAGAGATCTGTGTCTTGAAAGCATTGAGTCTGAGACTCATGTAGGTGGTCCTGGGACCTAATGTTGAGAAACAGGAGTTGGTCATTAGAGATGGTTAAATACTTCCAGGGGCTTTAGAGTCTTGTCTTCCGGGGTTCTCTGGTACCCTAGGAGCTAGCATTTTTGCCTCCTTATGAGGGCATCTTGAGATTTTTGCATCTAGGAGTGTAGTGTCTATGGGTTTTTGGACAGTAGCTTGTTGAATGGATTTGGCAGGGAGCAAACAGCTGTTTATAGTCTAGTGAAGGGGAGAGCTTGTCTCTATTGCTGTATTGCAATTCACACTGCATTCAGTTTTTAAATGCATTTTTAGTGGGTTGATATAATAGCTACTAAGTACTTTAAAAAATAGTTTTAAAAACACATTCTTTTTGGGGGGGGTTGAGTGGGTGGGTTGGGGAAAATGGCTCTGTCATTGTTTGTAGGGCCTGAGTTTGAGCCTCCCAACCCATCAAACCTAGGTTTGGTGGCATGCATTTATAATCCTGGTGATTGGGAGGAGGGGACACGGGTATTATGGGGCTCACTGGCCAGCTAGCCTCATCCATTTGGTGAGTTCCAAGCCAGTGAGAGATCTCAAAAACTAAAGCAGATGACGCTTGAGGGATGACAGTAGAGGCTGGATGGCTGCCATGTGCACACACATAAACACCTGTGCCCTCTCCCACACATGTACACACACACACACACACACACACACACACACACAAACACACACAAACACACACACACACATACATACACACCAAGCAAAACACTCTTTTCTTTCCCACATGGATAATTTTATTAAAATACTAAACCAAACCAAAAGACCAAAACACCAAATAGAAGTTCACCCCTCAGAAGGGAGGTCCCTGGGGCCAGGCTACCCTTCACCAGCTGCTAAGTGTCTTGCTGCTGCATGAAGGGGTGGGGATGGACTCCATGCTGTCCTGCAGGAAAATGAGCTTCACTGAGGTGCCGTGGCACAGCAGGAGCCCCAGCTGTCCCGTGTCCCCTGTCAGCTTGTACCGGTCATCGGGATCTCACGTGGACTCAGTGGTTCCATCCAGCACCAGGTTAAGCAGTGGTTCACCCTTTTTCAGGATGCCGCTGGCTTCCCAGCCACCCTGGACCTCCACTTGGATGGTCTTATTATTGTTCTTAGTCAGGTCCAAGATGCTTTCTTGCTTTTTTCCCAACTTGTCCACCATCTTGCTGCCACACCAGCTCTGCCAACACTTTTCATTATAATAGAAATTTAGATGAAGAAAGCTTTTTTTTGGTTGTTGTTGTCTTGGTGGTGGGTGTTGGCCATAGGAATCAAATCCAGGGCCTTGCATATGCCAAGAGACGACATCGGCATCCCATGACAGATGGTTGTGAGCCACCATGTGGGGGATGGGAATTGAACTCAGGACCTCTGGAAGAGCAGTCAGTGCTCTTAACTGCTCAGCCATCTTTTAAGCCCCTTGAAGAGAACTTTTTTGAGATAGGGTTTCTCTGTGTAGTCTTGGCTGTCCTGGAACTCACTTTGTAGACCAAGCTGGCCTCGAACTCAGAAATCTGTCTGCCTCTGCCTCCCAAGTGCTGGGATTAAAGGCGTGCGTCACCACTGCCGGGCGAAGAGAACTTTTAAAAGGGAATTATAATTACAAATAATCTCTTTATCCTAAGAGCTGTCTCTGCTTCCTGGCTTGAATTAGAGTTACAGACCATTTGCATAGTTTTTGTGGCTGTTCTCAAAGTTGTGATTGCTACCTTCTGTCCATCCTTTTTTTACCTAACCCACCAGCTACTTCTGGGTAGTATTTCTGAGCATGTATTAAAAATACACATTTATTATTTGTATTTGTGACACATTTGGTCAGAAACGTAGTTTGACTATAGCCGGAGTTATGGTGACTGTGATTATTACATCATTTGATGGGGAGGGACTATATTTTTTGAAGTAAGTGGACTTTGAGGAAAGGGGGTGACCTTGAAAGCATTGGCAGCTTTTATTGATTGCTCACTGAGTCTGAGACATGCTTCCCAGGGTTCTAAGCCCTCAGGAACAAGCCCAGGAGATATGGATGCTGCCGGGACATATGTTTCCATAAACAAACAAACCCTGTAAATTCTTTAAGTTGGAAACTCTTGTCTTTTTTTGGAATTCTGAATGACTCCAGACAACAGTACCCTCAAGGGTTGTTCTAGAGTCTCTAATATGGGTGGGGTGGAGAGACATCACAACTGAGTTCAGCATGGTATGCCACCCACCCTACAGGGCGAGAGACCTTTTGAGTCCTGTGAAAATGCAGAGGATTTCAGTAGTGGACTCTCGAATGGCTGAGAATCTCAGTGGGAACGTAGGCAAATGCTGCCTTTGGTTAAATTGTCTTTCCCTCCTTTGTGAACAGGGGATAATAATGACCTCTCTTCGAGGGCTGTGGTGAAGATTACACAATAATGTTTATAAAGCTGACTCACAATTGGTGCCCTGTGGACGGTCTGTGTTTTTCATATTCATTTTATTTTATTTATTTATTTATTTTTTTCTGTAGCATCTAGCCCAGTGCTGTGAAATAGCTGAACCATATATATCCAGAGTAACTGACACATGGTGGATCTGAATTAAAAACTGTCCCGCTTTGGGCTCACGGAGCTAGTATAGCCTTATGGAATGAAACTGTGCATCCGGGGCTTTCACTTGCCCTCCAGAGATACTTGACAGCTGTGTTTTATAAGAAGACAGAGGTGTTGTCCATAAACAGGGTGGTCTGCCATGCTCAGCTGAGGGAGTGCGGAGAGCATTGTAGATTTGAGAATTGCCTTTTGAATGAGGATATGCAAAATCAACTCAAGGAAGGGGAATGCTGGGTAATTCATATACATATCTCACCTGGGCTGGTGTTAAATTAAAATTCGTCAAGCTCATTAGAAAATACCTAATTAATTGTGAGTACCGGTCCAGGCCTATCTCGTAGTTAGACGAGTGCCTATCCATGGTTAAATAGGATTTAAATTTTATTTTCGTTGCTCTGGCTGGCTTTGGACCTTTGGTCTTCTTGCCTTGGTTTCTCAAGAGCTAGGATTACAGGCAGGCACCACCCCGGCTATCATAAACATAATTTTAAAACCTGTCAGATGACATAAGCCATTCACTCTGAAAAATGAGACGTCTTTCATGTTAGCTAGCTGAGCCTTCCTCTTAGTTTAGTACAGTGCCTGCCGGCCAGCAGTCAAATACAAGGTTCGTGGCTAACTCTCGCTATTGAAACTTTGTTTCAAACAAATTCTCAGGGCTTTGGATGGGGAAACCCTTTGAAGCTCCTGCGTTCTGAGTCTTTGCAACAGTCCAAGCTGCAGACCCACCGGTCCTTTGACTCTCAGTCTAGTTGGAGGGGTGGGTACTGTAGGCTCTCCATCAGTGATCTCAGAGGGTGGAAACGGTAGGATTTTGGACTTTTGCCTCTGTGCGTACCTCTCCCAGGAGGATAGCTGGAGTGTTTTGGTGGCGGAGGATCCAGGACTTGGAAGAGAGCAAACCACACACCCTCTTTCCTGGCCTCTGGGCAGGCAGGTTGGCAGGACCTGATATCCTGTGGGTTGGATGGTAGCTTATTTCAGCCTTTCTATACTAATTGAGTAAAGCATCCTTGGCGCCTGTTAGTGTTGACACATTGTTACATGACAGCAGAGAGTGATCTCTCCCATGTAACAGGTCCCATCATAGTTTCCTTCTCTTCGGCCAATGAGTCCAGTTATCAGGTTTCCCTGGATAGGGTTTGTGCCTACTGGCTAACATTCTGGCTTTAAGTATCATGAGGACACCTGTAGGGGCAGATCTCAGCCACTTTCAGAATTGTTTCAATGTATTCTTGAGAATAGTTTAATGTTCTCCTCTGGTGTCACTAAAGACCCCCTGATGTGTGTGTACTCTGTTCTGTTCTCTGATGGCCTTTTACAATCGTGTTCTGAGATTTTTTGTTGTTGTTGTTCTTGTGGTTGTTGCTGTTGTTAAAAAGTGTCATTTACAGCCAAGCCAATTCTGGTGAGATTCTTTTTGTTAACTGGTTGATTATTCTGACTGAATTTCAGAAAGTTAGGAAATTTGTTTGGCCTGAGTGGTATGGAAATGATCATGAGAAGAGATGTCGGTTTTAATATAGGTTCCTAGAAATCTATTCTTGCTTTGTAAGTTTTAAGAGATTTATTTTGTTTTATGTATATGGATATTTTGCCTGCATGTGTGCTGTGCCCATCGGAGGCAGAAGAGCGCTTTGGATCATCTTGAACTGGAGTTATTGGTAACTGTCAGCTACCGTGTGGGTGCTGGAGAGCAAACCCAGGTCCTAAGAAGAGCAGACAGTGCTCTTAACCACAGAACGATCTGACTGTGTGTGTGTTTGCCTTTAATATGTACATATCTATGTGTGCATTTGTAGACGTGCAGTGTATAGAGGCCATGGAGGTTTACACTGGGTATCTTCGCCAGCAACTCGCTACCTTATTTTTTGAAATGGGTTCTCTCTATGAGCCTAGAGCACAGTGAGAGCTGGCTGCTGAGCGCCAGGGATCTGTCCCTCAGCAACTTCCGCAAGTGTTGGTATATGTGTGGCCTCTGGGGATCTAATCTCAGGCTCTCTTGTTGGTGTCGCATGCTGTCTGATTGAACTACCACCCCCCCCATCTCTCCCAGGGGGTTTTAAGATTAAATTTGCTGAAATGGGAAAATGAAACCCAGAATTATTGCAGATCTGTAGAGTTTTCATTGTTTATCCAGGGGCTTGCAATTCAGGAAAACATTGTTTGCAGTCTCGAGGTAGTTCAAATAAAAAGATTGTTGCAATGAGACGGTTGGTATCGCAGAGTGAGCATGGGGGTTGCATTATCTACGGAAACCATATTCGATCACACCAGGAATCTAGCACTTGGCAATAAGACAGGATGGAGGTGGAAAAGCGTCTCATGAGAAGCCACTCAAGGGAGCCAGAGCAACTGCTCAGTGGTTAAGAGCACTTGCTGCTCTTGCAGGGGACCCAGGCTCTGTTCTTGGAAGCTGCTCAGCAGAACCCAATTGGCAGCTCACTACCATCTGTAAGTCCAGTCCCAGGTGATCTGACGCCCTCTTTTGGCCTTGATGGACAGTGTACTTTGTATGTAAGTGGATCTCCAGAGGCTGAGAGTGGAAGGGTAGGAAAAAGAGATTTCTCAGTGGTGGTGACAGAAGAGAGCAAGGTGGCCACGTACGTGTCAGCCCAAACTGTCCAAGATAAAGAATTGTGCAATCCTTTTATATAGTATATACTATTGTATTTATATTACCTTATACACATTATTACATAATAAGAGGGCCTGTCTGTCTCTGTACAGTACATAGCTCCTATGAGTGTACATAAGCCAGATGCTGAACTATATAATGTCGACTCTTACCCTATCAGGAAGGAAATAGGGTCTTGACAGTAACAGATGTCAATACTTCACATTTGGTAACCAGGTTGAACAAAGAAATGGCGCTCTTGAATGTAATCAATGAATTGTACCAGATAGACTTGCAGAAGGCATTATCCCGTCAACACAACAGGGTTTCCTCAAGTACGCAAGGAATGTTCTCCAGGACTGAGCATGTCACTATATACCATGGAACTAGTCTTAGCAGGGTAGAGCAGATTATAGTCATAATGGCTGTCGTTCCTGACTGTCGTTGAATGAAGTTACAGATCATTAGGTTGAGAAAGCTGAAAAGGTCTATGGAAGAGAACAACCCCCTCCCCCGGAGGACCGGTGGGCCAGATGAGAGACCATGAGGGGGATTGGAAGGTATCTTTAGGAAAATCGAAGTGAAAATCAATAGAAACAGGAGTGTCTGTGATCCAGGAAGGGCAACAGGAGAGAAGTATAGAGCAGGGATGTCCAGACTGAGGAAGAGTGTAGACCACAGATCAGTGGAGTGACTGACAGACTCAGGAGCAAGAAGAGGAAGAAGAAAGAAGAAAAACAAACAAACAAAAGCCAACCCCCCCAAAAAAACAATCTCTCCCTCTCCCTCTCTCTACCTCTCTCTCTCTCTCTCCCTCTCTCTCTCTCTCTCTCTCTCTCTCACACACACACACACACACACACACATACACCCCAAAACCAAAAACAACAAAAAAACCCAAAACCCACCCTGAATTGAAGCTGCTGAGAGAAACAAGGAAGACCAGAGCATGAGCAAGTGAAACAGAATAGAAAACTAAAGATCAAAGCAAGCAACGTGTGTTTTTCTTTGAAAACAGTAAAATGAAAACTCTCAGGGAAAGATCTAAATGTTTCCCCGCCAGGATTAACAGCAATGTAAGATTCTCTCTCCCACCTCTTTTACCTAATGTAGAACCAAAAAGAAAAGAAAAGAAAAAAAACATGAGAAAAATCAGGTATGGGAAGTGAGACATTACAACAGATGCCACAGAAGTCAAAAGGTCATAACGGCGGCGTACATTGAACAGTCATGTGCCTTGAAGACTGTACAAATCTATAGTCTGATGAGACAGAATTATGAAAAACAAAACAAAACAAAACAAAACAAAACAAAACAGTATTTGAACAGACCTAATAATTAGGTGATTAAACTAGGGTCAAAAACAAGCAAAAACCTCCCACCAGAAAACCCCAAGATGGATCGGCTTTATTTAGTGAAGCTTCCAGAAATTTTAATCGGCACTGATCTCAAATTCTTCCAAACATCAGCGAGAAGGTAAAGTTTCAAGCAACAGTACTTCAGGAAAACTGCAGACCAGGGACACTGTCTCTGGTGTTTATTGTTACAAAATCTGGGCAGATGGAATTCAACAACACACGTTGTTGATCACAGGTTGTGACCTCATGAATTTCATTCTTGAAATGCAGGAAGGAGACAGCATATGAAAATCACTATAAGCCGGGCGGGTGGTGGCACACGCCTTTAATCCCAGCACTTGGGAGGCAGAGACAGGCGGATTTCTGAGTTGGAGGCCAGCCTGGTCTACAGAGTGAGTTCTAGGACAGCCAGGGCTACACAGAGAAACCCTGTCTCGAAAAACCAAAACACCAAAAAAAAAAAAAAAATCACTATAATAGCATTTGTGTGTGTGTGTGTGTGTTTTTTTTTTTTAACACATCAAAAGGCAACAAACACACAGTTCTCTAAGTTGACATAAGAAAATGTATTTGAGAAAACCAAGTTTTCTATCGCAAGAAAATGTTCAAAAGACTAAGAAGTGGAAGGGACAACCAAGCTATAATAAAGACCACACATGAAATCCTGAAGTAGGTGAGAGAGGAGGGGGCAGGGAGAGCAGAAGGTGAGAGAGAACAGCCAGTCACACTCAATGGTGGAAAAGGTAAGAGTCTTTCTCTCACTACCTTTACCTAATGGAGAACCAAAATTTTCTTTTTCTTTTTATTCCACTTCCCTTCTCTCTTTTGTTCCCACACTCGCTCTGGGTCCTGCTTGCTCCAGACCCTGCTCGCTCCCAGCTGTGCTCTCTCAGGCCCTGTTTGCTCCAGCCAAATTATATTGTAGGTGTCTTCAGACACCCATATGAGGGCATTAGACCTCATTATAGATGGTTGTGAGCCACCATGTGGTTGTTGGGATTTGAACTCATGACCTCCTGAAGAGCAATCCGTGCTCTTAACCGCTGAGCCATCTCACCAGCCCCCTGAGAACCAAATTTTCATCAGAGCAACCAGACAAGAATAAGAAATGGATACAGGTATGAAAATGCCACGTTGAAGACCAGCATAGACTTCAAACCTGGGAAGCATCTAGATAGGGAAGGAGGGCAATTGTTTTTTTCTCACCTTAGATAATTTTATACTTAGTGAACTTTAGGGAACACAAATACATACATGCACACATACATGTACACACACATACACATATATGTATACATGTATACACATACCTACACACATACACTGAGGCAAGCAGTGGAGATGTTTAATAGATACACTTTTTGAAGAATTTATGTTTGTGTTTGTTCACATATATATGTCTGAATGTGCGTGCCATGGGTGTGGGTATCTCATGGCGGCCGACAGAGGGTATTGGTTTTAGTGGTCCACTGTGAATGCTGGGAAGTGAACTTGGTTCTTCTGGGAGAGCAGTCCATGCTCCTGACCACTGAGCCTTCTCTGCAGCTCCTGGAAGTGGAGTTTTAATGTTGCAAGATGAAGACACATCTGAGATCTGTTGAGCAGAGCCGTGCCCAGTCTAAGCACCTCCATGTACACGGCAAGCATCACACACTTAAAACAGTTCAGAAAGTAAAAGTTTGCATTACACGGTTTTCCCAATGAAACAAGATAACGTGATTAATTTTTTTTCCAGACAAAAGAGATTGGCCTTAGCACATTCTTTGTATATGACCACAGTCTTTGGGGGAAAAAATTAGTATTATTTTTAAATTGGCGTTACAGAGTACCGGGCTTTCGTCTGTTAGCGTCACATATGCCTAGTTTGGTTGTTCCTCCTCTACCCATCCTGCTTGAACTTTTACAGTGTGCATCTTGCATCTTCTGCCCTCTTTAAGCCCTTTTCTACTTTCCTGTGTTCTCTTACCCAATCCTTAAAGCTGCCTTTCTGTATTTCCTGGACCCGTTTCCAGTTTTCTGATCTCTCTCCAAACTCACATATGTAAACTTATGTATATAGAAGTTAGAATATGTGTGTGTGTGTGTGTGTGTGTGTATGTGTGTGTGTGTGTCTATATCTAATTATCTAGTCTATCTATCTGTCTGTCTGTGTGTGTGTGTGCAAGTGTGTGTATGTCTATATCTAATTACCTAATCTATCTATCTATATGTCTATCTATTTACCTATCTATCTATCTATCTCTGTCTGTCTGTCTGTCTGTCTGTCTGTCTGTCTGAGTCCGTAAGGGTATTTGTGTTTCTGACCCTGATTACTTCACTTAGTATAGTATTTTCTAGTTCCATTCATTTTCCTGCAAATTCCACAATTTCATTTTTTTTCCTTACAGACAAATAAGGTCCCACCATGTGTACAATAACCACCTTTCAGGATCTATTCATCTGTTGGATGGACATCTCTGCCAGTTCCATAAAAGCTATTTAGAAAGTCTAAGGTGCTTTGAAGAGTTCACCCCATTACTACTTGAAAAGAAAGAGAGAGAAAAAAAATCTGTTTCGTAAGGATAAAAGCATGGTTGCCAAGAAACCTGAGCTCTGAGTATTTGCTCTGGAGACTTGTGGAAAGCCCACCTTCCTAAAGGCAGCCAGCCCCCTGTGGTAACAGCATTTGCGTTCAGTGCTGAGGAGCCCACAGCAGGCAAGAGGATTCCTATTTTCAGGCTCTTAAATCCAAATGTGCAGAGTAGACGTTTCTTTCAACAGTGAATGCATGAGACGGATTTGTGTTAACAATCGTAACAGAGCTACGTTCTCGGATTTCCATATTTTTCAAGTAGACTATCATGGTTTGGCCCAACGACTGAGCTCAGTTTCTGCTGGCTTGCACATTCCTCCTGGTTACACTCGGAGCTTTACCTCTACTGGAAAGTATGCCCCCTTTTCAGCATTTATTTGAGGCTGCTTGGCTTGAAGTAGCTCTCTTTAGTCTCAAAGCATGGACGTATGGATGTGTGGTCTTCGGTATGTGTCTAAAAAAAGAAAGAAAAAAGTTTATGAGCAGAATAAGTAGAAAGCATTAGGGACGTGACAGGCCTCGGGCATGGCATGGGGACAGAACTCAACTAAATCCTCCAGAATCGAAGAGGATGGTTCTGGTCATACATGTATGTATCCGTATGCACTTAGACATGACGTAAATGACTGTGTGTGCACACATACAAGTCTACGTGCATTACAGATTGTGTATCTAGCATTCAGATCTGGCTCCTTGTATCTCCAAATGTGACCTCACTGGGGATGGAGGTAACCAAGTTAAACTATTAGAGTAGGCCTGTGAGACGTGGAGACCGTGACTATTGAGATACACAAGGAGGGAAGGCAGTGTGTGAGACATAGGAAAAATCAGCTGTCTGTAGACAACTAGCCTGTAGAACTCAACGTTTCTCCCTTGTGTCCCTCAGACAGAACACCTGTTGATGCATGGTTTGGGGTTTGTATCTTCTAATAAGTGTATATTGCTATTATACTACAAACAAGGGGGGCTGGAGAGATGGCTTAATGGTTAAGAGCACGGGTCACTCTTCCAGATGGACCCAGGTTCAATTCCCAGCAACCACATGGCAGCTCACAACTGTCAGTAACTCCAGTTCCAGGGGATCTGATACCTACACACCGGTGCATATTTAAAAAAAAATCATTAATTAACACAAACCAGGATATGTATGCTTAGCATTGAGTCATGCTTAAATACTTTATTTTATTTATTTATTTTGGTCAATGTTGCCCGCCTTCCTATATAACTGATATGTGAACTTAATGCTTACAACCCAACCTTTTTTTTTTTTTTTTTTTTTTTTTTTGGTTTTTCGAGACAGGGTTTCTCTGTGTAGCCCTGGCTGTCCTGGAGCTCACTCTGTAGACCAGGCTGGCCTCGAACTCAGAAATCCACCTGCCTCTGCCTCCCAAGTGCTGGGATTAAAGGAGTGCGCCACCACCGCCGGCACTAATGCTTACAACCTTAATCATTTTTTTTTTTTCTTAGAAAAGTTATTCAGGAAGTTTGGGAGAATTACTTTGCCCATAGTAATCAAAATTAATACTTCTTTCCTCTCTCTTCGTATCTCTTAAGTGAATTTATGCAGTTGGAGAGGTGGCTCAGTGGGTAAGAGGGCTTGCGGTGTAAGTATGAAGCTCTGGGTTGAAATCTCCAGCACTCATAAAAGGTGTGCGTGTGCCTGTAGCCCACCGTTGTCATGGAGCGTGGGATGTAGACTGAAGACTATCAGGGCCTTGCTGGCTTCCTGCCTAGCTGACAGACAGCTCTGTATTCAGTGAGAGATCCGGTCTTAAGGGAATTAGGTAGAGAGACACACAGGAAGATGTTACACTTCTTCTGGCATGCGTGCAGCCCCCCCTACCCCCTCCCCTGCCGCCGCCCCAATCCATTTCCTAATTTCTCAAGAGGGAAATTAAAATCACACTCTAGGATAAAGCAGTTATGTGTAAAGTGGACTCTGGCCCTTCGACCCTACTTTGCATAACAATTCTCAGACTTCCTAATTGAGGAGTTTCCATGTTTGCACCAGCTGTAGCAGGAGCACGAGCCCACTGACAGATTGGAAAGGCAGAGTCAGAAACAACCCACCCACTCACTGGTATCCAGCACCAAAATGAAGAAGAAGAAAAAAAAAGTCTCAAAAGTCCACATGTTGAAATTAAATTTTCTGAAGATTAGAAACAGATGCTGTGTTCAGATGATCAGTTTTTCCACTGCCCTCGGTTCTGTTGACTTCTGTTCATTTTGCCCTCGGTGGGAAAGACTCAGAATTCGGTGCCTGGTGAGGTTAGGTGCGGCGGTCTTCAGCCCCACCCCTCCGCCCCTCCTCCCCTGTACACAGCTTGAGTCATTTTCTGTGGGACTCCCGTGGATGAGGAGCACTGGACGATCAGACCCTGGGTTGGGGAAGACACAGCAGTGGTGGATGGGAGGCAAGTTTGGTGGGACATAGATTTGTGTTGTTCCTGAGAAACGCTAATCTCTGGTGAAAACGGTCCTGTAGTTGCTTGAGTTTCCAAACATAGGAATGAACTTTGAGAAACAGGCCTGACAGATGGTTTTCAATTAAGAAAGTGAAAGCAGAACTATGGAGATATTGAGATGCTTGTTTGAGAGCACTAAGACCCCAGTTCAGATCTCCACGTGCCTCGGTGACTGTGGCGCTGGACGAGAGGCAGAGAAAGCCAGTTGGAATCCAGAGTCTCAGAGGCCAGCCAGTTTGGCCAGTTGCTGGGCTCCAGGTTCAGTGAGAGATCTTGCCTCAGAAGATTCAGTGGAGAACAAGAGAGAAAGTCACTGATGTTGACTTCCGGTCTCCACACACATATGCATGGAGAAGTGCTTACCCTCACAGCGGATGCATGCCTATGAACTCATACATACATGCAAACACTCCCCACTCACCCGTGTACTCATACATGTGCAGGCGCAAGAACACACATACAAACACGTGAGAACAGGGTTGTTACGCTGCCGCTTGCATTTTCCAGTCACACCGAGCTGTCTGATAGTCTAGGAATTCAAACATACCAAGATATGCCATGTAAAAGTTTTTTCAAGTGTTCTTTAGTGTGAGACTTTAAAAAGTGTTTGCACTTTATAAATGCAGACCCCTAAACATTCAGAAATATCGTCTTTAATATTTAGAGACAAACTTCATGAGTGAGTTCTGAAATTGGATGTCATGTTTACAAAGCAGCCCGCTGAAAGACAATCTATGGTTTGTTGTGTTTATGAATTAGACATTTTGATGACACTATTTTTGAGGGACAGAATTATTCTGTACATCACCGTTTGTGAGTATGTATCTGTTTGTCTTACATCCATGTGCCATCTGAGACTTCTAATACCCGGGTCTTTTTTAAATTATAAAATTTAAATTTGCACCCCAGTGCAAAGTTTTTGTTTCTGGCATTTAAATCATGAGGAATAATACATAATAAAATATAGGCAGAAGGTACAGCTCAATAAATTGTCTTTTATTCAAAAGAAGAAAATACTGCACACAGCCGAGACATTCTCCCTTCTTCCTCCCTCCCTCGCCTCTGTTTTGAGCCGCCTTAGTTTTGAGGCAATATCCTTTGTAGTTTTCAGGATGGCCTCACTATGTGCAGGGATATGGATCCCTAAGTACTCTGCCTGAATATAGTCTTCAGAAATAAAATGCCGCAATCCATGATTTGTTATGTCCGGCTTTGCTCATTCAGCGTTTGAGATTCATGAATGTTGTTGTGTGGAGCTTACTAACAGATTTTTCATAATACTTACTTTTGTCCTGATAAACTGGCCTATGGCTTTTCTTGACCAGCTCTGTGGGGTTCTCTCCTGTCTGAACCGGCGTGTGTACGATTGCACGGTCGTCCCTTTGTGTTTGGGATATTCCGACATATAAACATGCCAGGGTTCATTTGTGGTCAGCTCTTTATGTCCTATTTATCTTTGGTTGTTGGGATGAAGCAGCTGTGGTGGTTCTTGCACACAGCTGTTTTGGAGGCTGATTTCTCTTGAGTCCAAGAGAAATAAAACAAGGTATAAACCAAGGATATGTTTAACTTTAGTGAATACTACTTTCTAATTTCCCAAAGGGTTGTTTGTAGTGCCTTGTACCAGCTCTTTCAAATGAGAACTTTCAGCCAGGTGTGGTGGGTGGCTCACACCTGTGAAATCCCAGAATCGGAGGGCTGAGGCAGGAGGATTGCTTGCTAGAAGTTTGAAGTCCTGATCCTGGGCTATGTAGTGAAATCTTGGGCTGTGGAGTGAGGTGCTTTCTCAAAAACAGCTTGCTCCAAAACAAAACAAAGATTTTTCCATTTGCTTAGTAAACTTGCCAGTCCTAAGGAGTGATGTCAGTCTTCTCCGGTAGAGCCACTCGGTGAGGGCAGTGGTCCTTCCTCCATCAGGGATTGGCTTCTCTTCATGTCTGTTGGCTGTTTGGATAGTCACCTTGGGAATTGCATTGCATTTATTTAAGTAACAATGTTTTACATTGCACCAACGCCTGGCTCTTTGCATCTGGTGAGAGTCTGTTAACCTGTTGACTTAGGCTCTCATGTTACTCTCCCAGAATTAGCATTTGTTCTCATGGATAATACTTTTGATAAATAGCCTCACCAGCTCAGCTCTCTGCTCCCTTATTGGTTGCTGGCTTAGCAATTCTTCACTTTCTTGATAATTTTCTATTGTTTCTGAGCATGCATATGTGTGTGCGTTTGTGTGTGCATTTGTGTGTGTGTGTGCACGAGCGTGGGCGCAAGCACATATATGTGTGTGCATATATGTACTTGTGTGCATGTGTGCGTGCGAGTTATTATGCCCAGGTTTTCCAGTCAGTTATCCACAACAAGAAGGTCGATATTGTCTGTTCTGCTATTAATTAAAAGTAGAATTTTTAGGTTTGAAAAATAAAATTAATCCCATTTTTCTTCTGGCTTTAAATATCTAGAGAAAAATGAGTTGTCGGATATTAATATTTAGTGAAAACAAGTTTTAAGGGAATTTATTTAAAACTTATCTGTGGTTTTGTTACAAAACAGCCCTTGACGTTTTAGGGAATTTTTTTTTGTGTGAAGAAAGTACTTATATTTAGGCTTCGGGGTTTTTTGTTTTGTTTTGTTTTTTGATATTATTTCTTGATGTTTTAGAAAAATTAGAGCTAGTGTTTTAAAGTTAGAATTGAGCTTTCAGGAGGCCTGATAGAGGGCTATGAACTGGATTAATCTGTGCCTGTAATTAAGGCAGTAGGGACAAAAGCAGATTCTTTTACTTCGAAGTCCTAAATATCAAATGTCCTCATTTTAGCTGACCTGGTATCAGTTTGTGTTCTGTTTACACAGATGTGGCCAGTGTTTACAAGACACTCCAAGAATGTGTTACAGTGTCAGACGGTATCTGAAATGTAGGTGCATTCGTACATTATTCATTATTAAGGCTTATAAAAGAGATGTTTATCTCGCTTGTAACAGCACATGGCCTTTTCCTAATGCTTCAGAGGCGGGTTAATCTCTGAGTTCCTGGCTAGCCTGGACTTACATACTGAGTTCCGGCCTGGGCCAAGCTTGTGTAGACAGGGAGACCTTGTCTCAAAACAAACCAACAAAACCAAACAACCAATAACAAAACCATAGAAGAGCAAAAGCAAAACCAAACCCTACCCGTCACCACCAAAACAAAGTTTAAAAAAAAAAAAAAAAAGACAAAACAGAAAATCCCACAGAAATATTAAAATAGAGAATTTTGACTTTGCTGTGTCCTTATGTCACCCATTGTCACGGCCATGAGCTGTTTTGGGGGTGTTATCATGACTCCTTTATTAGATGGAAACATTTAAAATTGAGTATTTGTTTGGCTTAGTTGGATAATGTCCTTTGGGAAATACACTGTGCCCCGGGGTGGCTTCTTTTAGGCTATTCTCTTCTCTGATCTAGTTAGCACTAGTCCTCCCAATGGTGAGAGGCCAGGAGTTTCCATACCTCACTGCTGCCCCAGAGCATTGTGGGTCTCCAGAGGGAGTAGGATTTAAATGCCTACACACAGTCTCCCAACTTTTATTACTGGCAACAAGCTCAGATTATGGAAGTGTTTGTTACGTAATGTCACACCACCAGTTGTTTTGCTGATGTTTTTAAGAGCCATCAGATGGATCTGAGATTTGAATAGCTCCTTCATTATGGAAATTGCCCAGGCCCAGACATTACCCACAGATTGTCCTGATGAAAGAAAGGCTCTCTTGCTATTGTAGTTTATCTCCTGACCCCCCCCCCCCTTAAATATTCATTCATTTTATTTATATGAGTACACTTTAGCTCTCTTCAGACACACCAGAAGAGGGCATTGGATCCCATTACAGATGGTTGTGAGACACCATGTGGTTGCCGGGAATTGAACTCAGGACCTCTGGAAGAGCAGCCAGTGCTCTTAACAGGTGAGCCATCTCTCCAGCCCTCTACTGACTCTCTTATTAATAGTTTTAGAGGTTCAAAAAAAAAAAAAAAAGAGATCTATATTCCAGTTTTGTGGCCTAGAGGGTATGTAGATTATTGAAAAGAAACACCAGACTCAAAAAAAATGTTGGTCTTCTGCTTTGTCAATGTAGCAGTTTGGGTTTCTCTTAATATTTATTTTAATATTTAAAGAGTGAGTTAAGCTTAGGTAAACCGAGACTAGTTAAATTGGTGTTTGGAGGTGTGATGGAGCCTTCTTGGTTCCTTCATTGGTGTGAACTTGTAATTCATTGACGTAGATTTAAAATTGACTGGAGTCCTCACATAGTGTGTACCCAGTTCTCCCTTCTCCCT
Organism: Rhabdomys pumilio; assembly: GCA_030674055.1. Classification (NCBI taxonomy): domain Eukaryota; kingdom Metazoa; phylum Chordata; class Mammalia; order Rodentia; family Muridae; genus Rhabdomys; species Rhabdomys pumilio. The sequence continues at coordinate 32,529,166 of JANHMN010000019.1, forward strand.
TGCTACTCACAATTTACATTAACCAATGAACCATAGTGGCACATGATCTGATCCAAAGACCATGCTTCAGCTGGACTTCCTTCATTTCTCTTGTCTCACCTCTCCCTTTCCTTTCCCTCAGTCTTCCTCTTTTCTTCACCTTCTCCATCCTTTCCTTTCTGCATTCCAGAATTCTGCCCAGGACAACACCTTGCGCTGACATGAGTCCCAAGCCCACACCCCCCCGCCCCCCAACCTCCTGAATTGTGATTGTCTCACACTTGCCTTGCTCTGATCAATCAGACAGTTCTGAGGCTCGCTGGCCAGGTACTCTGTGAGAGAGCCTTGGTTGCAATTTGTGTTATTCCCCACCCCCACTTTGGTCGCCTTCCCATGGGTCATAAAATGACATCCTCACAGTACCAAGGATGCACACCGTGGCTGTGCCCTGGTCCTAGTGCTGGGTTCCTGTGTTTTTGGCTTGTCTGCTGCTCTTGTGCTGCTCTGGGATCATAGAGTCTGGCCTGCATTTCAGCCATAGGTATTTTTTGGGCTTACAATCATTGCTGTTCCTGTATTTGATCCCTCAGACAGTTTCAGTTTTGAGCATCTTGGCCCCTTTTGGTTTACCTTCTTCTCCTTTTGCACACCCGGATCTTTATACATTTTTTTTTGTTCACTTTTGAACACTGTTCTTATTCTGTGGCATCGTATGATTGTCCAGATTCTGTGCTCAAAGAAGCCATAGTGCCTTGGAAAATGCCGATAGAGCTAAGATCTGGTGCTCTCACCGCTAATGGGATATTCCTATAGGTCCTTCCAGCTGACACAGCAAGGGGATAGTTTGTATAATACATGTCTATAAACGGTTTTGTGATAGTCTCCATCTGTAGCTATTGTAAGCCAAACACGACTTATAGGGAGGCGCCATCTCTAATCCCCACAGTAGAGGTCAATTGAGAGATCTCCCTGGCTGCTAACAGGGGTTCCTGTGATCTTCGTTCATGTATTGTTTGACTCAAGATACAGTGTAGACCTATCTTGGAATTCTTGGCCGATACTATTATTTGACTCAGGATACAGTGTAGACCTGTCTTGGAATTCTTGGCTAATACCCCATGAAAGACAGTGAGATCAGCAGAGCCCAGTACATAGTTTTTTTGTTTCAAGCTGTACATCTTATTATTATATATTAGGTCAGCACCTCTGTCCTTCCTTGACTTTATTTCTCACATTGGTCCCTTGCTTTCATCATTACTCTTTCCCATCTGGGAGTTTACAACTCAGGGCATGATCTCTCACAGCACGCAGACAGTAAGGTCTGCCCTGTGCTCCTGGGTTTTGACAGAAGTGCATAGCACATCGATACAAATAATTGTTTAGTATGTAGCCTTTTAGACTGGCCCCTCTTACTTAGCTCTGTGTATCCAAGAAGAGTTATTTGCGTCTTGCATGAATTTATACAGTCTATTTCCACCCTGCTCTCATTTGAGTAACAGGATGGATGGTGTGTGTGTGTGTGTGTGTGTGTGTGTGTGTGTGTTGCGCACATGTACCCATTTCACACATGTTGAGGTCAGAGAACAGCTTTATGGGGTCTGCTTTCTCCTTCCATCTTCACATGGGTCCTGGGGATTGAACGTAGGTCACCCAGGCTGTGTTGCAAGCCTCTGTATGCGCTGAGCCCTCTTGCTGGCCCCATCCTGCATTCCTGTTAGTAGTCCGCACTGTGCACAGTAAATGTCTTCAGTTTATTTTTCCTAACTCAAATCTCAGATCCTTTGAGCAATTTCTTGCTAATTCTCACTAACTCCCCCAATCCAGGCCCAGAAAATAACCAATTTTTTTTCCCTTTCATGAATGTAACACTTTTAGATTCTATAAGTGAGATAATGTACACTTTGTCTTTCCGAGACATGAAGAACTTAATAATTGCACAGATAGCTGATATTTCAAAGTACAATTAAATGTTGCCCTTATTTTTGGGCCAGAAACCAAGAAATTCATTAATCTCCTATTTCTGAAACTCCCTTCCCATGTGGCCTTAGGAAAGTTATAATTTCTCTAGAACTCAGCTGAATGTCGGTTGTGGGCAGTATTTCGAAGGGACACACAGACCCTTCTTTGGGTTCTTGATCTCATAGATAAAAGAATTCAAAAAATTGCCTCAGAGGGAACTCAAGGACAATTTTATTGGAGCCAATGGGAGAAATCAACAGGACAGGAAACTGGCTATTTGAGTGGGTGCTGGGGGGAGGGAGGTGGGATGGGAAGGGATGGAGAGAGGGAGGAGGGAGGGAGGGAGGGAGAGAGAGGGGAGGGAGGGGGCTTACTTTTTGAACTGAAAGTCAAAAATTTCTTTTTAGCAGTCAAGTTATTCTTTCTGAGTCAGAAGTTAAGGCAGGTTAAACAGCAGAAATCTTTGAGCATCTGCTTGGGTGGGGCTGGAGTGGGTCACTTCAGAGGCTAAGGATGCTCTGGGTATCTGTGTCAGGCTGGGACGAGAGGGAGTGAGTCTGTGTTGAGGAAGGGCTGAGGAGGATTCGATTATGAAGTCATTAAGGGAGTGTCTCCTGCTCCTGTTTTTCCTATATTTTTCCTTTTACCTTCTGGCCTAAGGTAAACCAGGATTTTCTCTTTATGGCGAGAGGGGCGTCTGCCTTATCTGAACAAGTGTTAGAGGTTGGTCTGGCTCTGCTATGTATTCAAATGCTAAAGTCCATACCCCAAGATCTGGTTACCCCAACACAGTTCCCATGTACACCAGCCTTTGTTATATAAACCTTGCTCCCCAGTTTAAAGTTAATTGGTTAATAAAAGGCCAGAACCTGTGATTGGGCAGAGAGAGAGAGAGAGAGAGAGAGAGAGAGAGAGAGAGAAAGGCAGGATTTGAGGGAGCCCAGTGAGGGCTCTCAGGAGAGACCAGGAAGGAGGAGAAAGGAGACAGGAGAGGAGGTTGCCATGAGACTGGATAAAACATGAGCACGTGGCCAGAAGTGGGCCTTGAGCATAACCTGGGGAAAGAATCAAACAGCAGGTAACAAAGGAGGTAGAGCTGGGGTGTAAGTTGGAATACTTCGAAACCTGCCCAATCTAGGTTTGCAAATAAAATTCCAGGATTTTGTGTCTTTTATACAGGCTAGCTAGAATATACAATTCATTTTACATTCAAGGGAAACACTGTCTGCATCCAACTGTGACCAGGCTACTTGTAAAGGGGGCTGGTGACCACCAATCAAACGGTTTGTGTCAAAGGATGTCACCATGTTGGTTTTTATTTGTCTCAAAAAGGCCTTCACTGTTGATATCATACAGGATGCACTCCACCATGTTCTGGTCAATTGTACCAGGGGAAGCTTATAAAGTGATGTGTATGGGAATGGTACCTGGGATGCACCCTTCCTCCAGCGTTCCCGGCATCCCTTGTCACAGTGACGGGGAGATCTTCCTGATATTGTCAACGGGCTCCACTTCTGTATGTGTGGTAACTGGCACCCCCTCATGCTGGTGTTAGTAGACAGAATATAGACTCAGAGTCATGTGAAGTCAGGTACCTGTACTTTTTGCTATTATTAAATATGTCCTACGTTCATAGAGTGAGTTGGGGAGGAAGATAGTCACAGGCCACGGGCCTCTATGGTGAGCAAGTATGTGGTGGGGAGATGTGAAGATGGAGAGTCGGGAACTATGAGGAACAGACTGATGTGAGAGGCCTCACTGCTGCCTGAGACCAAGGTGATGTTCAAGGCTCCGCCCCTCACCTGCCACTGCAAGGTGGCACCAGCCAGCGGGGCGGGTCAGCAGCAACTGGCTCCGCCCCTCGCCAGATGAGACATGCCCTCTCACCGTACCTGGGCAGCTCACATAGCTGGCCCTGGTAACGAGGGATTGAGGGCTTGGGAGTGCTGATTGGCTGACCAACTCGATTACCACCCAGGCCCAGATTCAGGGCTTTGGGTTGGCCCACTCTCCACCTATGAGCTGCTGGAGCACCAATGGGGCTGGTCCCTCGGAACCAAAGCTGCCGGATCTCAGTGACTCAGGGCAGCAGCAGGATGTCTGAGAGGAGTCCAGCATTGGTGGTGAGGGTTCAGTGTTGATGGTATAGCAGAAGCCAGAGGCCTCGAACCAGACCGACGACTCACTGCAATGAGCATTTGCAAGTAAAGTTGTTTGGGGCAAAATGGCGTACTGCGGAACT
>JANHMN010000019.1:32534759-32580709 GCA_030674055.1 Rhabdomys pumilio
CCTCCTCCTCCTCCTCCTCCTCCTTTAAATGGAGAGACTCTACTTTTAGTATAGTAGACCAAGCAGTGTAGACTGTTCTATTATGGTTGTCTGAAATCCCAGGCATGACATTAAATGGCTATCTGATCAGAAGAATGAGGAAACTCAGGAGTGAAAATCAGAAGAACTAGTGAAAAGCAGCAGCAGCTGATAAGGAACCAAGGAGAGGCCAAGGGGAGGGTGGTGGCTCTGGTATTTCCCAAGAGAATATGTGATATTTCAGCAGGCCTTGTTTCTATCATTCAATTCTGCTGCAAATTCTTTTACATATGTGTCTTTTTCAATCGTAAGTATTCATTAAGATTTTGCTACTTAAATCAGCAGGTTACATGCAACATATTTGTTTCTTTTTTGGCTTCCTGCTTGATTAAGAACTTGGTAAATGTGTGAATGCTGGACACATTATTTTCAACTTGAAAGGTTGTCCTGATGTGTGTGTGTGTGTGTGTGGGGGGGTGTTGTTAAAAATTCCCGTCAAAAATGAAAGTGCTTAGTAAGGAGTAATTCACATAGTGGGGGTGGAAAAATAAATTACTTTAGCTAGGATTGTTTCTATTTAGAATAATCATTTGGAAAGAAAAGTGCGTTTCTAGCTTAAAAAAAAAAAAGCCGTATGCTCTTTTTAATGTGTGTATATTCCCGTATGTGCCTATATGCATGGGGTGCCCAGCTTTCAGAGACTAGAAGAGAGAGTCAGACCCTCCTTGGAACTGGAGTCGTAGAGCTGCCCAGTGTGGCTGCTGGAAACAAGATTCTGGTCTTTTGCAAGAGTTCTTAACCACTGAGCCATCTCTTTGACCCCCTTTTGGGCAGTTTCAGTCTTCCCAAATTTTAATTACGTTTCCATAGAGACTTCTGAGGCTTGATTCTGTTCTTGTGCTGCCCTCGTGGATGTTGATTCTGTTTGAGGACTGGAGAGGGGAGGCTGTTGGTCTCCTTTCTAGCGGCTGACCTAGGATGTAAGTAGCACACTCCAGGTGTGGCCTATTATCTCTGGCTCTAACTGGATTCATTGTTACTCCCTCAAATCATTGACCACACAGCTAGTTAAAGAATACAGTTACTGCTAAGTCCAGCAGGAGTCTTCAAACATCAGGGTAGGTAGATAGGCAGTTTCTCTTCTCATCATCCAGATCAAATACAGAAAAGCTGAGGTCTGATTAATGCCGTCTTCTGTTAATTCTCAGTGAGCCGATCAGAGGTCTCAGCTCAGCTCACCAAGATGATTGGCAGCTTTATGTCAGGAGAGTTCCAGTGAATGATGATTTGGGCCACTGGAGTCTCTCATGTGAAACCGAGTGTTGGCCTGGAATCTCTGGAACTCAGACAGTGGCTGAATGGGTTTTAATCATTATTGGAAATGGGTGAAACTGCCGAGGAGTGACTTCAAAGCCGTCAGCTCTGTCGGAGGCAAGCAAGAATGTGTAACCCCCTGCATTATTACCAGGAGGAATCACTTTTGTGGAGGGGACCCCTTTCTCAACATGGTGTGGAACCAACCCCTCAAGTCCAGTCACACCGGAAGAAGGGATATTAAATTTTATGCTTTAAAAAATGTTTATTTGGGTAATTCCTACATTATAAGACGATCAAGCCTGTTCGTAAGACTTTGGAACTTCAATTTAGAACTGGGCAATGGTTAATTTCATGACAAATTATTAACTTGAGATGACTGTTAATGTTATACCTCCTAGGTGGTGTTCAGCATTCCAGTCTCTTCTGGCTGCATGGAGCCTTGCCTGTGTCTTGTGTCTTACTGGTATTAGGTGGAGGTATGCAATCAGAAAGTGATAAATTTTTTTTCTTGCAGTTTTTCAGAAAAATCTGAAGTCGCATTGCTATATATAAAAACGAACATGGCAGGTCAGTTTTGTCGGGGCAGTGAAGCATTTTGTGCTAAGGAAAAATGTCTGCTCCATTTGATTGAAAGATTTGATGGCTCATAAAACCCAGTCAGCGTAACTTTGTGACTTGGGCTAAGGGAAGGGTAGGGAATCGAACTTTGGCCCAGAAAGGTTACAAGACACCGAGACACAGACGGTAGAATCTTAACCTCCCTAGTGGTCAGTTTTCCCCTTTAGAATGAGAAGGCTGGGTTGGTGGGATGACACTATGGGTAAAGGTGTTTGACCCCAAGCCTGATGACCTGAGTTCAATCCCCAGTCCCACATGTAGAAGGAGAGAGCCAGTTCTTATAAGTTGTCCTCCGATATCCACACTTGTGCTCCTCTGGCCCCCAAGTCCACCATAATTTTAAACCGAGAAGGAATATGATAGATAATCAAGGCAGGCAGGCATGCTTGGAGTTTTGTATTAAATCACTTTTCTTTTTGCTTAAGGTTTTTTTTAACGTTTTAAAAACTATATATAAGTATCGGTTGCTTCATTCTTGTTGTGTCCTGAGAGAAGGAATAAAGGAGAAAAGATTTATTTTGATTTATAGCTTGAGAAACTCCAGCCCATCATCCTTGGCATCTCTGATTCTGGGCCCATGATGTTAGCTAGGTAGAGCTTAACAAATGTGGGAGGAAACTTGCAGAGGAGAAGGCTCATCTCAGAGAGGACAGGAGAGGGAGAAGAAGGGACTAGGACCGGGTGTAATACTTCAGAGATGTGCCCTACTGACCCATTTCCTCCATTAAGCCCCAATTCCTAACATTTCCAGAACGTCTCAAAAGAGTACCACCTGCTGGAGACTGGGCATCCAACACACCAAGTCCTGTCTTGTTAGGGAAGAGTTCCCATTCAAGATGTAAGGCTTTTTTTTTTTTCTGTCACCTGAAATTTGTACCCAGATCTGAGCCGGGTGATGTGTGTCTCTCTGTGTGTTTCCTGTCTTTGCTCTTACTGATTTGATATGTAAAGCATTTAGGATGTATTGTCTGTTTTTAAGATGCTCAGATGTGAAACTAAGTCTGATCTGCTTCTTCCTGCCTGTTGTCTTGGAGATCTTAGTCCCCCCTCCCTCCCCCAATAGCATTGCTAGCATCTTAGTCTGTTCTGACTGCTGTAACAAAACCCCCAGGGCAGCAGAAATCTGTCTCTCCCTTTTGAGCAGTGGTTCTCAACCTTCCTAATGCCTTTGATACAGTTTCTTACATTGTGGTGACCCCTCAACCCTTAAATTGTTTTTATTGCTACTTCATAACTGTCATCTTGCTACTGCTGCTTCATAACTGTCATCTTGCTACTGTTATGAATCATAATGTAAATGTCTGATATGCCAGTCCCAGAGGGGTCACAACCCACAGGTTGAGAACCACAGCATTAGGGTCTGGAAGTTCAGATCAAGCTGCTGCATTCAGATGTCTGGTGAAGGACCTCTACTTATGTTGTCCTTACATGATGGGGAAGGCAAGGCAGCTCTTGGGCATCTTTGTATGAGGATGTGAACCCAATTCAGAAGGCGGTGGTCCCTTTTCGTAACTTCTTCAAAGCCCCATCTTTCGCTACCATCTCCGTGGGGCTTCGGTATCAGCAAACGAATTTTGGAATGATAAAAGCGTTTAAGTTTGGGGACACAGCTCGGTGTCTGCCTAGAATGCACAATGAACATGTTTGGTCCCCAGTACGAAAAATACAAGGTGAAACAAGAGACCCATCGAAGAGCCGGACGGTAGTGGCGCACATCTTTAGTCCCAGTACTTGGAAGGCAGAGGCAGGGGGATTTCTGAGGTCCTAGTCTATAGAGCAATTTTCAGGATATCCGGGGCTAAACAGAGAAACCCTGTTTTGAAACAAACCAAAACCAAAACCCCAAACAAACAAAAAAGCCAAAACAACAAGAAAAAAATCCCTTCGAGCAATAGACTGAGGGCTTTATAATGTGTCTTGTTAATACAACGAACTCAGGTCCCCACTTTTCTGTTTAAGACTGAAATGTAATACCTTCATGTACTTATGCCCATGTTTCCGAAGGCCTATGCAACAGTGTTCAGTCTTATCAGTTGAAACATGGCATACTCCAGTCATGTCTTACTAAACTATAAGAGAGTGAACCTGCTATCTTTGTGTCTAAAAGTTAACACTGAAGTATACCTGCTATCCAGGTTGTGTGTATCTGTTTTGTGGAATACACAGGACTTAATATCCAGCAACAACAACTTTAAAGTTGCCTTTGCTATCTTTGGCAACGGCACACGAATAATTTTCTTGGGATTGCATATTTCATCAGCGATAAAAGTTTTAATGCCTCGAAGCAGCTGCTGAAACTTATTGAAAAAAACATTCTGAGAATTTTCCTAGTGTTTGTCCCGAGAAATGGATTTCAAATTTAGTACCCTGAGGATGGGATCTGATTGCTTTTAGAATCCTCTTCCACATTTTATCAAATGTGACTCTCGATTTTTGAGTTAAAAAAAAAAAAAGCCTTGTATTACTTTGCACTGTATACGATAGAGGCGTGAGGAAGGGAAGCCATCTTGGCCCTTTCCCTTCTTTTGTGGACTGTATTAAAACCTGACTTTACAAAACCTCCCCTCTCAGCCACTGTTTATTTGCTGTGGCTGGAAATCAAGTCCATAAACAGAGAAAATGGTCTTGGCCTCTTTAGCGAGACCACAGGGCCTAGCCGTGTCTGGACCAGTGTGGCTGGGCATGGCTGTGTAGAATTCTAGTGGTTCATGTGTGTGTCATCCCCCAAGCTAAGGCAGGATCCCCATAGCACACATGAGCACTTAGTGGGGTCATGGTGAGCTTTCCCTTCCAAGTCAGTGAATCCTAGGCAGGCCATAGTAGTGGGGCTCCCCACCTTCCCCATAGCCATGCATAGAGACCAGTCTGTCATCATGATGGTTAGTATACCGTCATCGCTGGGAGCACCAGCTTGTCAATACTCTGCCAGAGTTAGTCAGTGCTTTATAATAAGGGGATCAAATGATTTTAGTAAAGTGGCGATTTGGGAAAAAGCCTATGAAACGATAGACTTTTAGAAATAATTTGTTAGTTTCGTTTGGCACTTATTTGAACTTTTTTTTATTTTCTTGGTTTTTCAAGACAAGGTTTCTCTGTGTAGCCCTGGCTGTCCTGGAACTCACTCTGTAGACCAGGCTGGCCTCGAACTCAGAAATCCTCCTGCCTCTGCCTCCCAAGTGCTGGGATTAAAGGTGTGCGCCACCACTGCCTGCCTTATTTGAACTTTTTAAACTTTAAATATTTCTATGAGAAGTTCATATGTGAGTACTGAATTTATGTAATTTCCTCCCTGTCTGTCTCCCTTTCAGCTCCCCTTCGTCTCCCCTGACTCTTTTTCAAATTCATGATAGTATCATCTTTAATTATTATTGTTAAATGCAGTGCCCATGGGCAACAGAAAGGGGCATTGGATGCCCTAGAAGTGGAATTACAGGTGATTGAATATGGGTGCTGGGAACTCAGGTTCTGGAAAAACAGTACATTCTTAACTACTGAGCAATCTCTCCGACCTCTGTGCGGGGGTGGGGAGGGTGTGGGGTGGGGGTGTGGGGTGGGGGTGGGGCCTGTCCCCTGAGAAACTTTTATGACAAAGTCCCAACACTCCTGAGACCTTCCTGTTTACTTTCTGACCTACTGGGAATATTCTCTGCAGGACAGGGAATTAGAATGGCCTGTTGATGAGAACGCACAGTCTGCATTTAGGATTTTATCGGCCCATGTACTTTACATGTGGCTTCTAAGGCAGTCTGTGCCGGTCATTTGGTGTGTACGTCACATCTGTGCTGGTTGACATTGCAGATATGACAGGCTAAGGACTTCATCTCTGATTATCAGGTCTTGAGGGTTTTGGAACCTTGATGAGGAGGAGAGATCATTTCTTCTTATCCTGGGGGTGGGGGGAGCTGTCAGTTAAACTGGCTAGACACCTCGACTCTGTGTAGCTGGTCACTTGAGGATTTGGGAAGGAAAGGCAAGCCTGTAAGGCAGGGTTGAGCATTCTCCGGCTGTTCATGGCAGCTCGATTCATCACAGCTGGATCCTGTGTGCCATTTGCTACCCCAGGAAAGGTGCCAGACATGCGAAGGCAAGAACGCTGTAGCAGGGACCTTTCGCTCTCTCACATTTGTCTCTCTTTGTTTCAGACTGTAAGACTGGTTAACATTCAGAAACTCCTGAGAGATCTGTGTTAGCTTTGAGTAATCTATGAAAGAAAGGGGAGATGCTACTTAAAAAGAAGAGTTAGTTGTGAGTTAGAGCAGGCTAGGTTAAGATTCTGGTGCAAATTTCAAGTTTGTTTGCCCTCCTTCCCTATCTGTCTGTCTGTCTGTCTGTCTGTCTGTCTGTCTATCTATCTATATCTTTTTCCTAGTTTTGTTTTTCCTATAAAGCCAGAGGTAGAATACATGTGCAGATAACACATCTGTTCAGTAGTCCTCCATGAATGGAGGACTGTCTACCTCTGAATGGTATTACCACAAGTGAAGTATGAGGTACTGATTTTCTTCTTGTCTTGGAGGGGGCTGAACACACCCTGGCTGAGCTTCCCTATGTCCTCTTCTGTGCTTTCTTAGCAATAATAGTTACCAGCTCCAGGGCCTGCTGGCAAATGTTCTCCTAGACCCTATGCTATCGGGTGACTATCTATACATTGTTTCTGTGATTTGCATAATCTAACTATTAAATACCGGATGCATATTTGTATCTGTTGATTCCTTGGGAGGGGGTGGTATAGATGTCCTGTTTAAATGACAGTCAACAGTCATTTTTTCTTAACACTCTGGCCTGTTATGAGTCTTTGCATTAACTGCTGCCCATTGCAAAAGGTTTCTCTGGCCAGTGTGGAGGGCAACACTTAACCCAGGGATAACTTTGAAGGCAGTTTGACCTAATTCCACTTTTCTTACCCTGTCAGCCAAGGTACCCCCAGAGTCCAGAGGAGGGCATTTTATTGATATTGGATTCTTTCTGTCACCTGGCTTTTGAAGCTCTTTCTTGGAACCCATGTGTGTGTGCTTCTCTTAGCATAGCAAGAACATCTCGCTTGCCTGGTATTGAAATCCACAAGTAACTAGACACAAGTCACTGGGAGGTTGGTGAAGGAATTCTGCCAGTTACTCATGGCATTGACACAAAGCACAGTTGAAGTTGACAAATATAAAAATGCATAAGAAGAAAAAAATACTATCAGGATGGCGGAGAGCTCTGGGAAAATGGCAGCTGCTGCTTATATCCCAGAGGCATCCAGCTTCAGAGTTGTGTGTGTGTGTGTGTGTGCGTGAGACTGTGTCACCTCTCAGGTCTTATGGAGGACAGAGGAGGCTATTCTGACACCCTGAGAGGACTTTTTTTTTTCTGGAATCTCTCTCCTACAACCATGACAGCTCATAGGACCTTATGCTTACCGACCTTAAATTTTATCATTTTTGTCAAGGGTATAAAAGTACAGTTTTTATGAGAGCCCAGTCTCCAAAGTTAAGGTTTTGATGTGTATGTATCTATATGTATTTCAATAATCAACTTTCTATATTAGCCCTAAAGATTATTTTACCCCTGTGAAACAATTTGCTCTTTAAGAATTACATGGGAAAATGATAGTGATTTGTAATCTTTTGGAAATTGTGTGTGTGTGTGTGTGCATATGTGTCCATATGTGTGTCTGTATATGAGTACATGTGTGCATGTGTGCACATATGTGTGTGTGCACATGTATGTATCTGACTTGTTTATGTGGCTCTTGTATTAGTTAGTGTTCACTTGCTGTGTCTCTTTGACCTCATGGTCTTATGCAGACAATGGCTTAGTCAGGTAAGAGTCTAGACAGCTAGCTGCCGGCCACTTGAAACTGGGATTTAAATACTTCTAGGTAGGCAGTTACTTCTAATGCCATTGTGAAGTTCTTTGTGTCCAGGGTACCCTGTAGCCAGCTGTGCCTGGAGAGTGGAAGGCAAGCCCAGAGGAGGTGGCTATGCCATCCCATGCCAACTTCCTGACCACCAGGCAGAGAGGGCCCTCAGTGCAGAAGTGGAAAGGCACTCAGAGTTTATGTGGTCTAGATGCTGGTGTGTGTGTGTGTGTGTGTGTGTCTATATGTATATGTGTGTGTGCATCTGCATGTGCATATATATGTATGTTTATGTGTATATATGTGTGCATGTGTGTCTATATGTATATGTGTTTATGTGCATATATGTGTATGTGTGAATATATGTGTGTTTGTATATGTCTGTGAATATGAATGTGTCTATGGTCGTGTGTATTTGTGTATTTGTGTTTATGTGTATATGTATGTAAGTTTGCATGTGTGCATGTATATTATGTATATACAAATATCTGCATATATGTGTATCTGTGTGTATGTGCATGCATATATGTATGCAGGTGTTTGCATATATGAATGTATGTTTATGCATATGTGTTTGCATATACTTGTGTATAATTTTGTTTGTGTGTGGTCTGTATATACGTGTATGCATGTTTGTGAATATATTTTCTGTGTGTATGTGTGTATATATGTCTGTGTGTTTAAGCATGTATGCACGTTTGTATATATGTTCATATGTTTGTGTGCCTCTCTGTGTGTGTGTGTGTGTGTGTGTGTGTGTGTGTGTGTGTGTGTGTGTTTAGAGCAGAGCAGAAGTTGGAGAAAAGTTAGCCCCTCCTGGTGTGGAAAGTTTGCAGACTTTGTTTGCTGTCTTGCTTTGGTTCATGCTGTCCTGCCTTTCCCTGGCTTCCTTCTCTGTGTGATCAGCAATGTCAGTCTGAGTGAGCTTCTCAAAGGATGATGGGAAGACAGACAAGCATTGAGCACAGTCTGGAATGAGGTCCCCAGTCCTGTGTTCCTGTTCCTTGCTGTCCTCAGGGAGTCTCTTGACTATCACTAGAACTCTCAGGGCAGCCCCTGGAGTTCAAGGGCAGAGGTCGCAGTAGAGTCCCGCACTGAAGTCTGGGTCTGATCTGTTTCGCAGCGCTCTAAAGATAACTCCGAGTAATGGAGCATTATTTTAACATTCCAATGTGTGGTTGCTTCACCTTTAAGATGAAGTTGAGGGCTCTCCTGGCAACAATGGAGGGAAAGGAAGAGGGTTTTCTGGCCAGCCAGAGAATCATGGAAGAGAGGCGTGTGTGCTGCCACCCACTTGAATGCTGAGAACTGAGCCTGGCTTTCCTGCGTTAGAGTCGCTGTTCGTGTTAGCTGTTTTGTGTTAGATGTTTGTCTTGGACATCACACACACTTCCCTTTGCTCAGGCCTCTGTCACCCGCCCCCACCTTCTCTCCATGCAGGATTATCAGAAGAACGGAACTAGAAACCACAAGTAAACCATCCCATTTGTACAAACGACAGGCAAATGTCAGGCTCTCTAAGGATGGAAGAGGTCCCCCCACAGCCACAGGCTGTTGAAGCTGGCTTGGAAGTGAAGAGTATTGAGGCCACTCCACCCACCCCACCTCCACCACCTTCTGAGCTCTCAGGACAGACATCAGCTAGGTGCCAATCAAGATGTTCCATGTTAGTTATGCATCAGAGTACTCGGTTTGGGTTCTGGCTTGCTTGCTTTCTCTCTCTCTCTCTCTCTCTCTCTCTCTCTCTCTCTCTCTCCTTTCTTCAAATGATTTAAGTTGGGAAACCACTCTGAGCGAGAGCCTAGTAAAACTCCAGCAAACCTGCAGATTGTATGTTCATTAAAATACATGACAGTGTGAGACACAAACGCAGACATGGTCTTATGCTTTTCCCCCATCAGATATGTATGCATACCTATTAAATCCTGTCTACTAACCAACACTAACGTATTAATACAGTGCTTAGATACATAGCCCTCCCTTCAACCGTCATCCGAAGTTTTAAAACATTGTCTCATAAGCAGTGTGTGCGCAACGTGTGTGCACTTCAAATTTCATATCAAGTCACATGTGCAGAATACTGTTCCTACATCCGGTAATAGTTGCTTGAAGATGGCGTGACTCTACATCGTCTCTACAGTTTCCTGGAAGTTCCTTAGTCTAGAATGTCAGTAACTGTGCAGGGTTGTGTTTTCTTCTTGCTGTAATCCCCCCTCAGCACCAGGAACTCGAGTCCAAGTCCTGATATCTAAACACTTCAAATGCTCCAAGCTGGAACGGGGATGGAATGTCAGGAATGCTTGGGGGGGGGGGAATACTCATTTTATGAGTATTCTTCTAAACGATTGCTTTGGGAATTGTAACGTAAGATGTTTTCCCGATGAAGCATTTTGAGCTGTAAACGGGCAAACATGGCCGCCTAGCAGGAAGCAGGGGTGAGGTGGGCATCCCTTAGTGTTTTTATTTAAAAGCACTTTCGCCAGTGAATTTTTTTTTTTTTTTTCAAAAACAACATGTATGGTGTCCGGTTCTGATGTCAGGGGTAGGAGGAATTATCTTTGGCTAATGTTATCCACTGTCTTACTTTGAGGCGTCGACGCACATGCAAGTTGCAGGATGCCTACATGTATTTCTTCTACTCTCTAGTTGCTCTCTTGGGTTTGGCTTCTCTAGACTGGCCAGCCTTTTTAGTGCACTCTTCAGTGTGATAGGCTGGAGGCCAGGGCCGGAGCAGCCACAAGGACTGGAACCTGGTGTTGAAGGTGACAGACAGAAAAACAGACGGCCACAGACTCTTTCAATCCACCACATCCTTGGAGGCGACTTTTCCTTCTTATAAATAGCTGTTGCCTACTTGGTTTGTATGTGTTTACCTTTCCTTTAACTCTCTAGCCGTGAGATACTTGAGTCACCAGGATTTGGAATTGGTGCCTAATTTGCACAAACACGGTTAGGGAACTCAAAGGTTAGGAAAAGTTATGTGCAAATAGGAAATCTAAACCAGAACTGTGTGTTGCCCGGACCCAAACACATTTAACCTGGACTCAGGAAAGCCAAATGGTAATTTAGCATCGGCACAGCTTAAGCAGAAACAAATGCGTATCGAGCCTGGTTTCAAGGCTCTGACAGATGCTCTAACTTTAGGTGAAACGTGAAATAGGGGCTTAGGCAACTATGCTGGTGAACTGCTTCCTGACAATGTTTCTGTTTGAGGCTTATAGAAGGGCCTCTGCTTTTTGGACCCCCTTTTATAACAGACATGCTCGCTGTATTCCAGTCTGTTCTATGATACAAAAAAGGCCCTCCGCCTCACTGTTCTGGGTATGAGACGTTCATTTGAAGGGGAAGGGGAATGTTCAAGAAGCTTGGTCATCCATTAAACTCAGAAGCCTAAGCTAGGGGTCCTATCTAAAGGCCCTGGGGACATGGCTTTCCTCAGTTCAAAGGCCTCATCTAATAAGAATGGAGCTGTTGGGCAGTCTTTGTAACCAACCTATATTTTGATATCAGTATTCCATGCATTTATCTATCTTGCTGATTAAGAAAACGTGCATCGTGGGCCTGCAATATGGCTTAGTAGGTAAAAGTACTTGCAGCCAAGCCTTATAATAGGAGTTCGAACCCTGGTAACCTGTGTGGCAGAAAAAGAGAGCCTTGCTCCTGTGACCTTCACACACCACACACACTGTGGCACAAGTGGTATGCACACACATATAAATTCCAAAAAAATAAAAGGAAAAAATGAAAAGGAAAGAAAAGAAAACATGCAATGTTTTTCAGAGATAAAGAATACTGACTTTTTATTAACTGGGCATAGGAAACAGGGTGGAGGGCTCTCGATGCTAAGGAAGCCCTCTAGGGCTAGGTTCAGCTGAAGAACAAGTCTTTCCTGAGAGAGGTGAAGATTAACCCTGACCATCACGTGTGTGAGTCCCATGAGCTATGTTGAAATACTTGGAGAATAATTACAGGCACCACAACAGGGCGATGTTTTAAGATGTTTCTTGTGTGTGCCACTCGGATCGGGAGACGTCTTTGGACACAAAAATGTTGAAATATAGGAGACATTTTTGTGGTTGCCGGGGGGGAGGAAAATTAGAAACAGATTCGATGTGAAGTTTGTTCCAGAAAACCTAGGGCCAATGGCCGCCAGAGAGCACTTTGAATCTTGTTTCTTTTTGGAGCAGATACGGCTGAGCAGTGGAATACAAGCATAAAAGGCAGGTGTGTGCTTCCTTCTCATCAGCTATGTGTATCTAGCGAATCCTGTCTGTTAACAAACACCAACTTAATAAGATATGCTTAGATACATAGCCCTCCCCCTCCTCCTTCATCAAAAGTTTCAAAAGGTTTTGGTATCAGAGCCTCCCTTCATTGAAAAAAAAAAACTATAAAAGACCCCCAATGTTTTATTGTCATGAGCTATAGCTGTTGCTATTGATTATAGACTCGATACAGTAAGTTTATTTAATGCCGTTATTAATATACTTCGATGTGAGTCTAAAATGGGCACACGCAAATAAAATAACTTTGTTTAAAAAGTTTATTTTTTATTACTTATTTATATGTGTGTGTGTGTTTGTGTTTGTGTCACATGTGTGTGCGTGTGCACACGCACGTGCGTCAGTGGAGTCCAGAAGAGGGTGTCAGATCCTCTGGAGCTGAAATTATAGGCAGTTGTGAATCATTTGGTGTGAGTGCTCGAAACTGAACTCAGGACCTCTGAAAGTGCTCTTCACGACTGAGGTAGCTCTCCACTCTACAAATTATTACTAATAATGTCATCATTAATAAAATGTTATTAATAATAACACCATTAATAATTATTAACAATTATTAATAAAATATTATTAATATATTATATTATTAATATATTATATTATTAATATATTATATTATATTATTATAATAAAATATTAGTAATAATAACATTATTAATTATTATTAATATTGTTATATATTCCTTTTATTTTGTATATTATTTTATACTATATGTATTTATATATTAATTGTATATTATATCATTAATATTATAGTAATTATTATTATGTTAATTAAAACCCCTCAGTTTTCAAATTAAATGATATAGGGCTATTCTTCTGCAATCCCAGCAGATCCGGAATATTAGGAGAGAAGCTGGATGTCCATGGTGTGAATAAACTTGGTCTGCTTCTCTAATGGTTTACTGATGTAGCTTTATAACAGGAGATGGCTCACTGGCAGGGACAGCTTCCGGTGGTTTTAAAGTCATGGCAGTCGTGATTAATATCTTCCTGTATTGTTGTGATGTATGATTTAAGTCGGTTATGCAAGGGCAGTATTTTAATTTCTCATCTACACACAGGCGATTTTTCGCTTCCTAGAAGAGCGTGTGGGGTTGGCAGGATGTCACCTGGCCCTCACTGGCTGTGTTTATTCTCTGCACAGGCTGGTGTCTGTCCTTGTGGAGGTCGGGGCAGGTCTGTCTTCTAAGCAGGAATATAGTTGTAGGCTTGCGGTTGTAACACTTTAATGTTGCCACGTGTGCTACTAATCTTTTAATATTTGATACAGTGAGTTGTGAGAAGAATGAAAGTCACTAGGAAAATGATAGACATTCAGATTATGACTCTGGACTTTTATTGATTTACCCTGAGCACAAGCAACAGCATTTGAAGCCACTGTCAGAAGAGCTAAGCACCTGTCTCCAAGTTCTGTGCTCTGCCCATCCCTTCTTGCTTGCCAGGAATGCACAGTTCACATGGTGGCAGTGGTCCAGTCCAGACTTTGACAGTGCCCCCCCTCTCTTTCTCTTAAAGTATTTATTTATTTACTTATTTTATGTATGTGAGATGTGAGTACACTCACTCTCTTCAGACACATCAGAAGAGGGCATCAGATCCCATCACAGGTGGTTGTGAGCCACCATGTGGTTGCTAAGAAATGAACTCAGGACCTCTGGAAGAGTGGTCAGTGTTCTTAACCGCTGAGCCATCTCTGCAGCTCCCTGTGCCTATGTCTCTAATTGCTGTCATTGTGCCTTGTGTAATTCAAAGCTGGGATTTTATTTGTTTGTTTGTTTATTTTATATCCTGTCTCCTTCCTTCAGCCTCAGATTAGGTTGATAAGGACCCTCTTTGTGTCCTTAATATCAGGTGATGTTGAGCACTGGAAACTGTTAGAAAAATCCTGGTGTTCACATTCAAAGTATATGATTAAAGAAGCAAGCTGTTTTCAAGCCTCCTAGGCAGTGCTTCTCAACCTGTGGGTCACAACCCCCACAGGATCTGGGTACCAGATATCCCGCCTATTAGACACTTACATTACGATTGGTAACAGTAGCTAAATTACAGTTATGAAGTAGCCATGAAATAATTTTGTGGTTGGAGGTCACCACAACCTGAGGAACTGTATTAAAGGGTCACCGAAAGGGGGAGAACCACTGTCCTAAGTAATGTATTGTCCCTGCTTAACTTGTTTGGAAGGGACGAGATAATGAACAACCGAGTTTCCCCGGGTGTCTGGCATCAAGGGAAGAGCAGGGTAGCTTGTTTTTCCTCCGTGGCTCTCTTGGCTGTTTGATTGGAGGCTTGGGAAGGGGGAGGAAGCTACAGCTGCTCAGAAGGGGCAGCAGCTGAAACTATGAAGGCAAACAGATAAATAGGCTGGCTGGGCTAGACCAGGCACCAGGAACTAGTCTTTGAAAGGGCGAGGCTCGTATCCATGTCCTGTCAGCTGGATGACACACTATGGCATGTCACACCTGGATCTTTGACACTTGTCACCAGCAGGAGTGGGTTCCTTTTCCTAGAACCTCAGCCTTGGTAACAGCATCCCACAGGAGGAGAGAGAGAACATGATGGCCTGTGAGGTGAAAGACTGCATCAATCAGGCTGCTAAGTGGAAGAGCTGGGGTGAAACCCACATCTATCTGATGCCGGGGTGGGGCTCCTGCTCCCTGCAGGTTTCAAAGGTATGGAGCTGGGACTGGGGGATGCCCACGAGCATGTTGCAGCACACGTGTTCCTGTTTCATGGCATTTCCTGGTAGCAACTCCCACTGTATTCCTCCAGATCCAGAAATGAGCGACAGAGCGGTATCCATTTGTAGAAACGTTTTAAAGGAAGTCAGAGAAAGGCCAACAGGGACTTAGGTTTCTCCAGAGAGGAAGTTGAGAAACTCAAGGAATACAAACCCCCGTGGCCAGATGTTATTTATCCAAAAAGTTTTCTTGGCTGTCTTTCCATACTTTCTGGATCTCAGCTCCCGCTCAACGATCTATCCAAAGCTGCTCTGAGCTTTTAAAATATACATATGTGAATTTGAAACCGTGCTCATTTAATCCAAAATATGCTCTTAAAATTCTACCTCCTCTGTAATAGTAATAGTGGGGAGTGAGAAGGATCAGCCCAGATGGTTATTGCAAGGATTTCGTTCCAAGTGGAAAAGATATTTCTGCACTGGCAATCCTTGTAGCTAGAGTGAGCCTTATTTTTGCTTTAAAAAAAAGTCCTGATCCCTCTCTTACCACATATACATGGAATGTTTCCTACTTAAAATCTTAATTATCTCGTGATGGGTTGGGGTGGGGGGGCTAAAAGGAGATTTCGTTGCGCTGTCTTTGTACCTAAAGGCACACACGCTTTTCTGTTGTCCTGAGGGGAAGGTAATTACTGTTACCCGCTGGAGGATTCACAGAGGTGGATGAGGACAAGGCCATTTTTCTCTTATGAAAGGCCTGTTTTATTTGTAATCTCTGTTCCCTAATTATGCTCTTCCTGTGTGTTGTGGTCGTTACTAAGGTAGGAGCTTGTGTGGCTCTGCTTTCGGTCAATATTTTTCCCCTTTTCAAGAGAGTGTTTTTACATTACTCAGTTTCAGGAATGTCCTTCCCCTCCCCCTAATTCTTGTTTATTATCTTGTTTCTGAATCCTTTTGTGTCAAAGAGTCTCTTCAGGTTGTAACTTTTTTTTGTTTTTGTTTTGTTTTTCTATTTTGTCTTTTTTTTTTTTTTTTTTTTTTTTTTGAGACAGGGTTTCTCTGTGTGTCCCTGGCTGGCCCGGAACTCTCTCTCTGTAGACCAGGCTGGTCTTGAACTCACAGAGATCGGCTTGCCTCTGCTTCCTGAGTGCTGGGATCAAAGGCATGAACTACCACTACACATTTGACTTTCATTAGTTTGAATTTTTTTTTCCCCTTTGGTAGTGTTTTGAGACAGGATCTCTGTAGCCTGGGTTGGCTTGCTACTCACCTTGTAGCCCAGACTGGTCTTGAACTTGAGACAGTCCTTCTGCCCTCTCCTGCTGAATGCTGGGATGATGGGTGAGAGCCACATACCCTGTGGGCCTTTCTCCCATAACACTCTCCTTTCACTTTATCCTGATAAAACTGGCTACGAATTTAATCCCTATGCTCTTTACTTTATAGGAGGCTTAGAGGGCTGGCTTCTAGTTAACCTGTGTTGGTGTTAATCAAGAGTCGGGGAGAAGTGCTTTCCCTACCCTACGATTCTGATTGTTGGACCCAAACTAGTAGCCCTCATGGCTGTTCATGACCTCAGTTGTCTGATTTGTGATAAGTGGTCCCTCTTGAATGATTTTTGTAGATTTCCCTCTTTGTAAGTAGAGATTTGAAAAAAGTGCACATAGATAGCACTACAGGGCTGTCGGGGGAGCATGGGACCTGGCTCTAGAAGCTGACCCTTCTTCCCCAACCCCTTGAAGTTCACCTCCCTTCACCTGTGTGCGGTCCTCTCAATCTCAATCCGGCTGCTCTTCAGTGGGGTTCATCCTCCTCGATTCATCCTCAGGAAGTGAGGAGGTTTTCCTTGGTGGGGCCTTTTAAGATACTAAGTGGCCAGGCAGTGGGTTCAGTCACAGAATTGTGGCTAATTCTCTTATCTAGACTTAAGAATGGACTCTTCACCAAAGTCTAGCTCGTAATGTTTCAAACTTGAAATCCGTTGAAGAGTCCGGAGGTCTTCAGGATGCCACCCCACCCCAAGTCCCACATTTGGCACTGAGCTGAGATCAGGGCTGCCACTATGCTCCTTGAGCTAAATTCCCATTTCTCTTAGGTCTGAAGGTGTTCACCAGGAAGGGTCACTCTGCTGAGACAAACCTTTGCCCCGACTCTATCGTTCTCTTTCTTGTAGAGGTAAAAGACATGCAAGGAGATGGTCTTGTATTGATGATCAACCCAAAATCCTTTCCACTGGGGAGTTGCTATGTATATATGGGTATCATGTGTTATAAGCCCTTAACACTAATGCTACAGGGCAGATCCCAGAGCGGAGCATCGTGAGGAAGAGCTCCCCCTAGCTGTTGAGCTCTGATTTTACAGGCTCCTATTGACTGGTACCCTGTTCCCACCATCTTCTGGCTTCTGTCTTTCAGGAGGTGGCTAAGTGGGCACTGTTCTTTCCTAAGCCATCCTTGGTTTTTGAGGCAATTAAGTATATATTTTTTTCTGACCAAGTCACTGATAGAGCAATGTGCATCTAGCCTGCTGTGGGCTGACTTGGCTTTCTCAGAGGGAGAAAGGGCTCAAAGGAAGACTGATCAGACACGGTGAATTCCCAGCTCCATGAAAGCACTAACGTTATCTCAGCAACTCTTCGAATCACCCAGTATTTGGATAATAAAGGGAAGATATTACACCCTGCTCTCAATTGCTTCTGTTTTATGACTGGATGAGAGCTGACTAGGATATATTTTGTCCCGATTTCTTTCTAGGGTTAGAATACAAACAGATTCACTCTGTTTACATGTTTCAAATCATTATAAAAAGAAGTAGAGAACACAGCCTGCACTTAGGACCAAGAATTTCTTTAAGTTTTGAACCCTCCGTATCAATAGAGGGCTATTGAAAAGTTAACTTGGTGTATACCAAAGGGAGAGGTGTTTGTTTGTTTACAAAGGGAGAGGTTTTTTTTTTAGTTTTTTTTTGTTTGTTTGTTTGTTTTTGTTTTGCTTTTTCGAGACAGGGTTTCTCTGTGTAGTCCTGGCTGTCCTGGAACTTACTCTGTAGACCAGGCTGGCCTCGAACTCAGAAATCCACCTGCCTCTGCCTCCCAAGTGCTGGGATTAAAGGCCTGCGCCACCACTGCCTGGCTAGGGAGAGGTTTTAAAAGACCCCTTCAGTCGGGAGCCAGGGATGTGCTATTCAAGTTTGGAAGTTAACTGTATCTAGAAAGTTGCTAGGGTGGCCTAAATATTTTTTTTTCCCAGAAATACTTTTTATTATATTTTTATGTGTATGAGTATCCTGCCCATACATATGTGTGTGCATTGCGTGTATGCCTAGTGCCCATGGATGCCAAAAGAGGGCCTCGGGTCCCCTAGAACTAGACTTTGCAGATGGTTTTGTGTGTTGTGGTTGCTGGGAACGGAATCCACGTGCTCTGCCAGAGCAGCCAGTGCTCTTAACCGCTGAGCCATCTCCTGTCTCTCTAGGCTGCTACTTGTTAAACAATATGTGGTACCTTCATTTTCCTGTGTTTTGAAATATTTAAAACCTTAAGTCTTTTCCACAGAGGCAGTGAGAATCTCTACAGAACTGGTTTCCTAAGGATGGTTCAGTCTCGGGCTGTGTTTAACAATAATACACATCGAGTCATCTTTTCAGAGGAAGCGAATGAAGCTGTCTTTAATAACTGTGCTTTTTCTCAGTCTGAGTATGTCATAGAACCATAGAAATTAAATGGTAGTGGTGGTAATATTTACATTGAAAATGATTATTTATTTTGGTACTTAAGTTATTCATGGCAGTTTTTTGCCAATATATATATTCGACCTATACTGTATAGTCTGTATATTTATATTATATATAATATATTCTATATTAATATATACTATAGAATATGTATTCTATAAACATATTAATATATAAAGACAATATATAGACTATTATAGACAATATATACGGAGAGTATTATAGACAATATATATCTATAGACAATATATGTAGACTATATTGTCAGTATATATATATGCATGCTTAATTGCAGTTTTAATAATTTTTGAAGGATTCCCCCCCTTTGTTAGTAGTATATCTGTTACTTTACATTTACAGTAGGGTGCTTGCATACAGAATTCCACATGATGATAATGAGATTCCTCTGCGTGAATTGCCCACTTTCTAGTCATGGCAGTAAAATGTGACGTCTCCACTGTTGTCATCTCACACCAGCATTGTCTTTCCTATTTCTCTGCTCTAAGTAAATAGTATTTTATGATTGTTTAACAGACATTTCCTTGGAGTGAGGGTGAGCATGAAACAGTAGCTTTAGCTGTCAGGATATCGGACTGGATCATCAGCTTCTAGGGCCTGTTTCTTCCAGGGTCTTCTCTGAGGATGCTGCTACACACGTATATTTGCTGGGGTGACATAAGTCTCTGAAGGATACTCGTATGAGTTTTTTATTACTGCTGTAATAAGTCACCATGACCTTGGTGGCACTAACTGGCATGCATTGATCACCTTACAGCTTTGGAGGCTAGAAATTTATAGTGAACATCGCTGGGCTGAAGTCAGGATGTTGGCAGAGCTGGGAATTCTTCAGGAGGCTCTGGTATAGAATCTGCCCATCTACCATTTCCTGCCTCTCAAGGGAGCTTCCCCAGGCTCATGGTCCCTTCCTCTATCTGTCAACCAGAACTTGAGTATTTCTGAGTCTCTGACTCTTCTGCTGCTGTGGCTGCTATCATTTTGGTTGCTGCTGCCACCTCCTGCTGCTGCTGCTCCTCCTCCTCCTCCTGCTGCTCCTCCTCCTCATGCTGCTCCTCCTCCTCATACTGCTCCTCCTCCTCCTCCTGCTGCTCCTCCTCCTCCTGCTGCTACTGCTGCTCCTCCTCCTCCTCCTCTTCCTCCTCTTCCTGCTGCTCCTCCTGCTGTGGTGTGTGTGTGTGTGTGTGTGTGTGTGTGTGTGTGTGTGTGTATGTATGTATGTATGTGTGCGCCTATAGAGACCATAGGTCAACATCAGGGATCGTCTATTGCTCTTCACCTTAATTTTTGAGACAAGGTCTTTTGACGAACTGACTGGCCTGTAACCTCCAGAAGTCCACCTCTCTCCATGCTCCAGTGATAGGTACACTTACACCCATGTAAATGCTGAGCGTGGTCACCCTCAGGTTTTACACGGGTGTGGGATCATACTCTTCATGTGCGGGTAACGAGGGCTGGACCGACTGTGACACCTGCATAGCGCTTTCTCTCCCAGGATCCTTTGCACTATATGGAGTCCACCCAGAGAATCCAGTGCAGTCTTCTATTTCGGTCAGCCAGCCAGTGACCTTACTTTACCTGTAGCCTCTGTCTGTCTCATCAGGAAGCTGGATGAATTCTGTTCCCAGGGAACCAGGATGAGCACTGGTCTCCCCTATCGCATTGCCAAACCCAATGTATACATCCATAAGAGTAAGCCAAGCTCTCTAACCTACGCTTCCTCTACAGTTTCCTTAGACACAGACAAGTGAGAACAGGCGTACTTCAGTGGGATCAAGGAGAATTCTAAGTTTTCTGTCTATTAGACATGGCCTTCTGTAGACCAGGCTTTTTTTTTTTCTCCCTGAACTCTTTGTAGCCACACTGGCCTTCAGATCTCCACACTTCCACCTCCCAAGTGCTGAGATGGTGGTGAGCGTGTACCTCGATACTTAATTTATGTGGTCCTTGGAGCTTTATATACTGCCGAGCAAACACTTTGCCACCTGAACTGCACCACTCTCCTTCATTTTCTAGAACTAATTCATCTCCTTGCCAAGAGTGATTTCTCTGTCCCGTTGATGTTGCCAGAGACTTTGTTTTCCTAGTATGTTCTTTTTATACCCTCCCGCCCCCACACACACACTTTGGTTGAAGTGGTTAATTTGAATATGCAAATATGCAGGTTCTAATTCCCATCTGCAAAGCTTTGGAAGAAAAAAAAGTATGGGTGTTGTCTCAAGAACTACCCCCTCCTTTGCCCTTTGTGCTGGCTACTTAAATTATGTTTAAATACCTCACTCAAAAGCATCGTGAGGAAGAAAGGGTTTATCCTGGTTTATGGGTCCAGAGGGCTAGTTTGTAATGGTGGGGAAGGCGTGGAGTGGTGACGGGAGCTGGAGGCTCACATTTCATCAGCACACAAGAAGGAGAGAGGGTGGGGGAGGGAGCAAGAGTATGCAGGAAGTGTAGTAAGGCTACGGACCCTCAAATTTTGCTTCAGTGATGTACTTCCTGTGCCCCACGCACCCCCCCCCCCCCAGCAAAGCTGTACCTCCAAAAGGGTTTTATCACCTCCTCAGTCAGTTCTACCAACTCAGGACCAAGTGCTCAAACACATGAGCCAGTTAAAGGGCCACAGCCCTTCTCCAGTTTGCTCTTTGCAAGCTCCCTGCTTCTACTCTCTCTGCCATGAAGTTGTCTCACTCCATTCTTGCTGTCTTTGCCCAGCGAACTCCGTGAACTCACAAGCTTTGTTTTTAATCAATACCCTTCTTTAGGGGAAGAGTTCCTTGTACTTTGAATTTGAGTTGAAGACTCCAGTTGGATGCTCTCCGACATCTTTCCATCCTTTCTTTGTATAACTGCTGTCAACATCTACGATCGATTGTTACTGTCTTGTTGAGTTCAGGTATCTGCTTTGAATGTAAACATGGATTGCCACACACACACACACACACACACACACACACACACTACACACTGAATGTCTGAGAATAACTTACCTCAGCTGTGCTGGGGTGACACTCTTATTCCTGGAAGATAAAAATACAGGATATTGCTTACTGATATCTGAAAAAGGCTTTGGAATTTCCCTTTCCCATTCCATCTCATATCTCCTGCTTTTAAGGAAGGAAAGAAATAGTTTCTCGACATGAAACACACTAACCTCAAAGACTGACCAGGCCCTGAATTCCCTGTCTGCTTGTGTTGGTTGAGTGGAATGCTGGGTAGTGGAGCTAGAGCCAGCCCTTGCATCTTCTATAGGTTGGGAGAAGGTTCTTCTACAAGGACCAGTTGCTGGTCCGGCTTTCAGTGGCTGTACATTCAGAGGCGTTAGCTCTAGAGTCAGATCTTTGGGTAGGAGTGTCACAGCTTGATAACCTTAATACCATCTGTCTTTGTGGCTATTAACTAATTTTCCCTTTCCCTTATTGGGCAGGAAAGCTCACCAGGAGGGGGAGTATGCCTTGTTATAGTTTCCTTTCCCTTCATTTCTCCCTGTTGTAAGATTTGTTCTACATAATTCAGGACTTGAGTTTTCTAAGGACATGGAGCTTTTAGTGCCAAAGCCAGGAAAGTGTTGTGCTCATTGTTGCGGGCAGCTTAGTCGAAGTTGTTTTCTTTGTGCTTTTTAAAAATGTATTTTTATTGAGGCAGAAGCTCAAGCTACCCAGGCTGGTCTGGAATTTTACAGTGTAGCAGAAGATGACCTTGTACTTCTGATCCTCCCGCCCCCATCTCCCAAGTGTTGGAATTGGGGTGTAAATACTCCTGTGTGCTAGTTTATGGAATGCTGGTGTTGGAAGGCAGCATTTCATGTATGCACACATAAGTGTATGCAGGTCTCTGCCCTAGTCCAGCTCCCTTACATAGCCCAGTGATAAAGTAAAGACAGACCAGTTATAATGAGTGATTGTGGGAGAGTTTGAGATTGGGTGACAAGGTAGGTTATCCATTTTCTGATTCTCATAATTTTTGTTTGTTTCTATTAATAAAAATCCAGAACAAGTAAAGCCAGTCATGGTCCGATTCCATTTGTTCGGTGATTAATTTCTTTTGCCTTGTGTGTTGGATCCCTTTGATTTGGCAAGATGCGGAACCACCTGGGACAGGAACATCATAGAGATTTTCTGAGTTGGGTTGGCCTGTAGGCATGACCACAGGGAATTTTTCTTCAAGGGGTTAATTAAAAGTAGGAAGACCCACCCTGAGTGTCTGTGGCACCAACTCATGGGCTGGACCCTGGACCGAATGTAAAGGGGAGAGCCATTTGAGCAATGGCAAATATTAGTTAATTCATTGTGCTCTGCTCTTGACTATAGATGGGACTGTGTGTGACTAGCTGCTGCTTCAGGATCCCGTCACTTTGATTTTCCTCCGCAGTGATGGACTGTAACCTGGAATTGTGGGCCAAATAAACCTGTTTCTCGTTCTCTCTTCAAGTTTTTGTTGTTTGTCAGGGTGTTATTTATTTACTTATTTTTTTTTAATCATAGCAACGATGAGAAATTAAGGCAACTCAGATGTTTAGTTTACAGATTCCCTTTGAAAACGCTAACAAAGTATTGCAGAGGTAAAGTGTGATTTAATGCTTCTCGAGCCAGAACAATGAATAATTCAGTTGTGGTTGTCGGGTGTGAGGAGAGCCCAGTATTGAGAATAGATTGTGGCACTGCTGTGGTTCCCTTCCTTCCTCAGCAGTGTTTTGTCTTTGCAGGAGAGGCTTAAGTAGTCTGTGTGGTCTCTTTCCATCCAGGAAGAAGAGTACTCCTGACGTGATTGTTTGCAATCTGTTAGGATGTGCTTGGTCTTAGTCTTGCGAACAGTGTCTGAGAAGGACAAGTGCTGTCATGAAAGATCATGGACCTTTAATGAAGGTGTAGACCTACTGTGCACCATAGCAGGACGCATAGTAGGTCTAAACCTTAATGGTTTGCTTTCTGAACATCACAGTATAAACGGGTGAACGGAAAAATGTCCATGTGTTGGTGAACTGACAGTTATTTCCTTGCAGCTTCTCCCTGTGTTTTATGTGTTCTTATTGTGATCTTCATCAGTAATGTCCTAAGCTTACAGGGGGAACAAGTGGAGCTCATTATACGACCTCAGACTTGCCTGTCTAGAAATAACAATACCTTATGCCCCCTGACCTCTTTTTCATACAAACAGAGGGTAAACTATGGTTTCTGTTTTTGGTAGAGCAATCAGGAGAAAAATGGATTGTCCTATGTATCTATTTATACATTTGATACATTTTAAAAATATTTAAAATATTTAATAATATGTTTATTATTAATATTATAAGTATATGATATTATATAACTATAAGAGCATAATTATATAATGTTATAAATTATAATGTATGTTATATCATGTGTTATATATAATATCATTTACAATAATGTTATATATAATATAATGCATTATAATTTATAATATATATCATATATCATATTATATTATACTAGCAACATATTAATATTACAAAATATTTAAAATAATTAAAAACTATTATGCATGACTGTGGTTTATGTGCCATAACACGTGTGTGGAAGTCTATGACAATTTTTAGGAGCTGGTTCTCTCTTTCCAGTTGGAGAGGTCAAACTCAGGTCACGAGGACAAGTGCTTTTGCCTGCTGAGCCATTTTGTCAGCCCTGGTTAATTTATTAATAATCATTACTCATCAGCTCACCTAATGAAAACACTGCACCTCGTGGTACAGCTTTTATTCTCTCTGTATGGGGCAGGCAAGCAAGGGCTGCTTAAGACAGTTCATGGTATGCAGTATGATGACAGAATTACAGACTCTCTTCCGAGGGAGGAAGATGCTTTGCTGTACACACTACTCCGGGATTTGCTTTCAGGATTGTACCAGTTATTTCTCTGTGGCTGTGATAAAATTCCATGACCAAGGCAACTTGGAGAAAAGTGGTTGTTTGTTTGTTTGCTTGCTTGTTTTTTGGCTTTGTTTTTTTGTGAGGCATGGGGATGACTTACGATTCCAGAGGGATGAGTCCATCATGGTGATGGCAGCAGGCAGTAGGCTGGTGACAGGAACAGAGATCTTAGGAATCTCATCTTTTACTGCAAGGATGGAGCAGAGAGATTGAACTGGAAACAGAAGAGACTGTGGTCTCTCCAAGCCTGTCCCTACTGACCCACTGGCTGCACCTTCCCATAACCTTTTCAAACAGCTCCCCCAACTGGGGACCAAGTGTTCCAATACCTGAGCTTATGGGGGACATTTCTCGCTCAAACCAACACACGTTTTCTTCCATTTAAATCTTTTAAACGGTACCTTCATGTTACACACACACACAGCTGATACAGCACATTGGTATACGCAGAATCATTTGCATGTGTGGATCAAAAGACACACTCGGACATCTAGAAATGCATGTTCATGCATCTGTGTTTAAATCTGGATGCTCACTGGTGTGAGTGGGATTGAGACATGAGGGATTAGCCAGCAGGGTTAACCTGCAGCCATGTTCTTCTCTGACTCAGTTCCTAACCGTTCTCCTGAGATTAAGGGGTCTGCCTGTCAGTCTGATGAAATATCTCATAGCAGAATCTGTCCTAAGTATGCGCTTCTCTGCTGAGTAAACACCACAAACCAATTATTGATTTGTTTCACACAGCTATGGGTTCTTGAGGCCTCTTGTGTGGAGCACAAGAATGGATGTTAACATAGTACTTAAGGCCTCATGAATATTCAAAATCACCCAGGGTTCACATAATTTATGCATCATGAATATTCAGTGCCTCAGGAGCCTGGTGCATATTTAGTACCTTATGAAGATTAGGCCCCTCAAACTCTCCTTTTCTCCTTCACATGTGGAAGTTCTTGCTCCTTCTAGAATGCCTTATTTCTTAACCCGTGCCTAAAATCTCCTGGGTTACTCCATCCCATTAATCTTCCTGTCTTAATGAGAAGAATTGAATTTTCTCAAGCAATGTAAGAAATATACCTCATAGCTATTTGATTATAAAGTTCTGTCAACACAGTGCTACAGTCTTCAGGGAAAACGATTTTTATATTTGAAGTTTTAAGTCAGTACATACTCTATAAATATTCCATAGAATAAGGTTTTTTTTTTTTTCTTTTCTTTTTTTTTTTTTTTTAGAAAAATCTGGGTTTATTAAACTAAAAATGAACAGATATTCTTTGGACAGGACTCTGTTCTTTGTTTTTTATATTTATTTAAATGTTTTACATTATATGTGTGGGTTTTGTGTGTGCATGTGTATATTTTGTGTTTGTGTGTCTGTGTGTTCATGTGTGTTTTGTGTGTGCGCATGCATGTATGTTTTTTGTGTGTATATGTGTGTGTTCTGTGTGTGTGTGTGTGTGTGTGAGAGAGAGAGAGAGAGAGAGAGAGAGAGAGAGAGAGAGAGAGAAAGAGAGAGAGCGCACTCTGGAGGTCAGAGGTGTTGAATCTATAGGCTGGAGCCATGGGCAGTTGTGAGCTGCCAGACATGGGTGCTGGGAATCGAACTCAGGCCATCTGCAAGAGCAGAATGTGCTTTTAACTGCCTAGCCATCACAACATAGCTGAAGCCTGTTTTCTCAAACAGCTTACTCATGGGGATTTATGGTTTGGCTTAAAGTTTGTACCAGGAAGCTTATGGAAGGAGAGACTATGAAAGGGTATCCAGATTATTTCATCTTCCCAGCCACTTGTGAGATGGTGATGAGGATATCACTGTTCACTCTGAGGTGGGCCCCTCAGAATGGGTGCTATGACTCTGGCAGAGCCTACTCGCTGCTCTGCAGGCTGATTTCTCCTCCCTCCTGGCACCCCTCAAATTATTTTATATAAAAGGTCTTGACTCTAATACCTATCACAGGATTTGCTTCTGAGGGACTCGGTACAACCCAATGTGTCACGATGTCACAGGTGTCACGTAAGAGCTAATGAAGGTAGGGGAATGCTCTATGGTTGCTAATGCAGCGTTGATAACACACCCCCACTCATTGTGATGGCCAGAGCTCTTGTTCCTGTTCTTGTCGTTCATGGTTCTCTCCAGAAAGTCTACAATTCCACTTATTTCTATGGGATTAACACTAAGCAATCAGGAGACCGTGGATCGGTATGCTACTAGTATGTGTCTGGTGTACTCTGTCAGAGGACCGAGAGTGCCACTAGAAGGCCTTGATGCTAATGGTTTTAGAGGTGTCTTTTTAACCCACGTAGGAAATAATCTTTTATATATATACTTCTAAACCAAGAGCAGTCGCTGAGTGAAACTAAGCACTCAAGCCTTCCATGGAGGGCAGCGACTTCTCTGACCAGAACTAGATATAAACTGCCTGTGTGGTGTCCCCAGGACTCTTGTGTGCCTGTCTAGGCCCTGAACTGGAGTTCTGTATCTCCGGTATCACCATTATGAGGACGTTTCTTGGGTCTGGAGTGAGTGATATCTCAGTGGTTAAGGAGCATATACTGCTGTTACAGCGGACTCTTGGCTCCCATGGTGGTTCACAGTCCCCTATAGCTTCAGCTGTAGGTATCTCATACTCCCTTCTGGACTCCTCTGGCAACTGTGCTCAAGTGCACATGGCTTCCCCCACTGTATATAATATATTACATATATATTATATGCAGTGTGTATGTGTATATATGTGTATGTATATCTATATATGTATGTATATACATATATGTGTATGTATGTGTACCTATGTGTATATACATATATGTGTGTATCTATGTATCTATATGTATGTATACATATGTGTATGTATATATACATGTATGTGTGTATATGTGTATATTATATATACACATATACATATTTGTATCAATATAATATATATGCTATATTACATATTATACAATTGTATATATTATACAATATATAATGTGCATAAATTAAAAATAAATTGGTTTTGTTTTAAGCTTTTTTTTCCCACAATTAAAGAGTTTTAGGACCTGTTCTCCTTACTGGCAAGAAATTTAATGCACAGAGAGGAAGGATGTGTACTTGTCTTTTTTCTTGCAAAGAAGGATACTTCCAGCAGTGAGTGTAGTTTCCTTTACTCGATAGAAAGACTTGGGAACCAGACCAGACGTAGAGAAGATGTTGGTAAACGCAGCACCTAACGGAAATTGCTCCATGTTTCTCTAATAAAAGGGACTTCACTTACCTTAGCGTTTAAGATTCTCTTCCGCTGCCTCTAATCCCTCAATGTAGTTTTAATAGCTTTTCAGATTAACTGTCAGGAAAAGGCAGCAGCTTTTATGATCCACTGACGTGCTGAGACATTGCACGAGTGCAGACGACAACCACATGCCCGTGCTCTGGAATCCGCCGGACGTATGTCTCTTCATCGAGGATGCTAAGATGAATTTGTTTCTGAGAAGCGTATCTTGCTTGTGGAGGCTCTGCCGGAAACAGGCTTGTCTTTTCCCAGACTTCAGATCTTTTCTGCTAGCTTATGACTCCTTTCTTTCCAAGTTCTGGGCAGGCATTCCTCAGCTCGAGTGCTCCTCCCTTCCTCAGGTATACGTGCTGCAGCACAGTCTTGCCAAACATCTACTCAAGGTAGTGTGTTCTACAAGGGGCCATGTGCATCTCTCCCCTTAGCCTCGATTTAGAAGCCTGGTTGAGAAGGTTAGCAAGGCTAGGACACATCCAGTCCTGTGTGGAGCTCTTCCCTCTGGGTCATTTCTCATGGCTAAGTTTGGAGAGCAGATCCATCTTTCTAGTTGTTTGCAGGGGAAAAAAACCTCTATGGGAGATGTCTTTCAGGCATGCCCGTCCTATGACCTGCGGGACCCAAGAAGCTCAGGTAGTTATGAGCAAGGTCTAACATGTTGGTAGGTGATAGATGATGTCATGTTACAATGTCAAAGGATTGGAGACCCCCATGAAGCCCTCAAGCTTATCAATGATAGGACATTGTTCTCATCATCTAGAAACTGAGAGCAGCAAGGTCAAGGCCCATTGCGTTCTGTCTCACTTTCTTGGCTCACTCACTGCTCAGCCTATGGCTGTCTGCCTCACATGATGACAGCTCTGAGGAGAGGTCTCTTTACAAGGATAACCATTCTATTCAGGATGGCATCCTTGTATGACTCAGCCACCCTGCAAATTCTCTACCTCCCAAAGCCACCACCTTCAAATTTAGGTTTTCAGCGTAAGAATTTGGGGGTCAGAGACATTTAGCGAACAGCAAGAGGTAGAAGCTTCACTGTGAGGGACTTAGGCACAGTAAAGAGAAGGTATCAGGGGTCTTAAGGTAAGCCCTCAGCAGTGGTACTAGGAAGCCCTTTGTCTCCTCAGGGTGTAACTATGTGTTTGATAACCCAGCATATACCAGCCTTTCCCTATGAAGCACATGAATTCCTCTGGACTGGTTTCTTTTTTAAAGAATTATTTATTTTATGTATATGAGTACAAGATTGCACTGTCTTCAGACACACCAGAAGAGGACATCAGATCCCATTACAGATGGTTGCTGGGAATTGAACTCAGGACCTCTGGAAGAACAGTCGGTGCTCTTAACTGCTGAACCATCTCTCCAGCCCATAAATTCTTTAACTATAATTATATTCTCAGCCCATATCTCCAAATTTGACTTAATGTACCGCTTGTATCTAAAGGAAGGTTTAGCAGTAATTTTCAAAGGGAAATGAAATATAGAAGTTTTTTTTTTTTAAACACATTTATTCAGCGTCAGGATCAGACTATTACATTTTGCAATCAACAACATGGATGAAAAAGGTCTACAGTAAAACCTTTTGTTGGAATGCTTTACCCTTTCCACAGAACAGAAACTAAAATAACCTGTTATACAATTAGTCACAAATACAGTCCTGGAGCTTTTGCCCACACACATGAGTACTGTCTGAAACATGTGTCTTCGTAGCAGTTGGGCCCTGCCACCACTGTGCTTGCCTGAGTTCACAAATCTGTTGTCCCCTGTAGCTTCCTTGTCACTTCTCTGGCTCTCCTCTCCTGCTAAGCTTTGTTTCCTGGCTGTAATTAGAACCTCCTGCCACTGCCATAGCTACTGCTGCTGCTGGAACCTCCATAGCCACCTTGGTTTCGTGGTTTAGCAAAGTACCATAAGGGCCAGAGCTCCTGCCTCCAAAGTTCCCTTCCTTCATCGGTCCAAAATTTGAAGACTGATTGTTGTAACTGCCAAAATCATTGTAGCTTGCACCACCTCCAAAATTGCTTCTGTCATTGTCAAATCCATCATAGCCATCCCCACTGCCACCATATTCACCACCACCACGGCTGCCACCAAAGTCACCACGACCACTGAAGTTCCCTCCTCGACCAATATTGTCATTGCCACCAAAACCGCCTCCACGACCACCACTAAAGTTTCCGGAACCACTTCGACCTCTCTGACTGGATGAAGCACTAGCCATCTCTTGCTTTGACAGAGCCTTTCTTGTGTCACAGGTGTGGCCATTCATAGTATGGTATTTCTGAATAACAATCTTATCCACAGAGTCATGGTCCTCAAAAGTGACAAAAGCAAAGCCTCTCTTTTTTCCACTGCCTCTGTCAGACATAATTTCTATCACTTCAGTTTTCCCATACTGCTCAAAATAATCTCGGAGGTGGTGTTCTTTGGCGTCTTCTTTAATACCACCAACAAAGATCTTTTTCACAGTTAAGTGGGCACCTGGTCTCTGAGAATCTTCTGTTGACACAGCCCTCTTAGGTTCCACAACTCTTCCATCCACCTTGTGTGGTCTTACATTTATGGCGGCATCCACTTCCTCCACAGTGGCGTAGGTGACAAACCCAAAGCCCCTGGATCTCTTGGTATTTGGATCTCTCATTACCACACAGTTGGTTAGTGTTCCCCATTGCTCAAAATGGCTCCTCAGACTCTCATTGGTTGTTTTGAAGCTCAGGCCTCCGATGAAGAGTGTCTGCAGCTGTTCTGGCTCCTTGAGAGACTCTGACATAGACATGACGGCAGGGTGATGAGAGCCTTCAACGATGCTTCCTCCGCAGCGTCAGAGAGCAGAAAGGAATAAGATAACGAATGTGCCCCCCCCTTTTAATAATAAGATAATAGAATTTTGTCTTCTCTTCATAGTGTGTGTGTTTGTATGTATATGTAAATGTAAGTATTTTATAGTTCTCTGGATGGCTCCCAGGGCTTCTTGCATGCTGGGTAAGTACTCTACCATTGAGGTTCAGCAGCCCTAAAAATTGAGAGACTGTCTGGCTACATTATTGTAGTCTAAACTCACTCTGCATTCCTAGCAGACCTTGAAGTCAGGATCTTCCTGCCTCAGCTAGAATTATAGATGTGTGTCAACACACACATATACACACATACGCATACACACACACACATACACACACACACGCATACACACACACACACATACACACACACACACACACACGCGCGCGTGCGCGCTCGCGCTCGCGCACACACAGACACACACACAGACACACACACTTTTGAGATGGGGTCTCACGTAGCCCAAGCAGGCATTGAATTCTCTGTGTAACTAATATAGATACCTTTGATATCAACTCCTGTTTTACTTCTGAAAATGTCTTTATAATCTCTTTAGGTTCTCTAAAAATAAGTGACATTTCCACAAAACAGTTTAATAAGAAAACATTAACCTCATTTCTTTATGCTAAGCGCTCTCCCACCAACAGGGCTTTTTCCTCATGTGTTATGATGAGATATACAGACCATATGCCAAGAAAGGTAGAATAGTAATTTTAAAATCAGGATTTTTTTTTTTGTTTGTTTTGGAAAAGTGGTGGTAGAGAGATTTGCAGATGGTTTTTCAGTTAATTTCTTCAGAGAGTAATCTGAATCAACATTGATTTTTCTGACCTAACTATAAATCTTTTAAATTATTAAAGACTCAAATGAAAGCAACCCTTCCTCTCTGAGTCTCTTTCTCTGTCTCTCTGTCTGTGTCTCTGTCTTTCTCTATCGCTATCTCTTCGTGTCTGTCTTCTGTCTGCCCCTCCCCCCTCTCTGTCTGTCTCTGTCTCTCTCTCTGTTCCTTGCCTCACCTCATCCCTGGAGAGGTTTGGGTGTAGCACCAGGCAAGTGGCTGGTGGCCTGAGTGGGGACATTTTCTTTTAAGTACCCTGAGGCCAGTTTCTGGGTTTCTTTTATTTCAGCAGCAAGAGAGGGCTGAGGAAAGAAGATGGTTTTCTTACCCAGGGTGGGAGTGTATCTATGAACGGAAGCCACCAGATGTGTCCACAGAGGTGCTCTGTGTAATTTTGATCATCTTTCATAAAAACCTAATTGAAGAGGGGGCTACTGATGTCTCTGTGTATTTTCTGATTCATTACATTCTTGGAACTTTTGACGAAGACTAAAACAGTTGCTGTAGTATTGTTTGCCAGGAGGTTCACGTGTCTGCATCTCTGTTGCTGATAGGCCGGACTTAGTTCCCCTTTATCTCCCATGATTCTCTGCAAGTCACGTTCTCAGAGTTCATTCAGAGGGTGACGGAGGTCTGCTCACAGCTCTTGCTGTAAGAACCAGAGCACAAGTTGGCACTCTGTTTTTCAAAATCATTTTTTGCTGGTTGGTGATTATTCTCCCAAAGGTGGTTATTTGGGAAGCCCGCAGCCGTGCAGTTCTGTTTATAGCCACTGAGTAGGTGCAATTAAGCTGAAGGCATTTAATGTGGTGAGAACAGCTTCAGGGATTGGAGAGTCTGGCTGCTGTAGACTGAGTTGGAGGGAGGGCCTACCAGAACATGAGGGGCTGGGGCCTGAGGAGAGAGATGAAAAGCTTACGTTCATTTTGACTTCGTCAAGCTTTGAGATAACATTTCTGGAGAGCTGCATTTAAAATAGGCACCTGGCTTTAATTAGATCTGTGGGTAATAACCGATTTACAGTATTTCATGTTTTTCACAAACACTGAACGGTATAATTAGATTTAGGAAAAACCCTTAATTGCTTTTACTTTTTTGTGTGTAAGTGTGTGTACTGTTTGGAAGAGCCTTTTTTTTAACTTAAAAGCTTTGTTTTCGTGTGTGTGTGTGTGTGTGTGTGTGTGTGTGTGTGTGTACACGTGTGCACATGCACGTACACGTGCACACACATTTGCACAATGTGTATGTGGATTTATGTGTGTAGGCGTGCATGTGAGTGTGGAGGTCAGAGGACAGCTTTCAGAAGTTAGCTTTTTCCTTCTGGCTTGTATAACATGTATTTTATCTGCTGAGCCATCTTGCCAGCACCCAGGAGTCATTTTCAATACTATATCTATATTGTAAGAAAATTGAAGGCAATAAAATATAATCATAACCTGGACCTTTCCATGAATGTCTCTAGTTTGTGTGTGTGTTTAAAAGATAATCGTTAAAATCATATTTTAGTTTCAAAATGAGCTTCAAAAATTATGCTTAGTTTTATTAGTAGTTTAGTAGTTTAGTATATCATTTTCTTAAATTGCCATAAAATGTTTGAATAAGTGCTCAAACCAGTGGTTCTCAACCTGTGGGTCGTGACCCCTTGAGGAGCAAATGAACCTTGTACAGGGCTCTCCTAAGATCATCTGTGTATCAGGTATTTACATTATGGTTCACAACAGTAGAAAGATATAGTTATGAAGCAGCAACAGAAATAATTTTATGGTTGAGGGGTCACCATAACATGAGGAACTCTACTAAAGAGTTGCAGCTTGAGGAAAGTTGAGAACCATTGGCCTAAAACTAAATTTTCTTAATTCTCACATCATTTTTCTCTCTGATTTTGCTGACTGCATGTCTGTCAGATGAACATATTTGTGCCAATAACTTTTCCATTTTTGAGGCCCAGTTGCCTAGCAGTAGAGTTATTGGGTCAAGTACAGAGACGTAAGTCATGCTTGTTATAGATGAAATTAGTCTACAAGATGCCTGTGTATCACATGTATGGCATTATGCAGATAACGCTTATTGCTGATTATGACATTATTAAATTTCAGAGTTGTGTGTATCATAAAATAACCCCTCTCCCTCGATAAAATTCCCTGGGAGATCATATCTACAAAGTGTGAGTTCAAGAATTACTTTTCAGAGCTAGAGAGATGACTCATTGGTTAAGAGCACTGGCTGCTCTTCCAGAGGACCTGGGTTTAGTTCCCAGAACCCACAGGGCCATTGACAAATGGCCTCTAACTCTAGTTCTTGGGGATCTGTCACTCTCTTCTGGTGTTTGAGGGAACTGCATGCACATGTGCATTTAAAATATGCAGGCAAAACACCCATGCCCATAAAATGAAAAAGAAAAGAAATAGGAAAAGAAAATAATCTAAGAAAGAATTGCTTTTTAAATATTTCCAAAATTAACAGATTGTGTTAGGCAGCTCTCCAGCACCCCAGGGACAGATTGGTTTTGATAGAGGCTTTACTACACAGTCGCTTGGTCCCATTGCTTTGGGCCTGAGGCAGAGCATCACGGTGAGAGGCACACAGCTGAGGAAGGAAGGGAGATGGGAATGGAGACTGTGCTTCGAAGGTTATATCTATAAAGCCCTGACCTCATTTATCAGGCTCCACCCTTTAAAACCTCTACCTCAGCACTGTTAGCTAGGACCGAGGATCTTAACTCAAGGACCCCCTCCCCCAGATCCAGATGATAGGACATTTATCAAAACCAGAATGAGGATCTAGAAGAGTTATTATTTTTACTTCATTATTTTAATTATTATGTATTTTTAGAATGAGAACCTCAGAGTTGATCACCCAGAATTTCATAGACTGCTGCCAATTGGCAGGAAATAAAGCTGCCATTAAGTTTCCAGGAAAGCCTGACTATCCTGGGGTAGATGGATATTCTGTATCTTGGACATCTGAGTTCCTTGAACCTAAGAAAA
The DNA here is from genome assembly GCA_030674055.1 of Rhabdomys pumilio. Classification (NCBI taxonomy): domain Eukaryota; kingdom Metazoa; phylum Chordata; class Mammalia; order Rodentia; family Muridae; genus Rhabdomys; species Rhabdomys pumilio. The sequence continues at coordinate 32,569,073 of JANHMN010000019.1, forward strand.
ACAAGTTTCAACAGTGTTAACAGCAGCCCACAGAACCATCCAGGAATACAAATACACATTGTCCCACTGTGCAACTTCAGGTGATACATTTTAATCCAGATAGAGTTTGACTCTGTAACAATTCCGGGAATCAGAATGCATTTAAGGCTTAGGATATGACCGCCAGGTTTGGGTCGTAGATGTACATACACATTCTTGTCAGAAAACGGAGGCAGTGGTGTCCTGTTACAACTTTTATCTGAAGCCAAAGACTATTATCCTAAAATTACTCTCCAGGCTTTATTTGAGATGGAAACCACATTTAAAGGTGATTCTTCTACCTACCAAGGAAAAACAAATTCATGTTAACAGAGCAAGGGCTTTAAATGGACTAAATTGTAATCAGATGTGAGTTTCATAGCTGGTTGAACCAAAGCAAACGATTTTTTTTAGAGATATAAGTTGATGGCTTAGTCCTTCATGCCTTTTTTTTTCTTTTATTTTTTTTCAACCTAAACATCTCAAGTGGAGGAGGCCTGTATAATTTTATATAAATAGGCTCATGATTTATCAGCCACAAAATGCTTAAGTTAGGAAATGAGATCCCCTTGAATGTTTTCGTAGGGTTTCTGAGTGGGCTTGCTTTGATTTACAGTGAGTTGATTATGCAAAGCCACGGTTTTCAGAAGGTTGAAGCAGAACCTTTTGGGATCGTAGCCAGGTCCATGAGGAGTGACTACCAGCCTCACCTTTGATTTTAGTCATTTCATGTGACAGTGGGTCTCGGACTTGATCTTCTGGAGTGGAGATGTCTCCCAGTTCTACTGGTCATCTGCCCAGTCGTCCCAGAACTGGCCCCTTCTAATGAGACAGAGCACCGGCAGTCTCGGAGACACAAATAGATGGGAGAAGATTTAGAGCTGGAAACATTTCTGTGTTAAAGAAAAATTTTTTTAATAACTCCTTAGTCTCAAATGGCAGCTTTTTATGTTATTATATTTTATGCTGAGCGCCCTGTAAGCCTCATGGCCTTCCTGTGTAGAGTGATGAATGTTCTTTGGTTAACTACTTCTTGGCATCTCAGTAACCATTTTTTTTTTTTATGTCCCGAGGTGAAGACACAATGTAGATTCTGTGGAGAGGAACCACTTGCTGGGGTTATAGGAAGCTGACCTGAGTCTTAGTTGTTCTTAGTGATATTTAAACCACTGAACTTTATATTCTTCAAAACCACAACAAATACAAATAATACTAGGTCAAAATGAAAAAGTATAATTTTTATAATCTACAAAGGGCCAAAACATTCTACTTTAAACTTAGAATATATAGTTGTGATGGTGTGTTGGCTATTTTGAGTAGATACAATATAGTATTATAGATTAGATAGCTTGTAGACATCAGAGATTTAGTCTCAGTTTCTGGAGACTAGAAAGCTCAAACTGAAGGAGCCTCCAGATTTGATTTCTTATGAGGTGCTACTTTGTTTCATAGGGGCTACCTTTGTGCTGGGCTTTCAAGTGTTGGAAGACGAGGGATTGTCCAAGGTTCTGTTTCATAAGGTCACTAATCTCTTTGATGACGGTGCCACATTCAGGATCCAACCAGGCCCCAAAGGTTCCAAATTCTAATAATTTCAGGGAGAGAATTTCACATAACTTTTTCGAGAGGTCATTTGAGCCTAAATATAGTTAGGACAGCTAAGGTACTTTTTTAAATTTTCAAAATTTAAGCTAATCTAGGATAGTGTAGTAAACTCATCATCCAGCAGTCCATAAATGATTTGAAAATGAGATGGTATAAAGTGATTTATGGGCCAGTAATATCTTTTTTCCTGCAATGTCTTATTTCTTAGTTCCAATCATGTTTTGTCTGTGCTGTTTCGGGCCTCATACCTGTCTATTTCCCGAATCACTTAGATGCAGTGCATAGCTCCTGCCCATTCGTTAAGGTTAGATGTCCTCAATATACAGGAGAGGTGCTCTTCTTATATGTAGATGTCTTATATAGGAGGAAGGTTCCAGTTCCCCTTCCCTTTTTTTCTCAGTACAATGGAATATCAAGTTTAGTTTAATCTATATTCAGCATTTACACTTTCTGTTGTTACCTAAACATGTCAGAGAATATGCCAGTAACATATGTTTGTCAGAAGTTTTTTTTTCTAACACAAATTCTTTCCATACCCTCTAAATCCTCTCTGATTTATCCTTTCCCACATACTATGTCATCAGATAACAAGTTAGTTATTTTAAAAACCCACCTTTCTGTGACACTGACAACTTGCCCTCTTGAAGCCTGCTGCTCTTCTTCATCTTTTACTTTAAAAAGTCTGTGACCTTATTTTCTCTCCCACGTTGGAGACTGAACCTAAGGACTTGTATTTGCTAGGCAAGAGATCTACCACTGAGCCGGCCCAACTGCCTTCCTTTACCCCTTTCTTCTGGGCTGGCATTCATAGCAGCACCTTTGAGACTTGGAGAGTTTGCGTCTGTCTTTGAAAGCTCCCCTGTCAGCCTTTCTTTATTCAGTTCCAAGTTTCCTGAGTCAAGGAAAGTCCCGCACTCTCTCTGTTCATTCTTTCTCCTTGGAGCATACAAACTTTACCAGTGAAAGTTTCAGGGAGAGGATTTCTGTTTTGTTTTGTTTCTTTGTCAACTTTGCAAGCCCAAAGACATTGTTAAATTCTTCTGCTCTGCTGAGTCTTCAGCCAAGTAAGGAATTTGGGTTGAACATTGTCTCATCTTAGCACTTAGGGCTTTTCCTCATCCCAGGGCTTGAATGAAAGTTCTGATTCCATCCTAATTGGCTATGATTTTTTTTCTTTTTTTTCTTTTTCTTTTTTTTTTTTGTTTGGTTTGGTTTTTGGTCTTCCTGGAAGCTTTTAAGGCAATTTCTCTTTCAGATAATTGTGAAATTTTACAAGCATATGTCTTTATTTGAGTGATTTTTTTTCATTCAGTTGTAAATATAGTTAGCTTTGCAAATCGGGGAATATCACTTTATTCTGTGGGGATGTCTAGTCTATCTCTCTGATTTTAAAAATAGTTACTATTTTGTCTCTTTTCATAGAAATGCACAGTTGGTCTTGGACTCTTGGTTTGACATTTAACAAACATTTTTTTTCTGTTTCGTGTATGTTTCTTTTTTTTTTTCTTTTTCTCAATCTGCTTTTAAACCATTTTAATTACATGCAAGTATTAAGGTCAGTTCTAGGTTGAGGAACTAGCAATACAATAGATGCAAATAGTCAAGGAACAAGCAAGACAATAAACACAAATAGTCAAAGAACAAGCAAGGCAATAAACAAAGTCATGTGATCACTGTTTCTAAGGGCTTATCAGGATGACCAAAATATCTGAGCCAACTTTCCTGTTTGTGTATGTTTTCTTTTTGGAAAAATACACACACAGACACACACACAGACACACACACAGACACACACACACACACAGACACACACACACACACACACACACACACACACACACACACACTCTGGTAGAACTGCACTGTTTCCATATTGTCTTAGTGTTTTACTGCTGTGAACAGACACCTTGACCCAGGCAACTCTTATAAGGACAACATTTAATTGGGGCCAACTTACAGGTTCAGAGGTTCAGTCCATTATCATCAAGGTGGGAATATGGCAGCATCCAGGCAGGCATGGTGCAGGAGGAGCTGAGAGTTCCTCATCTTCATCTGAAGGACTCTAAGAGAAGTCTTACCTCCAGACAGCCAGGACTAGGGTATTAAAGCGCCCACACCCACAGTGACACACCTACTCCAACAAGGCCACAGTTCCTCATAGTGCCACTCCCTAGCCCATGTATATACAAACTATCACACATATTTGAACATAAAGAATTTCTCTCTTATTCTTTAGATGTCCCCATTTAAAAGTATCTTTCTTTCCAAAAAAAAATTTCTTTTGCAGGTGTTCATTATTATCTTCTTCCTGATATTAATTAGAAATTAAGAAAGACATTCTCTTCTCCCTTCTCTTTCCCAGTCCCTTCTCCTTCTTTTCTCCTTTTTCTCTCTGGTCTTATTTTCTCTTATTCATCCCTTAGTCTCCTCCACCTCCTGTCCCCCTTTATCTTTTGCTTGTCTTCTTGCCTCTATGGCTAAGACCATAAGAAGAAAGGGATAAATCGTTGTCCATGGGAATTTAGGCCAAGGGCACAGGCAAGCAACAGAATGGCTACAGTAACTTCAGATAAAGTAACTTCAGATACCCACTGACACTATTTTTAAAAGCTCTTACCCCTGAAACAGTGTTTTCTAGACACAACGAGACTTAACACACATAGGAACTCACAGAGACTATGGCAGCATACACAGGGCCTGCACCAGTTCAAGACAAGCCAGGCAGGGTCCCAGTGCTGAGAAGAGCGAAGTGGATACAAGCTCTCACCCCTAACCCAGAAGCTATCTCCATCTGTTATCTGCTTGGAAAGGAAAAACTCATTTTCTCAAATGGAGTCTTGTTGGATATATAAACCACATTTAAGGGTAGGTAGGTCCCGTGCCTAGCAGTACGTGGCTGACACAGAATGAACTCAATGGTATTTTTGTAGACTGTTTTTCTCATATGGTTTTGTTCGGGATATTTTTGTCTTAACAGCCTTTCCGGTTTTGCTTTTGTGTTTTTAAATTGTTCCTTGAGCTTTTCGTGTGTGTTTGTTTTATTTATTTTTAAGTTTTACCCTGGTTCTTTTGGTTGGCTTGTTTGTTTTCTGAAGACAGAAGAAAGGATGTGGAGTTGGGTGGATGGGGGTTGGGGAGGATCTGGATTGGGTGAGGGTAACCTGTTGTATAAATTTTATTTAAATGATATACATTTAGAATATATATATATATATAAAATTTACATTTCCAAGTATTTTGACAAAACTAAGAGCAATGTCACAAACTATGGAAGTCATTGGAGTAGTTCTAATTGACTTGATCCACTGAGGACCACTGGGGCTTTTGTGAGCTGGCTCAGTATACTGCTCAACACATGGATAACACATCCAATTTCTTGAAGCAATGAAGCCTTGTTGATATCCTAGTTCCGGTTAGAGTCTCAGTGATTGCTCCTCTATTCTTAGAATCCAAAATTCTCTATTACCTATGAGATTTTGTATCAGAAAACATCGATTGTTATAAATGTAAGTTAATAGGTAGTCACAAAAATCTGAGTACATAGCACGTACACACATGTCAACAGATTAACATGAACCTTTCTAGTAATTGGGGGAGCATCTGCTCAGACTCATTACATAGTGGTTTGACTATGATGCCTTTCTTGTGGACTAGTGATGTCAACACACACTGATGACATTTCCGTCCAACTGGTCAACCACAGTCTGGGTCATGGCAAAGTCTTACATTGAGGCTCTGTTCTTAGCTACATCATCCCTAAAGCATCACTGAGCCCAGCTAACACTGCTTTAGAACTCTGGGGGTTTGTATAGCATCAGTCTAGTTCAAACTATTCTGTTAATAATAGCTAAAGGATATTCATTGCCTTTTGTGTAGTTTGACAGAATTCTGGACACCTAGCATCCCACAGTGAACTTACACAACCTTCCAGTCAAGCCACAGTGTCCAACCCAGCAGTCACTAGCTACATGTGGCCAAGAGCACGTGAGACACATAGTCTGAGAGTTCAGAAGCACAGGATCAACAGAGTTAAGAGGATTTTAAAGACAGTGCAAAACAAAAGCCAAAAGTCTCATTGATGTTGGAGTACCTGTCGAAATGAGACCTTTATCTGGAAGACTTAACAGATAGACTAGTAAAACTGATTCACTTGCTTGATCTCCAACCTTCTTAATATGGTTATATAAAACTTGGAATTGCATCAGAGGTAAACATAGTCTTTCCACTCTACAGCAGCACTCTGGGGAATAATGATTCACTTTTGTGTTATCTAACAAGGACCGGAAAGATTCAAGTGGCAAGCACAGCCCCAGGCTCAAAAGAAATTAAGACGAGAAACATTTTCAGATGATGGGAATCGGCATCATGAAACCCAAGCTGTAGTTGTCTTAAACTCCTGGGGACATTTGAAAGAGGGAAGACAAGGGCTTGTGCTGGTGTTGTGGGAAGGCAGGAAGAATCAGAGCAGTTTGGATGAAGCATGCAACATTGATGTTCATTTCTTTAATGTCTAGTCCAACCTACAGCCATGAAACCATTTAAGAGTTTTATGTGGATGGCTGTTTAATGGGCCGAAGTTTATATTTTTTCTGGTTTGCAATAACACGACAATAGGGCAAGTCAACTTGTTTCAAATCAGAAACAAATGTGTCCCAGGCATATCTGAAGGTCTGTGCATAGGGGCCATCTGTTTTATTGTCTTTCCCACAAAACTGGAGCCCGGGGAGGGCATGCATGCTTTCCATCAGAGCTATATAAAACCTTTGTCGTCCGAGATCTGAATAATGTCCATGCTTCAGTCTTGAAAGTACCAGCAGGTCTGGCACCCAGGTCTGGCAAGATGCTCTCTGCTCCCACTGTGCTCTTCTGATACATCGCTGTCTGTCCCACCTCCTCAATTAGTCTCTGTCTTATATATTTTTCCTGACTGCCATCTATGCTGAAATGACATAGTCACAAGCCAGAAATGGTAATACCTTGTTTTGCTCTTCAGTAGGAAGGTAGATTTGACAATGATTTTATTCCAAACAAACAAACAAACTGACGCAAGCTATTTAAATGCTTTTTCTAAAAGATTCCGAGAACTGAGAATGTTTCTACCCCTCAGATAACAACAGTTTGCATGTTGAGCTGTGCTTTCCTAACATACATACACACAGAAATACATGTGTGTTTCTATTTGTGCTCATGTGCACATTCTTAAACAAGATGGCCACCATCCTGTGATTTCTCTTTTTTAAAGAGAAATATATATATATATGTGTGTGTGTGTTTATGTATATATATGTGTGTGTATGTATATATGTGTATATACTTACACATATATACTTATATATACATATATACACACATATGTATATATGCATATATACATATATGTACATGTGTGTATATATACATATATATGCGTGTGTATATAATATTTTGATCATATTTTTTCCATCTCCTTACATCCCTTACCACATGACTTCCTTGGAGGAATTTGATTTTCCCTTTGTAAGTAAGTGGATGTCAGTTGGAAATAGCTTCTTGGTTAGAGATGGGCATCTCTGTCTTCCTATGAAGATCCTATGCATGGTGCCATGGAATCTGTGAGTTAATATATATGTCACTTCTGTTATATCTGGAAGACACTGGTGACTTGGAGTCCTCATCACCTCTCTGCCTTACAATGTTTCTACTTTCTCTTATTGCATAGCTCCCTTAGTCTTGAGGGAGAGGTTTGATGAAGACCTCCCACTGAGGACTGAATGCTTCTAAGTCTCTTATTCTCTCTATATTGTCTACTTGTGGGTTTGTGTGTTAATTGCCATCCACTGTTGGAAGCTTTTCTGATATGGGCTGAGCAAGTCACCGATCTATGTATAGAGCCATATGACACCAGGAGTCACTTTAGTGCCGTGTTTCTTTAGCAGAATAGTAGCAGACTTTTCCTTAGGCAAATAACCTAGTTAGTCTAATGTTTGGGGCCATTCTAGCAGTGTTAGCTATGGGTTCCATCTCATGGAGTGGGCCTTAAGTCCGATCATTAACTGGTTGGATGCTCCTATAACTTTTACGCCACAGTTGAACCAGCATATCTGCAGGAGGTTACTGTTGTAGGTTGCAGGTTTTGTAGCTTGGTTGGTGTTTACCTTCTCCTGTGGTAGAAATCTCAACTATATCTCATTCCCCTTTCAGTAGAACTGGCCAGCTCCCAGGGAAGTTTTCTGGAAATGGTTAGTATGTGGAATATAGTGTATGGTATGGCTTTTTTTCATAGCTAAGTTAAAGCGACTTGTAATTAATCATTTTATAAACATCTCAGGCAAGAATCATGCTTCTTGAATGGCAACAGTGTGCCTGCGTGGCAACCAGAAAACAACTTTGTTGTACGTATGCTCTAGTAGGTTGAGCTCAAAGTAAAAAAAAAAAAAAAAAAAAAAGCAATAAAACAAAAATTAATGAGGTGGGTTTAAAAACAGGGCTTGCTGGAGAGTTGTCTCAGTAGGTAAAGTGCTCACTGTGGAGTGCATGGACCTGAATTCATATTCCCAGAACCCATGTAAACTAGGGCAGGGTAGTGTGTGTCTCTCATCCCAATTCTCCTCTGTGAGAGACAGAGGCTTCCCCAGAAGACCTCAGAGTTAGTATGGCAGACTCACAAAGACACTATCTGAAATAAGCTGACTGACACCAATGTTGTCCTCTGACCTCCATACGTATGATGTAGTATGCATTCACCCATAGTCAAGCACACACTTGCACATCCCTCCCTCCCTCCCTTCCTCCCTCCCTCCCTCCCTCCCCCCTCTCTGCCCCCCTCTCATACACATACACACACACACACACACACACACACACACACACACACACGCGGAAACACGAAAAGGAAACAAAGAGGAATGTATGTATATATTTGAAAAAATCATTTTATAATTATTTAAAGAAATTTATTATGTTTATTTGTTCACACACACACACACACGTGTGTGTATGTGTGTTGCATGCCACATCATGCTTATAGAGATCAAAGGACAATTTGTATTCTTTTTCTTCTTCAACCTTGTACATCCCAGGATCAAACTCAGGTCATCAGACTTGGTGGCAAGTACTTTACCCACTGAGCCATCTTGCTGGACTACAGTTATTGTTTTTAATTTAAGCTCTTTTTGTTTTGCTTCAGGGAAATCTCCTTGTTTGTCTAGGAAATGTTGAAAGATACTTCATATTATATTTTATATTTTATATTATATTTTAAATCTAAAATTCCTTATCCCTGTGTTTTTAGACTTAGGTCCATGAAGCATCAAATGCTATGAAAGAAAAACAATTGGAAAGGAAAAAGATATTTAAACAGGAGTTTCCATGAGACCTAGGAAGACTTTAAAAGAAAGAACCCCCATCCCCTTTAATTCGGTAATTACCCAGGAGTGCTCTGGAGTTGGGGGGTCCGTTCTGGTAATAGTTTACACCTGTTTCAACCTCTCCCGTTTTTATTGGCAGGGACTGTGCCATCCCATATTTCTCGTGAGGCAAAAATATGAAATAAAACATGGCAGAGCCCTGGAGAAACTATAATAAACATAAAAATGAATTGTTCAGCTCAAAACACGAAGCTCATCGCCTGCACAGTTAGCCAGCCATATTTCAGTACTATTGAAGGAATTTAATCCTGGAGTTGTGTGTTGGGAAGGAGGGAGACAGCTGCTTTCGTTGGCAGGAAAAAGCCAAGGTTTTAAAAACCTGAGAGAAAAGTAAGCCATGGAATATCATGCCAGAGTCATAGTGTAAAGATTGGTGAAAAAAAAATAAAAATAACATTAAACTGTGATGCACTTTCCATGTTGTTATGGGGGAAGAGGACAAAGAAGTCTTAGCATGTGAGGTTGTAGGCTTAAGCTCAAGGGAGAATAGTTTTCCCACAGAATATAAGAGGACTTCAGTGGTCAAGCAATCCCCACAACATAGAACATAGGTCAGTTTATTTTATAGGCAACATTTTCTTGTCCAAACATATTGAAATGCTTTGGGTTAAGATAGTATTATGTTTCTTATTTTTTTCCCTTGGAATCCAGCTCTCTCTGGTGGTCCTCCCGAAGTCCTCTTTCCTCGTCAGGGGTAGCAGTAGCTGAGCTGTCCTGTTTCCGTGTGGGGGAAAGAACAGGATGTAGCTTCTATTACAAGAAGAGAAATAATATTCATGTAAAATTTAATCTGGACAGCACTGGAGGTATGCAAAGGTCTCTGGGAAGGTTGGTGGTAGACCTAAATTGTCATTCTGGTTTTTCCTCACTGGTTGGGTGGCTTTGGCTCTTAGCGTGGTCAGGGGTGTAAGCTCAATAAGGGTCGGGACTTGGCTGTTTCTTTTCCTTGGCATAGGACCCAGATATTTGTGGACTGAGAGTAACCGGGCTCTGTTTTATCACGGGTCTATGGACTCGGCATGTCAAATGTCTTGAGTTTACATTGAGAAAAAATATTCCATGTTGATCTCGCCCTTCTGTGCTCAAACTATTAACTTCTTGGGAGGGCCGGGCGGTGGTGGCGCACGCCTTTAATCCCAGCACTTGGGAGGCAGAGGCAGGCGGATTTCTGAGTTCGAGGCCAGCCTGGTCTACAGAGTGAGTTCCAGGACAGCCAGGGCTACACAGAGAAACCCTGTCTTGAAAAAAAAAAAAAACTTCTTGGGAGGAATTTGGGGTTTTCATACTGAGAACGTAGGGTGTATTTGAGAGGAGGACTCCCCCATTAGAACTCTGAAGGATCCATGTTTGAGAGAAGAGACGGCAAGACATGTTCTCTCTTGACTTCTACGGCCTTGACAGATGTGTTTCACAGAGTCTGTTGAGATCCTCAAGGAGGCCCAGCAACCTCAGGCTGAAGTACAGGTATTTCTTAAAACATGGCAGTCATAGATGAGCCTGAAGTGGCGTCTGAGACAGTGATCCAATCAAAAAATGCAACCAGGGTGTTTTTCTTTGACTCTAGGAGCTTAGGAAACACACACACACATCAGAATTTAAGAAAAGCCAGGCTCATCTGTACTTTCTTGCACAGCTGGCTTCCCTTGCTCTAGTTTCAGTTATTACTGATTAGCTATGATCTGAAAATACTACATGGAACTATTTTAGAAATAAATTGCCTTTTAAGCATGTCAGTCTGAATGGCATGATTCTTTTTGGGATACAAATAATCCCTTTGCCTTGTATATCCACACTGTATACACTACCTAGCCGTTTGACTGCCATCTCTCAGTTATCCTGTTTCACACAGTAGTCTAAAGCTATTTGTCAAGGCCCATGGCATCCACCAGGCTTTGTCACCTCACACAGGCATGGCGGCAGTTCATATCATTATTAAGAGGCTCGGGTACCACAATAAGGTATTGCTGGGATCCTATTTGCTGCATTAAATTTAAATATAACATAGTTTTAATTGTTCATTTTATGATTACCTGTTAATAATTGTTTAATCTCTCACTGTGTTTAATTAATTAATTTAATTAAACTTTATGCCAGTGTGTGTTTGAAGGGACAAGTTGGCATAGCTAGGGTTTCTTAACTGAGGTTCACTCCTCTGTGGCCTTAGACTGTACCTTTTTATATAGACTTGGACGGAGGTGTTCTACAGAAACTTTTCAGAGTTAAAACGGGCAGTGATCTTTGACACCAGTGAACATCCAGTTGTTGGCCCCTGGCCTGCTGTTTCTTTTCAAACTCCAACAGCCTGCTAAGAATATGTGTTTCTGATTTAACTTTAGTGTCCTACCCAGTTCTAGGACATAGGCCATCATATATTGGTTCCAATTAGAGAAATTTCCTTGGCTGTTGTTCTTTGAAGGTATTTTGAGGCTATGACATGGTGAGCTGGTCCTGAGTAGAGCAGTATTCTGAAGGGAGAACAGCTGTCGTAGAAGTAAACAGCCTTTGCCTCAGGGACTTGACACTTGCAGATACTTGCTCTGAAGGAGAGCATCCCGTCAAAGACACACACACACACACACACACACACACACACACACACACACACACA
>JANHMN010000019.1:32589928-32679326 GCA_030674055.1 Rhabdomys pumilio
ACACAGAGACACAGAGACACAGAGAGTCTATCTTTCATTCTTTGGCTCTGTCTATTCTCCACAAGGGAGGGAGTGGCTCCGGTTATCAGCGGTCTCTCTAGTTTGTTCTCCACGCCTAACAGCAACGTTCATCTCAACACATGGAAGCGATCTTCCGGGTCGTTTTCTTCCTGTGGGTTTTTTCTTTTGGGCAGTTGTTCATGGCTTACTCATTGTCTACCCAGTTTCCTTTTCATCTCCCCCCCCTGCCCCTATGAAAGAGATCCTAATCAGCTGTTTCTTGGCAGAAAAATGTGTTACCATGTGTAAGGTGGGGATGGGTGCAGGGATGGCTTCCCAGTGTGACTCACCAAAGCCAAAGGTCCACTTAGCATCTCTGTGGCCTTTGATGGGAACCCTAGGACCCCCTTTGCATGGCACTTTACACAGCACCCCCCCCAGCACACATCACATATTTTAAACAGAGTATTTTGTTTATGTAATCAGATATTGGATGTTTCTTTGGAAATCGACCAATAAATCGTGCCTTGGCCGAGGGCTAATGACATAACTAACTTAGAAAAACTTCTTAGTGGCTAATATTATATTTTTATCATCCCAAACTCCTGCTCTTTAGGGCAAAAGATGGCTTTGGGCATTTTTTGAAAGTAGAAAGTTAGGAAGTATGGACATCTAGAGGAAAAAGTGCTTCAAGGAAAGCTTGGTCCACTGTAGTCCAGAATGGTTAGGTCAGTTGTCTCAGATGGGACAACCTTAGCCTTTAGTTGGAAGGCGGGGAGGTAGAAGTGATAAAATTCATGGTGTGTCCTCCACTGGCCGTTGTTCTGTAAGTGTGGGAAGACTGACACGTTTCTATTTTTGTCTTACCATTTAAAAGTGTATTCAGTTAACTGTCCCTTATAAAGGCACCTTTTCAAGTGCTGAGTCTTTATGCTCAAATGTAGTCTTTTTTTTTAGATTGATTTTTTTTTATTATTTAAAAATATTTATCTGTATGTCTTGGTCTGACAATTTGCATGTTGGGTGTAGTACCTGCAGAATCCAGACGAGGGCCTTAGATCCCCTGGAGCTGGAGTTATAGGAGATTGTGAGCTGCCATAGGTACTGGGAACTGAACTGGGCTTTTCTAGGTGAGCAGCAAGTGTTCTAAACTGCTGTCTGATCTCTCCAGTGTCCATTGATACCATTTTTAATCTGCATGTGCGTGAGCGTGCGTGTGTGTGTGTGTGTGTGTGTGTGTGTCCAACCACAGGGAAGTCAGTACAGTATGCAAATATTTCAGTTTTCCTTAATAATGGTTCAGGGAGAACGTCTTGTTACTTTATGCTTCTCTAAGTAACTTGACCCTTGAATTAAGCGATCGAATATCCTGGATGTTATTGTCTGATGTCAAATATGTAGTACTTGTGGCTTTTCTAAACCGGCTCTTTGGCAGTTTAAAATAATTTATTTGGATGTAAATTCTTTCCTGAAAAAGAGTGGTCCGGGGCATTTTCGTGGTGGAGGAATGGATTTGGGCATGTTTCCTTTTCATTTCTTTGCCTCGCCCCCCACCTCCCCCCAGTGAAATGAGAACGGTCAAGAACCATGTGTGCATGCCTTCCTGTCCTTTGCATTGACATCGTAGGTGACCATTGATCACCCACAGTCTCTGTTGTTTGTTATCACCATGACAACAGACCAGACAGGTGTAATGTAGAGTCCGCCCCCACATCCCACACCCCTGGACCCCGTGTTTCCTTTTGGCTTTCTTTTCTGAGTTTTCCATTGCTTGTTTTGGAAGAAGATGAAAAACTGTATTTCCCATGAGCCTAGTCACTCTGGAATTACTGGGGAACCTTAATCTCCCATGAATAAGAGAGCAAGAGACTTTGGGGGCTTGGTGTTGGTTTTCTAAGTTAAGTAGATCTTCTCTGGCGGTGGGTGCTGTTGGGAAGCCATGCACTGTGGCCTGCTCCCCAGTTCTGGAGGTTTGGAGAGGCCAGGCTCTTCTTGGCTCTAGTCAGCTCTTGAGAGGGAGGTATTGGCAAACTTGAGGCAGTGATGTTTCTCAGGGCTGGATGGGAACACGGCTGTGAGTTTCTTCCTGTTTGTACACTTCTCCATCTTATCCTCCTCATGATTCCTGTTCCCTTGTGAGTGGGGAATCCTAAATCCCTCCTGTCTGCTGGGTCTCTTGAGAATGCTAAAGAAGAGGCAAACCTGGCTTCCAAAAAGCTTGATTCTGAGCGACCAGGCCCTTAGCTGAAGGCACTGGAGCGAAAGGGAGAGAGATAATTGGTGTGTTGAGGGAAGGAAGGTCTTGTGGATGAGCCGCTGGGCAGGGTTTAATGGGGTTACAGTGTCTTCCAGACTCATAGCCCCATAATCTCTAAAGGGGGCTCTGGGCTCTGTGGAAAGACATCTTTACAAAAGAACCAATGAGAGCCTTTGCAGAGGCAGGGCAAAGGGGCAGGGATACCCCTTTCTGTGTGTGTGTGTATGTATGTGTGTGTGTGTGTGTGTGTATGTATGTGTGTGTATGTATGTGTGTGTGTGTGTGTATATATATACATATATATATATATATATATATATATATATATATATATATATGTTTTTTTTTTTTAAGAAAACAGGTTAAACTTTATAAAATCATTTCATGTGTGCTAATAATGGCCTCTGGTTTTTCACTGGAAAGTCCTAAGGGTGAGTGGAAGGATTTGAATCTGGAACTCAGTTGATTACCTGTCTGTTCCATGTGGTGTTCCCTCAGAAAGGGTAACAAATTGAGAACAGTTGCAAACGCTGTTGTGGCTCACCCCTGTAACCCCTACACTTGGTTGGCTAGAGAATTGCTGTTAAGTTCCAGGCTAGCCTGGGCTATATATATAGTGAATACTAGGCTAACCTGAACTACAATGTCAGTCAGATATTGTCTCAGAAAACAAAACAACAACAAAAAACCAAAACAAAAAACCAAAACACCCCCCCCCCAAAAAAAAAAACCCAGAAGAAACAAAACAAATCCACAAACCAAATCAAAACAATTTTCAAAATGACCAGATACTTGGCAATAAAGTTTGCTTTTCCAATACTAATGGCTGTTGGAGTTTGGGCCCAAGAGCACAGGCCTGCTGGGAAGATCTTCTTCCCCGACTCCTTTATTGGCTTGGGGTTAGGGACACGTAAATACTACTCCAGAATAACCATGGCAGTCTCAGCAAAGGTTACTTTTTAATGAGGTTTTGCAACTTGGGTTCTCAGCTATTGTGATACCTTTATTATATGTTAGATCATAAAATCTCCAAGTTCACAATGATGGCTATAAAATAAGTAGTTACCGCATTTAACTTACGTTCTGATCCCTGTGTGATATGTCACTTAAAAATGTATTTTCGGGGTGGGGGGGGTGGGGAGTTGAAAAAGTTTTGGCTGCCGCAGTTTCTTTCTGGCCCCGTTTTATGGAAAGGAAACAAAACTTTCTGAGAAATGGATACAAACGATTTAGATTTGGCAAGGCGTGGGAAATGGGGTTCTGTTTGTAGGATTGAAGAGCTGTTGGCTATCACTTTAGCGTATGTAACGAGTAGCATTAAACCACCAGGGTAATGATAAAATGTGCATGAAGAGGCAAAGCCAAGAGCATCTGAGGTCTAGGATTCCTTGCTGGGATGGATCTTCCAGCTCAGTCACTGACGGGAATTCATGTTGCTGCTTTTCCCACTTTTTCAATCCTGGTATTAAAAATTGGAGAGAACTTGAAACCTCAAAGTCATGTCTACAAGTCTGCTCGTAAGATTTTAACCTGTTGAGACGCCAAGGGAAGGTTCCGGCTTGGTTGTCCTGGTAGAAAGGCTTGGATGGGCATTGATTCTTTAATAGGCAATCAGGTAACTTTAAGCCAGTGTTGGGAGACACTGGGATGGATGAGGGTAACAGCAGGGACTGATTTTACACTCATGTCAGTATCCATGTTGGTCACTAGTGCCAATAAAAGTGATTTATGTAGTCACATTCACTATTAATTATATATAATATACCTTACTTATTGCTAGTGTGGCATTTACTTACGACTTAAACCCTATGTTCAACTTTAGTCCCATAAAATTTAACGTTACAATTCTGGAGAGATAGCTTCGTGGGTAAAGCACAAACTGTGAAGTCTGAGGACTCTCCGATCCTCACATGCCAAGAGCCTCTCAAAGCCTGGGCAGGTATAGCGGCTCCCTGTCACCTGAAGAGGCCAAGACAGGAGCTTCCGGGAGCAATCTGGACTGCCAGACTAACTGACCAGAGAACTCTGGTTTCAACTGAGAGACCCTGCTGCAGTGAATATAACTGGAGGGTCACTGAGTTAGACCCAGACATCAACTTTGGATTTCCACATGTGCCTTCACACTCATAAACACGCGCGCGAGCACACACACACACACACACACACATGTGCTCACACTATGTAATTACACACAAAAATTCGATGTTGTGTGGTATGATTTTTCAGGAGGGTCTGCTGTGAAGCGCTAGTTCTGTATGGTGTCAAAACTTACTGTATGGGAAAAAAAAATTGCCACAGATAAACCTTAACGACGCTGCCCTGTACAGCTGAAAAACTCTGCTAAAAGGAACGGTTTCTTTCATGTTAGTCATATAGTGAGTCAGTATTTTTAGAAATTTGGTAAGGAAGGGTAGTGATACGTAGCATGTCCCGATATTATTTTATCAAATAGTTTTTTTTTGTTGTTGAGAAGAGCTGGAAACTAACCTCACAGAAAGACCAACAGAGTCAACAAACCTGGACCCTTGGGAGTTCTCAGAGACTGAGCCACCAACCAAAGAACATACACGGGCTGGAACAAGGACACAGCTCCTCCCCCCAGCACATATGCACGTCAGTCCCCATGTGGGTCCCCCAACAACCGGAGCAGAGGCTCTCCCTAGTGCTGTAGCCTGACTGTGGTTATCTGTTCCCCATCAGGGCTGCCTTGTCTGGCTTCAGTGGGAGAGGATGTGTCTATTCTGGCAGATGCTACAGGGATGGGTGATACCCAGCGTGGGGTCTGTTCTCTCAGAGGAGAAGGGGAGAGGGGATGGGAAAAGGGACTCGGGGAGAGGGGGACTGGAAGAGGGGCACCATTTGGGATATAAATTAATTAATTAAAAAAGCTGGAACTTGAGGATTCAGTGAGTTACTTGGAAACTCTTTTTTCTTTGCTATGTCACTGTGGGACTTCATAAAGGTCGTCCTGAACTTTGGAATGGGCTGCTACTCACTAGTTTTCAAGTATACACACAGACACACACACACACACACACACACACAGACACGACTTCTCCCTTAAAACACAGCATTACCACTTTGTATCCGCACTCAGACTTTATTTTTTGTTTAAGATTTGTTTATTTATTTCATGTATATGAGTACACTGTTGCTGTCCTCAGACACACCAGAAGAGGGCATCAGATCCCGTTACAGATGGTTGTGAGCCACCATGTGGTTGCTGGGAATTGAACTCGGGACCTCTGGAAGAGTAGTCAGTGCTCTTAACCACTGAGCCATCTCTCCAGCTACCCCCCTCCCCCACCAACGCACTCAGACTTTATCCACATGTCTCTTCTGTCTCTCAGGGAAAGCAAAATTTCCAGTGAACCTGTCTTTGGAAGTCTGTTTTTTTTTCTCTTTCCTGAACCCTGGTTCTTGTTGCTCCAGGGGACCAGGTCCAAGTTGTGCTGCTTCTCGGCTCTACTGGCAAGAGAAGAACAAGCCAACTCAGCCAGAAATGCCCTTTCTAGAGTTTTTTTTGTCACTGTCGCCTCTGCCTGTCCTCTGCCTGGTTGCCAGCTCACAGTCAGCCACCATGGGAGGTTCTGAGCTGAGCTAGCCTGTGTGAGCATCCGTCTTCCTCCCTTTTTACTCTGTGCTGTCTCCGTCTACGAGTCAGTTTCTGTTTCATGCATGATACTTTTCTTACATTCCTCATTTTGTTTTTTGAGTTAATCCAATCCATCAAGTTTCTGAACTCTTTAAGTGTTCGGGGACCTAGACATTGCTCTGTGCGTCTGGTTAGGACTAAGGGATGTCGGTGTTGTGTGGGACCTCAGAGAGTTCCTAGGTTACCGAATAGATGGGGAAAACAGGAAAAGGGGGAACTGAAGCCTTCAATTTGCCCACGTTGTGAACGGACGACTGTGTCCAACTCTTCTGCATAAAGTGTCTCCTAGGTCATTCATATCTTTCCCAAATCCGCATGCTCTTTCAAGGGCAAGGTGATTTCACCTCTGTCTCCTTGTTAACTGGAACACGCAGCACGAAAAGATCGCTGCTGGAAGCACTACGAGTGTGATCAGCTCTGAGCCCCCACTCCCAACACATACACAAAGAGGCCATGGGCCCCTTGAGAGGCTGTGGTGGAAGTCAGGGTCTGCAAAGTCTGTTGTTCATAACTTGGATGGTCCAGAGACAAGGATGCTACATTGAAATACAATCCACAAGATCTGTCCATCAGCATTAAAAGAGCCAATGGATGCAGAGTATAGGACCAGCCACTTAGGAACTTAGGTGTCAGCTCTCTTGCAAAAAAAAAAAAGTAATTTCTTATAGATCTGGGAGCAAAATGAGCTGACACAATTCTCTCATGCCAGGTTTATAAGTAAGTAGGAAGGCATGATAACAAACCTAAGTGGAGGTTTGGTTGACAGAAGATACCCTGTAGAGTCTGCATCTTACAAAGGACAGTGGTACAGCTGCCAGCATCGTGGGATGAGGCCCTCCTCTGAACATACACACAGTTCTAGGATACATAGGGCAGCTTGTCTCGGTGTAGGTTGTGTCTTGTATTTGGAGAGATCCCTTTTTCTTGATTCTTCTGTCTCATTTGCTAGTTTGATATTTTTTTTTAATTTATTTTCCCTTGTAACACTGGGGATTGGATCCAGGACCTTCTATAAGCCAGCATGTGCTCTACTATAGGGTAATACCCTGGAGCCAATTTGTTTCTATTTAGATGTCTATATCTTACATTTTCGAGGTAGACAGGTTGTTTTTTTATTACCTATAGCTATCCTTTTCTTTTGTAATTTCCTCTCCCCTTCCTCCTCTCTCACCTCCCCTCTTTCCTACTAATGACACAGTAAACTGAAACGTAATGGTTACCTTTCAAGTCTTACTCTGTTGATCTTTTTTAGAATGGGCCACACAAGTACGTGCCAATTCTCTCTCTCTTTTTTGTTGTTGTTGTTGGGTTTTTTTTTTTTTTTTTTTTTTTTCCTGAGACAAGGTTTCTCTGTGTACTCCTGGCTGTCCTGGAACTCACTCTGTAGACCAGGCTAGCCTCAAACTCAGAAATCCTCCTGCCTCTGCCTCCCAAGTGCTGGGATTAAAGGTTTGCGCCACCACTGCCTGGCTACTCTGTTGATCTTATATCATGAAATATGAAATTCTCTTGGACAAAAAGGCCGTGACTTGATTAGAATGGCTTGAAGGTATCAGGACAAACTGAGGTTCATTTTTAATGCAAGAATAACTATGTTTGCAGAATGGGCTAAACAGACAGTATAAGCGTCTTGCCCAGGTATGGCTATATATCTCTGTAGCTCAGGAAATACTTTGCATATTAGCTGCAGTATCTGTCACTCTGGTTCCTGTGTGTGGTGCCCACTTTCCTCGAGCATTCCATGTTTAGCCTGTTGGTCTAGAGCCCTTGGCGCTGGTAATGGGAGTCATCCACGGGCTGCTGAGGAACATCTGTGACCTACTGGGTTGGGTACTGGACCATAGCCATTATCACTGTACGGGCTCTTTGTTAGTATTGAATAAAGGTTGTCCTGTTAGACCTGAGAAGGACTCACTGTATGTAGAGTAGGTAGATAGTGTGGGTACCAGTGATGTCACAGACAGTATAGGCCTGGTAGGCCAGGGACACCAAGTAAGTCAGTGCTGTGGTGGCCTAAAGGAGCTGCCTAAACCATGGAGCAAGGGGTGACTTGGGGACTTTGGGGAGGTATGCATGACGATAAAGAAGCACAAGAATCTTTAGAAGATGTCATAGAATGAAGAGGAACAGTCAGAGAGAATTAGGGGTGACTACTGTTTCTCGTAAAAAAAAAAAAAATTGCAGGCATATGACAGCTACTGGAGAGCTGTCTTCCAGGCCAAAGCAGCATTGTATCTAGTATGTTGACTTTGAAGTCAGGGTAGGAATGTTAGAGACAACATTCAGGGGAGAACATGACACTCACTGGAAATAGTATCTTGCCCGGTGTGAATGGATGCCCTAGAGGTGGTAGAGGACGTGCATAGAATTGCCTGTGAAGATGGGTTTTATTTTCTTAATCCTCTCTTTATTTGTACAGAAAATAACAAATATGCTTTAAGGTAAATAATGACGAGAGCTTCCACAAGGCTATTTGAAAAGCAAAGGCTAAAATTAGACTGTGTTTAGCGATAGGGTGCTTGCCTTGTATGCATGAAGCCCTAAATTCAGTCTCTAGTCCTGCCCTCAAAGGAGGGATGTAGAAGGGGGCAGGGAGGGGGCCGGAACATGGTGTTGTTTATTCCTTGCAAAGATGGATTCTGAGTTGATATCACTGAAGTCGTAGTCACAGGGGTGAAAGCTTCATTTGTTTGACTCTTGTTATCCCCCCCCACACATCCATCTTCCTGTCTCAGGATCCCTCATCTTTCAGCTTCTCTTCCTCTTTTGGTCTGGATGTTTCTGAGGTACTGATCATGTCTCACTGTGAATAACTACAACATGCTGTCCACCCAGAGTTCACAGACTAGAAAGACTCCTCGTCCAAAGAGGCCGTGTGTCAGCCAGGGAGCAGCAAGGGCTAGGGTTGTAACAAAGGGAGATAAGAGTACCTAGTGACTCCACATATCAAGGGAGCCATAGCTTACTGTCCTGAACGTGCACAGGTTGGAGAAAGCCAAGGAAGGGTAGACCAACAACAGGGTTCCTTCTCCCATGATGCATCAGCGTTGGCATGGTGTCACCGGTCTGCAGAAGCCCTGGAATCGTCCCCGATTCCCCTTTCTCCTTCTTCCTCCCCAATGAGTTGACAAATACCCAGATTTATGCTTTTCAGCATTGATGCTCCGATTGGTATCTGTAGATGCTGAGATAGTGTCGAAATGAAACTAGTCGATCCTTCCTATGATTATATTGTGGCAGAACATTTAAGATGTACTCTTGGCGATCGTTGAGCTATGGCGAGTTAACTGAGGTGTCACCATGATGCACGGTGGATCTTATCATATTTTTCCTGACTAAAACAACATTTTAGGGCTAGAAATATAGCTCAGTTAGCAGAATGTTTACCTAGCATGTCCAAAGCTCCATGTCCAACCCCTAGCATCATTTAAGTTGTGCAGGTAATTCCAGCACTCAGGAGGCAAAGGCAAGGAGAATCCAAGAGTTCAAAGCCATCCTCGGGTACTTGGCAAGTTTGAAGCCAGCCTGTATTACTCAAGACCCTATCTCAAAATAAATAAATAAAAAAATTCTGTTGTTTTTGTGTACAAAAGTTAGAGACAGCAAATCTTTTAAGTTTTGGGTTGAAGGTTCAGCTCACTGAGTGTTTGCTTCACGTGAGAAGCACATACCCCTCCTGTGTTTTCCAAGGCTCTGAGTCTCCTTGAACTTATTAGTGAGTTGGATGATGAGTGCCTGCCACCAAAATTAAATCCAATTAATCTTGTTGAACATGATACTGAGAAACAGGGCCAAACCTAGCAGGGGGCTTCTTCTTAGCCCCATACCTCAAACCCAGTTGGTGGCTTAGAAAGACCTGGACAGGAGTGACTATTTTTCATTAAAAATAAGCCAGAATGATCTTCTATTTCCTTTTCTGCTGACAGCAATGTCTCATAAACTAAGCAGCCTACATATCTTACAAAGGATTGAGTTGAAGAAAGACTTGAGCCTACACTATTGTGGATTGAATATGCTTGGCCCAGGGAGTGGCACTGTTAAGAGGTGTGGTCTTGTTGGAGTAGGTGTGTCACTGTGGGCGTAGGCTTTAGGACCCTCTTCCTAGCTACCTCGAAACCAGTCTTCTCCTAGTGGCCATCAGATGAAGATGTAGAACTCTCAGCTCCTCATGTTCTATTCCTGCCTGGATGCTGCCATGTTACTGCCTTGATGATAATAGACTGAACCTCTGAACTTGTAAGCCAGTCCTAATTAAATTTTATTCTTTATAAGAGTCACTTTGGTGATGGTATCTGTTCAGAGCAGTAAAAATCCTAATACATGCTACTCTGTTTTTTTCTGTCCACTGTTGATGCCTGTGTAGTTACAGTGTGACACAGTTATCCTTCCTCTCAGCAACAGCATCCGTGTGGATACATTGACTCTTTGGAGACTAAGTGTATAAAAACAAAGCTGATGTTACTATAGAGTGCTTGTACCAACATGTTTGCCTACAAACATGCTGCCATGGGATAATCAACCATCCATAGTTTTCAAAGAAGGGTGTGGTTAAACTTCTTTATAGGCTAAAGTGTTATAAGCCAACTTAGAATCCAAGAAACACCTTCCTTTACTACTGAGGATCTTCTCTCTCTCTCTCTCTCTCTCTCTCTCTCTCTCTCTCTCTCCTGTTAAATCATAACTTGCTTATTATAGCCATGAAATAAAAAGGCACTCAGCAGTGCTTGCTGAATGAGTGAAGGACATAATAAATTCACACATTAAAAATGTTGAGTTAGAGGAGATGACTTAGTGGGTAAAATAGCTAGACACAAGCTTGGGGCCCAGAGTCTGGGTTTCTAACATACCTGTAAAAACCAGATATGGTGGTGCATGCCTGAAATCTCGGCACTTAAGGGGTCATGGTGCTGGGAGATGTGGAACTTTTATGTTTACAGGGACAGACTTAAAATTGAGCCCAGGGACAAAATTATTTTGCAGAAAAGGCAAATTGTAAAGTTGCAGGGGTGCCACAAGTTTGTGCTAACATGGAACTAGCCAGGGCTCTGAAAGGCTGGTATTGCTCAGTGTAGAAACCCCAGTTACCCTAAAGCTGGTACTCAAAATTGTTTATCACCTAGTGAAACAGCCTGCCTAGAAGAGTAGCTAAGGAGGTCTGCGCTCTGGGATGTGAGCTGGGCTCTGAGCTTCCTGGGTAACTGGAAGCTTCTTAGCCCTGAGGCATTAAGGCTTCTAGGGTCAAGAGCTGAATTCTGCTCTGTGTAGATCCCAGCCCATCTTGCCTGCAATGTTTATTCAGTCCATGTGTGCTGTGTTCTAGGACATAAAACAATGATGCTTAGTCAGGGAGAGGGAGAAGGTCACAGAGATGATTTTGAGGCTGGCTTTCTTCCTGGAATGTTGTGGAACTTTTCCTGTAACAAGTTCCTGGTGATTTGAGGACATCTGCAGACGTTGTGTTCAGACTCTGGACTTGCAGTTTTTGGTTCAGGGCAGCCACTGCACGCATCCAGTGTCTGACAATACAAACCTCTATCATGGAGATCACCCAAGCCTCATGTGCTCTGAAAACATGGGCCTTTCCTCATTTTTCTTTTTTTCTTTTTTTTTAAAATGTATTTATGTATATGAGTACACTGTCACTGTCTTCAGACACACCAGAAGAGGGCGTCAGATCCCATTACAGATGGTTGTGAGCCACCATGTGGTTGCTGGGAATTGAACTCAGGACCTCTGGAAGAGCAGTCGGTGCTCTTAACCACTGAGCCATCTCTCCAGCCCCCTCCTTATTTTTCTTACACCTTCATGCCTACTAATGTCATTTACTAATACGTGGGTTGACCAGTTGTCCCTCCCTAGATGACAGTGAATAAAGTTTTGTGTCTTTTACCCCTTTAAGCTAACCATGACTTAAAGGTAAGCTGATCTTCCCACTATAAACTGGGAGATTGAGGTCCCTGATGTCGGTTGGGCCACTGAAGGTTTTGTGACATTTCACAGACAAGTTGAGACATGAAGATCGAAGGGAGAGATGATGTTCTTGACTGCATGGCAACTGCATGGCAACTGCATGCACCTTAGAGAGTTTGTCTATGTGCAGTGATTGTGGAATCAGTTTGGAGCTCTCTGAGTGAAGTACTCCTTGCTGTCTTTTCGTGTCTCACATTTGCCAAGTAGCCTAAATATTTCCTGAAGCAGCTCCTTCTACGGTTGCCAATCACTACCAGACTTTCAGAGGTGTCTTTGATTACATTCATGTCTGAGCAAAGTTCGGTGAAAATGAACTGCATGATTCTGACATTCATAGAGTCAGCTCTGAATGGCAGAAATGGAGTTATTTACTTATTTTTTTTATTATTTTTAACTTTTTAAAATATTTTTTAAGGTTTATTTATTTTATCTATATGAGTACACTGTAGCCGTCTTCAGATACACCAGAAGAGGGCATCGGATCCCATTGCAGATGGTTATGAGCCACCATGTGGTTGCTGGGAATTGAACTCAGGACCTCTAGAAGAGTAGTCAGTGCTCCTAACCACTGCGCTCTCTCTCCAGCCCCAGAAATGGAGTTTTATACGATACCATCGTATCCCTTATTCCAGAAAGGGATTGGAAATGGTTTAGGAATTGACATCTAGAGACACAGACTGAAAAATCAGTGCAAAAGAGAGGGACAGCTAGACATACCTCGAGGTAAGGGACAGAAAGTTTGCACAAAGAACCCAAGTGTCAGCTGGAGCCCAAGCAGAAACCTACAAGTCTCTGAGGTACAGAATGTGGAAGACAGGGCCAGTGGCTTTGAAAGACCACAGACTTGACATTGCTCAAGCTTGGAAAGGCTTCTGTTACCTTTCTTGAGGAGATGCTGGAATGCATGTAGTAGAAGCCCTCCATAGCAGGCACCCCACCAACCTAGACTTGTCTTTTATTGGCTGTTTGTCTTTCCATTTAATTATATTTCTAAGACAGGGTCTTATGTAACGTAAACTAGTCTCAAAATTGCTATGTACCCAAAGGTGACCTTAAACTGTGGACTTTTTTTTTTTTTGGCTTCTGCCTTGTGTTATTATAGCCAGTTTACATGGTGCCATCTAGGGCTTCATGCATACTAAACAAGCACCAGCTGATCTACACTCCCCAGCCCATGATTCTTGTTCCATCTAAGTATAGGATGTAATAGACTTGTTTCTTTGCATTCTCTGTGCTCTGATGCTTTGTGCTTATTTAAAAGGGAAAAATAAAAACTCATAGTACTTCTCACAACCCATCCAGGATTACAGGACCATTAGAACCTGTACACCTGCCACAGCTGTATTAAAGAGTTGTGTAAGAAAGATAGATTGTATGTGTGTATGTGTGTGTGTATGAGAGAGAGAGAGAGAGAGAGAGAGAGAGAGAGAGAGAGAGAGAGAGAGGAAGGAGACTGTTTAGCTCTTGAAGCCCACAGTTTACCCTTTTTCATATTAGCTTGGTCAGAGTGCAGTGCATGGACCCACCTACTCCCAGGCCTGGGAGCCTCTGGTTTTCATTAAAGACATCTGTGTTCCAGGCAAGCTCTGTTTGTGGCATTCCACAGCTTGTGCCTTTCAACCTCTGGGGAGGTTGTCTGTCCAGGGCTACCTGAGCGCTCTTGAAACAACTAGATAAGAACAGTATTTTCTTTCTTGGACTTTTAAATGTTGTTAGTTTTTGAAACCGTCATTGAATTGATCTCGTTAATGTTGTTCAGAAGGTCAGTCTTCTAAGAAGAAAAATGCAGCTGTCCTCCACGAAAAGACTTTTGAAACCCAAGAATACTTCTGCGTCTCTTCCATATTAGAAATTTAAGTTAAGAGCAAGTGTGTAGATTACTGGCTTATACCACTGTAACACTTAACATATGTTTAGAGCATTAATAAGGTTCTACATATGCTTTAACCCAGAAGCAGAAATTATTTGTAAACATTGATTTCATTTTTTAATCATTTGTACTTGTGCATGTTTCTGCGTGTGGGTATGTGCACATGAATGCAGGTGCCGGCAGAGGCCAAAAGAGGGCGCCAGATTCATTTGAACTGGAGTTACAGACAATTGGGAGCCACCCAGCCTGGGTGCTGGGGACCAAACTTGAGGGTTTCTGTAAGGTAGGTCTCCACTTTTAACTGCTGAGCCATCTCTCCAGACTATGCAAAGTTATTTTTAGGTGTCCATTTCTTTTCTTTCTTGTTTTAAACATTGATTTTTAAAAAGTGGGTGTACAAAGACAAGGGTTTCGTTACATCTCCATATGTGTGTGTATGTATGTACAAATGTATGTCAGTATTCCAGGACCTCTTTCAGCCCCTACTGATCTTTGTTGCCCCATCCTCTGCTTCCCTATGACTAGTATTCTCCTCTGCTTCGTGACATATATAGGTCATTAACTTTCTCTCGTTTTCTCCCCGTCACTTTAGACTTCATCTCACCTTCCATAACGCCCCTTCTAGGTTCATGTCAAACATTATATGTATTTAAACTTAAGCCAGAGGAAACACGTGCCGTAAGAAAACAGATGGATCTGGAGATGATTATATTAAATGAAATAAATGTCATTTCTTAACAGTGAGAATTCTCCCAAGTATGATTAGGTTTGTATTCTGAAGAGTCACTCTGGTGTCTGGAATGAAAGTTCACTCTCCTCTCTGCCACCCTCACCCCCACCCTCATGCTCTCTTGGCTGCAGCCACTGCACCTCGGTCCACAGAAGGGAAGCTAACGGTAAGCTTTCTTCTCCAGGAGGGAAAGGCGCACGCTTCGAACCTCACTGTTCCCTTTTTTATTTTTCCAGGATGACCGAACGTGCTTTCAGAAATTGCCAGGGGTTGCTAGGCAGACTTCAACAAACACAGAGGCCATCGCTGGCCTGCCGCCTGGCAGGTTTCTCGATCCAAGTGGTTTTGTGACACTGGCTCAAGAGGCAGCATGCCCTCTTTCTGTTTGAACCTGGAATCCATGATGCCCTTTGCCAGCTAGCCCATGGGCATTCTGAGGCAGTCCTGAAGTTGGAGTTAGTTCCCCTGGGAGCCAGTTGACTGACTTTAAGCAAGGACACACTATCATTGTCCAAGATTTTGGACCAGTTCACTTGCCTTCTCAAGGATGACAAGAAACTGTCTAGAGTAAACATATCTCTGAGCCAGCACTGGCTCTGTTCCCGTGCTGCTCTCCAGGGATCAGTGGCCTGTCCCGCTGAGCATTCCCTCAGTCTGTCTCCCTCTTTTGCCTGGCAAGGGGAAAAGGTCCTTAGACACCCATATGCAGTTAGTTTTACCGCAGTGAATTTTCTAGATGAATTTGGAGCGATGCTTAAAATACCTAAAAATACCTAAGAAATACAATTTTTTTCCCTTCTGGATTAGCAATTAAATGTACAAGTGGTGTATCTACAAGCGACTGTCTGTGGGTCAGGTCTGTTCTGGTTTTACTGCCACCGGGGCAACTTCTCCTGAGGACGGCACCATGCCATTTATTAACGGGTGACAAATGCACACTATTCCTGAAGGCTGGCTGTTTAAAAGACAGCACCTTAAACGTGTTAGTCCTGCTGAGGGTGGCTTACTGATAGACAGAGCCCGATGCTCAGTCTCTTCAGGAGGCAGCAAGAGCGTGAAAGAGAAGGTCACCCTGATCTGGAAGAGGCAGGCTAGCCCATTAGTCTTTATGTGAGTGAGCTGGCGTAGGTACTCACTGCTCGGGTGTAGAGGCTAGACGGAATCACTGGACATGTCCGGTTCTATCATTTGCCGACTTATCCCCAACCAGAACCTGGAGCTAGCCTGGCAGCCGGCAAGCCCCGGGTTTGTGCCGCCCTACAGTGTTGGGTTATAGATGTGCATAGCCCTTTTCTTTTCCCTCCCTCCCTCCCTCCCTCCCTCCCTCCCTCCCTCCCTTCTTCCCTCTAATCTAAAGGCCATCTACCCAGCCCCAGGTGTACCCTTCATCTGGGTTAAGATTCTCCACAGTACAGCCCCAGAATTTGCTCTTTCATGTTTCCTCCCGGGGAATGACTCTTACAGCTTCTAGTAAGAAGGGCCGTAGGGTTTTGCAGCTGATGTTTCTTATCTGGGTGGTCATTGAACAGACACGAGGCCAGGACAATGGCAGCAAAGACAGATTACCTCTGCTTGAACTTAGCATCCTTCCCTCTTTTTATTTTGTCTCGTGTGTCTGAAACATTCTGACGGAGAGCAGCAGACAAGCTACACGCGTTTCCCCGTTTCCCCGTTTCCCCGTTTCCCCGTTTCCCCGCACGGAACTTCCCAGTCTTCACAGCAAGTGTGACAGAAGCAGCCGGGGGAATTCCCATACAGCAAGTGACATGTGACATGCAGTGCTGAGCTTGGGTGGCATATTTTAGGCTTTTCAAGTCAGGGTTTCTGCTTGTAGTCCTGGCTGTCTTGGAACTCACTCTTATAGACCAGGCTGGCTTTGAACTCGGATCTACCTGTCTTTGTCACTGGACTGCTGTCATGCCTGGTTCTTGGGTTTGTTTTTAAAATCAAATACCACAGTCTGTTTTAAGGATTTATGCACTGCTCGTAGATGGCAACTGAGAAACATTTCTTCTCGCGTGTTAATTTTTCTGTTTGGATGGGTAGCTCCGCCTCCTTTTAGCGTTTAGAATCATCAGGGGGAAGTGAAGTATAGGAAAAGTAGATGGTAGGAATAAAGGACAGAGAAGGGAGAAACCCTCGCTACAGGGTTCTGTATGCCCCTTGAAGTCCTCTTCCTCATCGTCTGCCTGAGACTTGTGTGTGCAGGGATGCCTCGAGTTAGCGGTTCGCTTTGCCAGCTAGGGTGCGCTCTGCTTGGTTTTCTGTGTCATCAGCCTTTCTTGCTTCTAGACACTTTCCTATCTCAGGATAGGATGCAAGGGGCTATCCTCCACTCTCAGATGGTTTCTCTCTTTGTGCCCCTCATACTTTGGTACCCGTGTCCTCAGAGAGAGGTAAGACTTGCACACCAACAGTCATCTGGGGATGATCTTGTTGATGAGTTCCTGGATTTGGTTTAATTCACTGCAGTTTAGTGTTAATATATTAATACTATATGTATAATATATTTAGTGTTAATATTCTCCTAAGGCAGAGTCAAGGACACCATAGAGTCTCTGGTCTGGAATGATGACATATTGTCTAGATTTGGCCTTCCTCCTTGGTTAGGAGGAGACTTACGGGGCCCTGAGAGCATCTTGCCTCCCTGTGGAAACTTTTGGGGGCCTACCTATCCTAGTTGTTTCCTCTGGCCAACCCACCTGATTCTCCTGGGACAGCCTACAGAACGGGATCTGTCTGCCACCTCAGTTGTGTCTGACTGGGACACAGCCTGCTGAATACGGTCCACCCATGACGCAGCCTGCAAAATGGAGGTCTACTTTAGGAACAGCTTGACTTCTATTGTCTGGCTCATGGCTCCCCTGCTCATCTTCTCAAGAAATCTTGCTGCCATCAGAATCATCCAGCCAACACCAGGGAAAACTAGATGCCTAAAGAACAGCGTAAGAACACAATCAACAAGATTCAGGGCAATATGGCACCACTAGAACCCAGCTATGCTGCTACAGCAAACCCTGGATATCTTACTGAAACTGAAATGCGAGAAGATGATCTTAAATCCAATGTTATAAAGATAATAGAGGCCTTTAAAGAGGACATGAATATACATTCAAATAGAGGAATTTAAAGAGGAAACAAATAAAGAAGTACAAGAAAACACAATCAAACAGGTGGAAATGAATAAAATTGTCCAAGACCTGAAAAAAAAAAAGGAAATAGAAGTAATAAGGAAAATACAAACTGAGGCAATCCTAGAGATGAAAAACATAAGAAAAAGAACAGGAACTACAGATATAAACACCACCAACAGAATACAGGAGCTGGAAGAGAGAAACTCAGATGTAGAAGATATGACAGAATAAATCAATATATCAGTCAAAGAAAATGCAAAATCTAAAATTTTCATGACACAAAACATCCAGGAAATTTGGGACACTATAAAAAGACCAAAACCTAAGAATAATAATAATAGGAAGAGGTAAAAGAGGAGGAGGAGGAAGAGGAGGAAGGGGAGAAGGCTCCCACCTCAAAGGCCCAGAAAACATCTTCAACAAAATAATAGATAATAATAGAAGAAAATTTCCCTAACCTAAAAAGAGATGCCTATAAAGCTAGAAGCTTATAGAATACCTAACAGATTAGACCGGAAAAGAAAATCCTCCATCCACATAATAATCAAAGCACTAAATATACAGAACAAAGAAAGAATTTTAAGACCAGCAAGGGAAAAAGACCAAGTAACATATAAAGGCAGACCCATCAGAATTACACCCTATTTCTCATCTGAGATTATAAAAGCTAGAAGGACCTAGGCAGAGGTCTTGCAGACCCTAAGAGACCACACATGTCAGTCCAGACTATGGTACCTAACAAAACTTTCCAACCTCCAACCATAATTGGAGAAACCAACTATCGTTTGAATTCCACGACAAAACAAAATTCAAACAATGCCTTTCCATTAACCCAGCCCTACAGAGGATACTAAAAGAAAAATTCCAACTCAATGAGGCTAACTATACTCAAAGAAACACAAGAAATAAATAATTTCACACCATTAAAACAAATAGAATAGAAACACACACACAAAGATGCACAAACACACACACACCCAACTGTCACCAACATCAAAATAACAGTAACAATCATTAGTCATTGCTTTGTCTCTCTCAGTATCAGTAGACTTAATTACTCAGTAAAAAGACAGAGGCTAAACAGAACTGGTCATTCTGCTGTATACAAAAAACACATCTCAGCTACAAAGATAGCCATTATCTTTGTATAAAGGACTGTTAAAAGGTTTTCCAAGCAAACTGACCCAGGAACCAAGCTGTAGCAGTCATCCCAATATCTAATGAAATAGACTTTCAATCAAAAGTAATCAAAAGAGACAGGGAAGAACATGCCATACTCATCAAAGGAAAAAAAATCCAAGAATAAATCTCAATTCTGAACCTCTATGCCCAAATGCAAGGTCACCCACATTCATCAAAAGAAACATTACAAAAGCTTACATCACACATGGAACCCCACACATTAATAGTGGATGACCTCAGCACTACACTCTTTCAATGGACAGGTCATCAAGATAGAGACTAAACAGAGAAATAATAAAACTAACAGAGGTTATGGTTCAAATGGATCTAATAGTTATTAGATCCTACAGAACATTTCACCCGAATTAAAAAAAAAAACAAAAAACCTTCTTCTTAGCACCTCATGGAAAGTTCTCCAACATTTTCCATATAGTGGGTCACAAATCAAACCTCAACAGATACAAAAAGGTTGAAATAACCCCATACTTCTTATCTGATCTGTGGATTAAAGCTGGACTTGAACAATAACAGAAACAACAGAAAGCCTACATACTCATGGAAACTGAACAACTCTCAATGATCACTGGGTCATGGAAGAAATTAAAGACTTTCTAGAATTCAATTAGAATTCAATGAAAATGAAGGCACAACATATCTAAACTTATGGGACACCATGAAAACAATGCTAAGAGGACAAGTTTATACCACTAAGTGCCCTCATGAGGAAAGTGCAGAGTTCTCATTCTAATGAATTTAAAGTACATCTGAAGGCTCTAGAAAAAGAAAAAGAAGCAAACACACCCAGGAGGAGCAGAGAGCAGGAAATAATCAAACTCGGAGGTGAAATTGATCAATTAGAAACAAAGGGAACAATACAAAGAATCAGTGAAACGAAAAACTAGTTCTTTGAGAAAATGAACAATATAGACACACCCTTGGCCAAACTAACTAAAAGTCAGAGAGACAGTCTCCAAATCAACAAAATAAGAAATGAAAAGGGATATACAACATTGGAGACTGAGGAAATTCAAAGAATAGTTAGCTCTTATTTCAAAAGCTTGTACCCACAAAATTGGAAAATCTAAATGAAATGGATGATTATTCTAGACAGACACCAATTACCAAAGTGACATCAAGATCAGGTATACTATCTACTACTATTAATCCTAAGAAAATAGAAGCAGTCATTAAAAGTCTCCCAACCAAAAAACATCCTGGGCTAGTTGGTTTTAGCACAGAATTGTAACAGATATTCAAAGAAGAGCTAATGCCAATTGTCCTCAAACTTTTCCACAAAATAGAAACAGAAGGACCACTGTCAAACCATAGTGGCCTTGGTATCTCAACCACAAAAAGACAAAACAGAGAAATAATTTCCCTTATGAACATTGATGCAAAAATACTCAATAAAATACTTGCAAACAGAATCCAGGAATACATCCAAGATATCACCCATCAAGATCAAATAGGCTTCATACCCGGGATGCTGGGGTGGTTCAGTATACAGAAATCTATCAATGTAATCCATCATATACAAAAAAAGAAAAAAAATCACATAATTATCGCATTAGATTCTGGAAAAACCCTTTGATACAAGGCAACACCCCTTCGTGTAAAGGTATTAGAGAAAACAGGGACACAGGGCACATACCTAAACATAGTGAAAGCAATATACATCAACCCAACAGCCAACATCATGCTAAATGGAGAGAAAGTTAAAGCATTTCCATTAAGATCAGGGATAAGACAAGGCTGTCTACTCTCTCCACATCTCTTCACTATAGCCCTTGAAGCTCTACCAGAGATATAAGACAGCTAAAGTTGATCAGGGAATTACTAATTGGAAGGGAAGAAGTCAAGCTATTACTGTTTGCAGATGATATAATAGTATGTGTAAGTGACCCCAAAAATTCTACCAGAGAACACCTATAGCTGATGCACACCTTGAGCATGGTGGCTGGATACAAAATTAACTCAACAAAATCAGTAGCCCT
Source organism: Rhabdomys pumilio (assembly GCA_030674055.1). Lineage (NCBI taxonomy): Eukaryota > Metazoa > Chordata > Mammalia > Rodentia > Muridae > Rhabdomys > Rhabdomys pumilio. The sequence continues at coordinate 32,610,721 of JANHMN010000019.1, forward strand.
CTCCCACACAAGTGATAAACAGCCTGAGAAAGAAGTTAGGGGAAAAACAGTACATTTTACAGAAGCCACAGATAACAAAATACCTTGGTGTAACTCTAACCAAGCAAGGGAAAGATCTGTGTAAGAACTTCAAGGTTTTGAAGAAAGAAACTGGGGAAGATTTAAAAAGATCTCCCTTCCCCGTGGATCGGCAAGATTGACATAGTGGAAATGGCCATCTTACCAAAAGCAATCTACAGATTCAGTGCAATCGCCATCCAAATTGCAATACAACTCTTCACAGATCTTGAAAAACAATTCTCAAATTCACTGTCTCTGCCTTCAAGTTGTACTACAGAGCAATAGTAATAAAAGCTTGCATGGTGTTGGTATAGAAACACACAGGTAGTTCCATGAAATTGAATCAAAGGCCCAGAAATAAACCCACAGACACTTGATTTTTGACAGACAACCCAAAACTATACAATGGAAAATGGAGAAACATCTTTAACAATTGCTGCTGGTCAAACTGAGTTCCTGCATGGAGAAGAATGCAAATAGATCCATATGTATCACCCGGCACAACACTTAAGTCCAAATGGATCAAAGACCTCAATATAAAACCAGATACACTTAATTGAATTAAAAAAAAAAGTGGGGAATAGCCTTGAACTCGTTGGTATAGGAGACAACTTCCTGAACAGTCCCATTGGTGAATGGGACCTCATGAAACTGTAAAGCTTCTGGAAGTCAGAGGACACCATCAAAATCAGAGGACAAAATGACAGATTTGGCAAAGACCTTCACTAATCCTATATCTGACAGAGGGCTAATATCCAAAATATATAAAGAACTCAGGAAGTTAGACACTGACAATCCAAATAACCCAGTTTTAAAAAAAATGGGATGCAGAGCTAAACAGAGTTCTCAACAGAGGAATCTCAAATGACTGAGAAGAAATGTTCAATGCTTTTAGTCACCAGGGAAATACAAATCAAAATGATTGATTGCACTGCTCAGAATGGCTAAGATTTAAAAACTCAAGAGATAGCACGTGATGGTGAGATTGTGGCGCAAAGGGAACATTCCTCCATTGCTGGTGGGAGTGCAAACTTGTACAACCACTCTGGAAATCAATTTGGTAGCATCTCAGAAGATTGGGACTAGTTCTATCTCAAGACCCAGCTATACCACTCTTGGGCCTTTACCCAAAAGATGCTCCACCATCCTACAAAGACACATACTCAACTATGTTCATAGTTCTATTCGTAATAGCCAGAAATGGGAAGCAACCCAGGTGTCTCTCAAATGAGGAATGGATACAGAAAATATGGTATATCTACACAATGGGATACTACTCAGCCGTGAAAAACAAAGATTTCTCAGGCAAATGGATGGAACTAGAAAATATCATCCTGAGCGAGGTAACCCAGATTCAAAAGGACACGCATGGTATGTACTCACTAATAAGTGGATATTAGCCATAAAATACAGAATACCCATGTTATCATCAACAGACCCCAGGAAGCCAAATAACAAGAAGGGCACAATGGAGGATGGTTGAATTTTTTTCAGAAGGGAAAACAAAAGAGATATCGGAGACTGATGGAAGAAGAGAAGAGAGGATGGGGAGAGAATCGGGGCGAGGGGTAGAGATCATATGTGATCACATGTGATCTTGATCATATGTGTAGGGAGAGCAGGGGAGAGAGAAAGGAAATCAGCTGGTGGGGGGCAATCTCTAGAACTTACCAGAGACCTGGGATGGGGAGAGGCTCCAGGAGGTCTAAGGGAACCACTCTAGCTGAGATACCTAGCAGTGGGGGATACAGATTCTGAAGTGCCACTTCCTATAGCCAAGCAGGACTCTTAGTGGAAAGATAAGGACAGCAACCCACCCACAAAGCCTTCGACCCAAAATGTGTCCTGTTTACAAGATGTGCAGGGACAAAGATAGAACAGAGACTGAGGGAATGGCCAGCCAATGACTGCCCCAAATTGAGATCCAACCCATGGGCAAGAACCAATCTCTGACACTTAATGATACTCCATTATGTTTGCAGACAGGAGTCTAGCATAATTGTCCTTTGACAGACTCCACCTAACAGCCAATGGAAAGAGATGCAGAGACTCACACCCAAGACATTAGATGGAGCTTGGAGAGTTTTACAGAATAGTCGAGAGGAAGACTGAGGGACCCAAAGAGGACAAGGACTCCACAGGAAGACTAACAGAGTCAACTAACCTAGACCCTTGGGTGCTTCCAGAGACTGAATCACCAACCAAAGAGTGAGCATGGGCTGGACCAAGACCTCCAGCACATATGTAACAGATGGGCAGCTTGATTTTCATGTAGGTTTCCCAGACAACTGGAACACAGGCTATCCCTGAGCCTGTTGCATACCTGATTGCCTGTGGATCTGGTACCTCTAAACAAATAGTTTTGTCTGGCCTCAGTGGGAGAAAAATGTGACTAGTCCCATAGCGACTTGATGTATGGGGTGAGAGAGTATGGGGGATGTAGGAGTGGAGGGCATGGGGGATTTGACACTGAGGGAAGGGTCTTCCCTTTTTAAGGAGAATGGGGTAAGGACTTATGAGGAGGTACTGGGAGGAGAGGAAGGGCTGATATTGGTTTTGTAAAGTGAAAAAAATAAAAATTAAAAAAAGACTAAAGAGTGTACACACACACACACACACACACACACACACACACACACACAAATACCTAGGTCATATAGCTAGGCTTGTTCCCTGACTAGCTACTAATTTAAAATAACCCATTTACACTAACCTATATTCTGCCATGTGGCTGGTTACCTGTGCTAAGGTACCATACATCTGTCCCTGAGACGCCTTCTGCACCTGGCTCTATGCCAGAATTCTTTCTGCCTCCAGGACATCCTACCTTCTATTCTACACTTTCCTATAGGGCCATAGGCTTCTTGATTGACAGGTGATGCATCCATACAGTACACAGAGATTCTCTCCACACTTCTCCTTTCCCTTGTCTTTACCTGTGGTTAGCTCTATTGTGAATATTTGTATCACAGGATTTCAGTAGGGCTTGACCTATGACCCCATAATTGGCAAGCAGGACTCAGGGTAGAAGGCTACATGGCCCTGGCATGCTGAGGAGAGCTTTGGAAGATTTGCCAGCATGCAAAGGCCAAGTCTCTTTCCTTCAGGCTTAGTAAAATACTCTAGTCATAACAACCAGCCAGGCAAAGCATCCTACTTGCACACACGTCTCCTCAAGAGACAGGAGAGAGAGGTCATCAGGCATGGCTGATGTGGATGGAAAGGCCAGCATTTTATTCTTGTGGCATGCTCTCTGTGTGATAGAATGCTTCTGTGAGACTAGAGAGGAAGAGCTCGCCCATGTTTTCGCAGAGGGCAGGAAGTGCTATCAATGGTGTCCGGGCTGGATCTCTTTTCCAACTCTGGGTGGATTGGGTACAGTGTCTGCTGATATGTGATATGTGATGCTTCTGTCCTGAAAGGAGACCTGGGGCATTCTGGTTTTCCCATGAAACAGGCAGTGGGAGCCTTCATGGATAGCTTTTCAAAGTGTGCACATAAGTCTCTGTTAGAGAGGTGTATCCGCAGACCTTCTCCAAGAGGCACCGGCGAGGCAGTGGGAAGTGCTTCCAAGAAAGTCTCACTGAAACCAATCTGGCTTTTCCACATGTGAGCCCATGGGCTACTCTGCCAGCCTCTAATGCCATTTCTCTTCTCATCTTGTATACATTGGAAAATCAATACCCAGGAGTCTTGGCACTTGGGGCTGGAGCCAGGTGATCTGGTTTCTGGAACTAAGCCATCACCCCTATATTAAGTACCCTGCCCCCTAACATTGCAAGGAGTTGCTTTCAATACTTTTTTTTTTGGATATATATGCAAGTATGTGGTTCGTGCATGTTACCATGTATGGGGGAATGTGTGTGTGCGTGCATGCGTGTGCAAATCTATGTGGGTATGTGGAGGTCTGAGGCTGACACCAGGTTTCTTCCTTGAACACTTCCCATCTTAGATATGACACAGGGTCTGGTCTGTCTCTGAGTCTGGAGCGTTTGGCTTGTCTGGCTAGCCAGCTTGCTTCAGGAATCCCCATCCTATACCTCCTACATGCTAGGATTACAAGCAATCTATCCCACCCATCTGACTCTTGCTGTGGGTTTTGGAGATCTGAACTGTGGACCTCACATGCTGCCTGTACCCTGGACTACTCAAAGCTGACCTGCCCTTGGGGGTTGGAGGTGAGGTGGCGTGGAATCAATGACACAGACTCCAGGAGCAGGTGAGAAACGCTGCAGCAAGCCCATCTGAACGCTGCTGCAAGCTTCTTTAATAGCCTCCACCCACACCCCATTGGTCCCAAGCATCTCTTCTAAACAGCAGTTCTTGATTGGCTGGCATTGTCTGCACCAGCAATCCTTGGTCTCCCAGGCAGTCCTCAATTAGGTCCTCCTGCAGCAGATGTCACTGTGCCTGTACGATCCCCCTAGCAATTATTCTTCCTATGCTCACACTTGTGTGGAACTCTTTTTAAATACTTTTTGATTTTTAAAGTAACACACACACACACACACACACACACACACACACACACACACGCAAACACAAATACTCTGCATCCCAATCTACTATTTACCTACTCAAGAATATGAAAAAAAAATTCATAAGATAATACAGTGTATCAATCCAATCCTTTTCTGTAAGTCTCCTATTTCACTAGTATGGTTGGCCAGTACCTACTCCCACCCCTTCCCACCATGCAATATCTGTACCCCAACCCAGTTCCACAGCACTGGAGTTTCCTAAGTAGCAAGTCCAGTTGGTTTCGGGGTGTGGTGTTACTTTCCAGTTCCAATCAACTGCCTCTGAGATTCAGATGAACTCTTTCATTAGACTGTGTTTCCAACATGGGCAGTAACCAGAAATTTCTGACTTCTTAGCTCAGCAAATACGTGGGTAAGAGATTCCAGAGGGCAAAGCTGGAAGCATCAGTGGCAGAGTTTCCACGTGCCTGACGAGCCGGGCGACACCAGGGATTTCAATCCCACAAGTACAGCCTTGTCTCCTCCCAGGGGTTAGTCACGAGTCACTGCCTTGTCTGGCTCTTAATGGCTGAAGTGGGCCCTAGTGAGGCTCGAAAGCTTTAGTGAAATAGTTGAATTGGCTAAACGTGTTGTGTTTATGGCTAAACTTGTGTTTATTTCTGCTTCCATTACTACACGCCATACCCATCCCTCTCCCGGCTTATAACTTCTGCTCAGCCAAACTCTGCTTCTTCACCTGCCTTTTCCCTTTAAAATTAGCCTACACCTCTTCTTGTTCAAAATAAATAAATGAGTCAAGAGATTCTCCGGCAGGAAGAGCTGAAGCCACCAGTTCCTAAGACTGCACAAGCCATAAAAATGTCCTTGAGACACGGCTTGGATGCTGGTGGAGTGTACCAGCTTTGAGAGGTCCCACTTCACCTTACAGCAGCGTACAAATCCCTTTCCTGAGGAATGCCTCCCTTGGATGTTTTCCAGGCTGGACTGACTGTGGTCAGGCTCTTAAGCTTCGTCTGGAAGTTGGATTGAAGCCAGGCTTGGCTCTCTAGAGGGAGGCGGGTTCTCTGTCTTGTCTCTGTTTTGGCACCAGACCATCTGTCTACACTGAGAGATGGAGCAGAGAAGACGCATCACATACTGGAGTTGTGGGTGGAGGTCACCGTGGGGACTTCGTATGGGGAGCCCTGGGTAGATTTCTCACAGCCCCTGCCTCTGTTCATCCTTCTGCCCTGCTTGAGTGGCCTGCGGATAACTTGCTGGCATGTGTGCTGTGTCCATATGGGATCCTCTGTCTATTCTAGAGAGGCAGGAGTCCCAGTAACCATCCCAGCCCTGGGGTTAGGAAATTCCACATTCCGCTCCTGCTCCCAGCTTCCTTTTGTCTCTTTTTATTTTCCTCCCGAGACTCCTTTTGAAGCGTTTGTTTTGTCCGTGCACTCACGTTGAACCGTCGATCCGGGCAGCCTACGCTTTGTGAAGACTCCAGTTTCCTTGTTCTATCTGCCGACTGAAGTAGCAGAGGTTGTCCCCTAGAGTAAGGGAAGGCCGTGATGTACAGGAGCTCGGGTCCACAGCTTTCTATGTACTCTAAAATCTTGTTCTAAGTTTGCCAAAGGTGGGCTTAACTAAGAAAAAAAGCGACTTTTCTGGGTCAGCAAGATGTGGGGGCGTACGTGCCTGCAAACCTGCTGACCCATGTTTGATCCATTCTACCTACATGGTAGACAGAGAGAACCAACTCCCTCAAGCTGGCCTCTGACCGCCACATAGGTGCTAGGGCTATGTAACTCCCATTCACAAAGGTGTTATAAAAACATATAAAAAGACAGGGGTGGAGCACGCCTTTAGTCCCAGCACTTGGGAGGCAGAGGCAGGTGGATCTCTGAGTTTGAGGCCAGCCTGGCCTATAGAGTGAGTTCCAGGACAAGCCAGGGCTACACAGAGAAACCCTGTCTAGAAAAAAAAAACGAAAACAATAACAACAGAAAAAAATTTTTTTCTTTGAAGCGACAGGATTAAGATGGTTCACGCTCGTGGTCATTGCTCAGTAGGGACACTATAAAAACATGCTACCTTATGCCCGGGACCACACCCAAGCTCTGGCCCCTCCCAGCTCCTTTTTGTTCCACCCGAGATTGGCCACCACCAGCCCTAACCTGAGACCCTGAATCCAAGGATTTACTTGGATTGAACACTTAACACATTCAGCTTGTCGAGTTACAGCTTGCATTCTGTGGCACAATTGCTGGGTGCAAATCCCTCCCCCCTGGAAAGGCCTGCCCTTACCAATTGGTTATCTCTGTTTCTCCCTCTTCCCTAACCTAGTGGCTTATATCAGCTAACCCCTTCCAGCATCCTTGGCCATCTGTCTGTAACGGAGGCTGCAGGCCTTAGCTGCCCATAGGCCTTAGATGATTGCAGCAGCCTCTTTGCTCCAAAGCATGGCAGAAAAGCCTCTCTTTTTTTCCCCTGAGTCTCCTTTTCCTCTTGGGACCTGGAAGTCCCACCTGTCCCTTCTGTCCAGCAATTGCCCACCCCCTCCTTCTTTATTGACAAGTCAAGAACCAATGGGGAACAAGACCTTAGAGTCAGAATCTCCCCTTACACCCAACTGTGTTAAAATGAAGGGAGCCACCAGGTGGCCACCCCAAGTTCAGGAATTATGACAATGTATATTGAAGACCCTGTATTCCGTAGTTCAGAGGAGAGCAGTGTGGACTTGTCTTGTCTCACACTAGGGAACTTTCATAGCTGTGGATACCCCCTTGACCTTCTGAACTCGAGGTCTAACCTAGACAAGCAGTTGCCACTACCCTGTGAGCTCCGAGTGTCAATCTCTGAAAGCCACTGAAACAAACCACAGGGCAAGGATTTGTCATGAGCTTGGAGAAGTAGATCCTAGAGCTCGTGAGTCCAGAGCCGTCTGTGGTGCTGTGTGAGTATTGAAACCCACAGATTCTGAGTGTTATTCTGGCCTGGTAACCGGGACTCCAAACCTAGGACCCCCAGGTTTTTCTCTGTGTACGACAGTGACTTCAGAACACTGTGAAGCAGAGCAGAAAGTTCCTCTTTTCACATAGCACATAGACGCGCGACCACGGTGGTAGCAGTAGGGTAGCCTGCGCCCAGTCATCTTCATGGTGGATTTTAATATGCCCATCATAGGTATTCAGAGAGTGACTAATTTTTTTCCCCGGCTTGGAATTTTAAGCATTAGATGCAAAAAAAAAAAAAAAAAAAGACCAATTTTAAAATGTCACATTACTCTGTCTAGAGATTAATCTGAAAATAAATTTTGTATAGGTATAAAATGTCAAAGTTTGAAAGGAACCTTAGACTACTGCTTTATCAAACATTTTTGTTTTAGGGTTTGCAGGGAGAAGAGTGCATAAAATTGTTACTGTCTAGTGGTTTCTTGCTTGTTTTTTTTTTCTTTAAACTTTATTTCAGATTTCTTAAGCACATCCTATTCATTGATGGGGATGATGGTCATGATGATGATGGTGGTGGTGGTGGTGGTGATGATGATGGTGATACACCTTGCCTAAAAGAGTGCACAGTGAACTCTCTTTTCTTAAATTTCTTTGTTGTTATTTCTAATTCAAAACCAAAAAATAAAAAAAAAAAAAAAAAAAAAGTCTGTACATGGTTCTGAACTGTTCCCTCCATACTGTGTTATCCTAGAATATTTTTGGCATGCAAAAGTAGAGTTTTAACCTTGAAAGTCAAATCATTCCGAAAACAAATGTGCGCCTGGCCACTTTTGTCTAACCATGGATTAAGTTTTATAAAGTAAATGGGACGATGGCATTTCAAAGGTGGCCTTCTGCAACATGTGTGGGCTATCGAGTTGATGTGAGTCAAGATTGATGGGTGACGGTGTCTGCCGGAGCTGCGGGATTTCATAGGAGGAGGCGTCCATCATCCCCAGCTGAGAGGAGACAAACGTTGCCCTGGGGTTGGCCAAGTAGGTGGAAATACTTCGGGGATTCATGGTGTTCTCTCCAAAATTCCAAGGCTGTTACATCCTCTTAGCGGATCTGGTTGTTTTCAGTTCTTTCTGAAACTGTGCCCTACTGATGGGACAGTTATTCAATAATCACACTCACGTGGAGGCAGAACACTCAAGACCATCCCAGCCTCGGCGTAGGTGTCAGGCTGTAGGCTTTTATTCTGAAGAGGAAGGCTGATTCCTATGGGAATATGACTCTGCATCTTCAGAATATCTGAAGCCTGACATCTAAACTGAGCATGGAAACTAGAGCCTGCTGGTCTGGTTTTCCTGTAGACACCGCAACCGTGGGTCTTATTTGCCGCAGTGTCCTGTGCATCCGTTGACAAGGGCACTGTTTTGCATTGTCTCAGCATGAGTGTGTGTTTGTGTGTGGGTGTGTGTGTGTATGCATGCATGCATGCGTACACACATTTGCACACACTCGTGTGTAGCCGGTGCAGACTGCATTGGAGCATTTTGTCAGCTTCGTCTTCCAGCATTAAAACTTCATAAATTGCACACAATCTCAATGGCATTGCTGTTGTGACTTCTAAGGTCAAAACCTCGATTGGGCATGTATGTTGAGCTTCTATTATTATTATTATTTTATTTTTGGATACAGAGCCTTGTTCAAGCTAGCCTTGGACTGTGTAGGCCAGGTTGGCCTTGAACTCAAGACCATGCTGCCTTGATTTTTTTTTCACAGTTCTGGTGTTACATACAGGTGTCTGCCAAGGTGACTGGACCCTGTGTGAATGAGAGGTAGAGACCCACCTGGGGTTGGAGACCCCACTGCAGCCCCGTGTACCTTACTTGAGGTATTATTGTGAAGATGAGCCATTGACTGTTCCTTGAATGTAACTTAGACTTTCTCATAAGCTTATAGGCTTCACCCGATCCCATTCTTGTCTACTGACAAACTCTTATTATTATTATTATTTTAAAAAAATGATTTGTTTTGAATTTGAGGCGAGTCCCATTATGCAGACCAGCCTGGCTCTGAATTCACGGATCAGCTCAGGCCGAGCTTGAACTCATGCTGTCTTCCTTCCTGGCCTCCTGAATGCCTGGTTCATTGATCCTTAGCAACACATTTGGCACACTTTGCTGTTTTTGAAAGCCCTCCTCAGCTGCCCTCATCCAGCAGGTCTGTGACGTAGGGTCTGGAAGCCATCCTGAGATGTCCTCTGGGTCTCCAGCATTACTTGCTAGGGCCCTGGGCCACGTGTGGCATTCATGTGTTAGCAAATGTCCTGGTCATTTTCTCTTCTGCTTTCTGGTTAGGGTCCTATGCAAGAACGCTCATTAAATTTCATTTCAAGGTGAGTACATTTGGGTAACAGAGCTCGAAGCTCACACTTCAGAGTTGTTGTTAGCTGACCCTCTTCTGGGAAGATGGGAAATTAGGCTTCTGTCCTCCTTAGTGGATTAAGTTTATTTCCAGTTCATTTTGCTTAATGTTACTCAGAGACCAATAACACAGAAACCCCGTGCCACCTTGGTATCACCCCCGTTCATCTGCACAGCACTCTCACCTGCTCATAACCCCCTTCACAGCTGGACAAAGAGTACAGTCCCCTTGTTATGCTTTTGGTCTGAAATGTCCTTCAGAGGCTCATGTGGTGAGCACATGGCCCCCAGCTGACAGTGCCATCCAGGAAGGTTCTGAAACACAGCAAGTGTCCTACTTAGTTGAAATAAGTCACCGGAGCCCCTTCTGGAAAGCCCTGTTTCCTTTGTGGCTCCCTGCTTCCTGGTCTCCCATAATATGAAGCATCCTGTCAGTTACTCCTGGTGCCATAACCCGGATGTCCGCTCTGCCTCTCTTTCCATGGTGGATTGAGATCTTCTGAAACCATAAACCAAAGTGTTTCCTTGCTGAAGTCATTTCTGGCAGGTCTTCACAGTGATTCTGGGTAACCAAGGTGATCCACCAGGTAATCAAAGCTACCATCAGCATCCCAAATGACCGTTGTAACCTGTCGGTGTTCAGTATATATTTTTAAATACATAGTTGCCGAGTGTTTTGCTGTATGTCTTTTTAAATATATAGTTGCCGAGTGTTTTACTTTAATCTTTGTTGTTGTCCCAGAGAGTCAGTCAGAGGTTCAGGTGTATTTTGGGCTACTAGTTTTGTTTCTTGCATCAGGTAGGACAGAGTTTAGGGCAAGGGAAGGGTTTGTTCATTTGGTCGTGGCCTGGTACTAGTGCTGTATTTTAAGGGTGTGTGACTTCTTAAGGAATCCTTCTTAAAGAATGTTGATTGTGTTCTGAGCCTCTTAAGCTCTCTCATGCCTGACCTAGTCTCTCCCTCCTCATTGGATTCAGAAACCCAATCTATGTGCTTTCTACCCAGGTATTTATTTAAAGAGCCAGGCATCCTCCCCTCTCTCAGGAGCATGCAGGGAAATGTAATGGAGAACCCTGGTCTTGCTAGTCACTGTCAAAGCCCCAGTCCTGACTACAGAAGTATAGCCTGATCTGAGGTGCAAGTCCACGGCTGCGCGGTTCATGCCAGTCTGAGGGTTTCCATCTGCTTTCCATTGTCTGGAGTCTGTTAAGTGAGTTGTCATCATCCTCACAGTGTTTCGGTTCAGTCATCAAAATGGAAGTATAGAGTTACCTGCATATTCTGTGTTCACCTTTACTGAGTTGCTGGCAGTCCTTCCTTCTGCAAAGACTGTATGACGCTAGCTTATGTTACATAATTTCTTTCATAGTGGAAAATCGCTGAAGTCATTGGAAGGTAACTAAGTACTTTAAAATACACCTAAAATTGAATTAAGTGTTATTGAATTTATACTGATTTTAAATCTGATGAAATTTCGACTTTGAAATAAGTTTTAAGAATAACCTAGTGATACTCAAATATAACTTTAAGTCCTTGGGAGGTGGAGACGGAAGGATTGGGAGTTCAAAATTGTCCTCAGATACATAGCAAGTAGAGGGTTAGCCTGGGCCACATGAGACTCACATCAATCACTCAATCAGTTAAGAAAGAAAGAGATTTATAGTGCTGCTCATTTGACTAAAGATTGCTTGATAGATGTGTGTGCATGTGTGTGTTTCCTTCATTCAGTGTAGCTAAAGCAGATTTTTAGCGACTGTAGAATTAATCCAATCTAAAAAAAAAAAAAAAGAAAAGAAACCATCAATGTGCCTCCAGAAATATTCTGTGAGAATAAGTGAAGTGTTTAGTAGCTGATATAAAAAGATTAGGATTGTGGAAGTTTGCACCACATACGCACACGTGCACGCGCACACGCACGGACACACACGATTACCTATAGGAATTAAAAGTCTTTCAAAGCTTCTTTTGTCCAAGGTAAAAGATAATTACCTATGGAAAACAAAGGACTGAGCCCAGGGCCTCATATGTCCTAAACAAGTGCTATTCTTCTGAGTTCTATCTTTGGCCCCTGGCATTCCATTCTTAAACAGTGAATGAGGTGAACTTTCAGAGGAGTTTTACATGCCTTCCAGTGATGGAGAGTGAGTGTGTCCTCCATCCATTCTTACATTAGCGATCTGAAGCCTAACCCCCCATGGCCATGCCTCTCTAGCTACACAACAAAGGGCACCTCTCAGTTTGAATGTGGAAACCCCTCCCCTTGAAGAGTGGAGAAGAGCCACCAGAAATGCCAACTGCCTTGGTTAGACTCTTGGTTCTCCATTCTTTTTTAAAATTTTATTTCCTTTACCGATTTATATTTACGTTTATGCATGGGCGGGAGTGAATGCTGCATTTTGTGCGAGGACCACGGAGGCTGGAAGGAGGGTATCGGATTCCTTGGTGCTGGAGAAAGAGTGGTTCTAAGTTGCCTGACCCGGGTGCTGGGAACTGAACTCAGGTCCTCTGGAAGAGCAGCGAATGCCCTCAACCACTGAGCCGTCTCTCTGGGTCGTTAGTGTTAAGTGTGAACTGCTGTGGAGTTGGCGTAGAACACACCACAGCTTTCCTGCCTCTCGGGCTTTGTCTTTGAAAATGTAGGAAATGCCCGTTTTATTGAGTATATTATGCTTCCATGTGTGTAAGTAGATTATCATGAGAAAAAATAGAGTCTTTTTTTAAAAAAACAATTTGATGAGCAGATGGAGAAAGAAAAAATGTGCTTGATGAACATGTAGTTGCAGGGTAGAAAACTCAAATGAGGTCGTAACCCACGGCTGGGTACCACAGATGGGAACTTGGGCAATGGCTGTTCGGATGTGTGCTGTCCAGAACAGAGTCGTCCACATCATTAGCCTTCAGGATTTGCTCAGTAAGTTAAGCAAAGAAAAACTCAATGGAAAGGTTTTATTGGAAAGTACAGTCTCTCCTACAAGCCACCAGTCCCTGACAGAAACCGGTCTTTGTTTTTGTTGTTGCTGTTTTTAATTAAGTTCCACCTTCCCAAGAATACCATCGTTTTATATATATTTAGTTTGTGTAGAGGATTGTTTTATATATATATATTTAGCTTGTGCAGAGGCCCGACTTGGATCCAGGTGTCATCTCTTTCACTCTCAGCCGTATCCTTTGAGACCGGGCCTCTCACTGAATATGGTCAGTGCTTTGGCTGGCCTGGCGTGATAATGAACTCTCAGGAGCTACTGGTGTTTCCTACCACCAACAGAAGTGCTGGGGTTACAGGCACACACAGCCACGCCTGGCTCTTCCATGTGACATTTAAATGGAAGCACACCATGCTGGTTAGTTTTATATCAACTTGACATGCACTAGAGTCATCTGAGGGGAGGGAACCTCAAGTGAGAACAGGCCTCCGTAAGACCCAGCTGCAGGGTATCTTTCTTTTTCATTGATTTATTTATTCATTTTACATCCTGGTCTTAGTCCCCCTCTTTCTCTCTTCCAAGTCCCACCCTCATGCCCCTCCTGCCATATCCCTCTCTGTTTCTCAGTGAAGAAGAGGACCTCTGTGGGTACCAACCCACCCTGGCATATCCAATCCCAGCAGGACTAAGTGCATCCTTTCCCACTGAGGCCAGACAAGGCAGTCCAGTTAGGGGAAGGGGATCCATAGGCAGGCAGCAGAGTCAGAGACAGCCCCTGCTCCAGTTGTTAGGGGACCCACATGAAGACCAAGCTGCACATCTGCTACAAATGTGTAGGGGGCCTACATCCAGCCCCTGCATGCACTTTGGTTGATGGTTCAATTTCTGTGAACCCCGATGCATCCACGGTAGTTAATTCTGTAGGTCTTCTTGTGGTGTCCTTGACCTCTCAAGCTCCCCCAGTCCTTTCTCCCCCTCTTCCACAAGATTCCCTGACCTCTGCCTGATGTTTGGCTGTGGGTCTCTACATCTGCTTCCATTGGCTGCTGGGTGGAGCCTCTCAGAGGACAGTCATGCTAGGCTCCTGTCTGCAAGCTTAGCATAGTATCAGTAGTGTCGGGTTGGCTCTGTCACATGGGATGGGTCTCATGTTGAGCCAGTCATTGGTTGGTTGTTCCCTCAGTCTCTGCTTCATCTTTATCCCCCTACCCCTGCACATCTTGTAGGCAGGGCAAATTTTGGATCAAAGGTTTTATGGGTGAGTTGGTGTCTCTATGCCTCCACCGAGAGACCTCCCTGGCTACAGACGGTGGCCGCTTCAGTCTCTATATTCACTCTCTAGTAGGAATCTCCGATAGGGTCACCCCCATAGACTTCCAGTATCCTCTCCAGTCCTAGGCCTCCAGACTGTCTCAGAGATATCCCCCACCACAATTTCCCTTCTCTCTCCTGCTCCTCTCACTCCCTCAACCTCTGTTTTCCCTACCACAGTTCATTAACATCAGTGAACCGCCTGTCCCTGGTCTCTAACTGGTACCAAAGATGTTCCCGCCCCAGATCCCAGTCCTCTCTCCCCCTGTTCTTCCCACCCCTCATCCTTAACCTGTCTCCTCCTCACCCTCTCCCATCCAGTTCCTTCCCTCCAGCCACTTCAGATGACTCTTTTATTTCCCCTTCTGGGTGAGATTCACACATCCTCCCTTGGCCCTTGTTTGTTACTAAGCTTCTTTGGGTTTGTGGATTGTAGGATGGTCATCTTGTACTTTTTGGCTAGTACACTCTTAAATAAGTGAGTACATACCATACATGTTTTTGGGGGGTCTGGGTTACCCCACTCAGGATGATATTTTCTAGTTCCATCCATTTGCCTGAAATTTTTATGATGTTCTTGTTTTTAATAGTTTTAATAGTATTCCATTGTGTAAACAAACCCCATTTTCTTTGTCCATTCTTCAGTTGAGGGACAGCGACTGGATTGTTTCTAGTTTCTGGTTATTTCAAATAAAGCTGCTGTAAACATAGTTGAGCAAGTGTCCTTATGGTCTGATTGAGCATCTTTTGGGTACATGCTCAGGAGTGGTATAGCTGGGTCTTGAGGTAGAACTATTCCCAATTTTCTGAGAAGCTGCCAAATTGATTTTCAACGTGTTTGCGCAAGTTTGCACTCCTTCCAGCAATAGGGAGGCGTTCCCTCTACTCCACATCCTCATCAACACATTCTACCACTTGCGTTTTTGATCTTAGCCATTCTGATGGGTATAAAGATGGAACCTCAGAGTCGTTTCGATTTGTATTTTGCAGGGCATTTTCTTAATTAGTGATTGATGGGGGAAGGACCAACCCATTGTGGGAGGGGTCAACCCTGGGCTGTTGGTCTTGGGTTCTATAAGAAAGCAGGCTGAGCAAACTATGAGGAGCAAGCCAGCAAGCAGCATTCCTCCATGGCCTCTGCATCATCTCCTGCCTCCAGGTTCCTGCCCTGTGTGAGTTCCTGTCCTGACTTCCTTTCATGATGAACTGTTCTATGGAACTGTGAGTGAAATTAACCCTTTCCTCCCCAAGTTACTTTTGGTCACAGTGCTTCATCTCAGCAATAGTAACTGAGACTAAGACACATACAATATGTCTTAGTTACCATTTTTCAAAAATCTGCAGAGGTTCATCTAGATTCTTAGGTATATCGTCTGCTTATTTATTTTTTTTACAGTAATGCCACTTTCTGGTGACTAAGCATTCAAACACAGGAGCTTGTGGGAGCCATTCTTATTCAAATCACCACAGAGATTTAGGTGCATAGAATCAATTGTAGTTGAAAAAAAAAAAAACCCTAACCTGATAATCCAAAATCATAAATGCTACCAACCAAATATTTGTTGTTGTTGTTGTTGTTGTTGACAGATGCTGCCATGAATAATCTCAGTTGTCAGTCTGAGTCAAAAATAAACCCTTTCTTCCTTACGTTGCTTTTTGTTAAGGCAGCAAAAAAGGAAAACAGATGCTGAGCTAGAAAACACAAACCAAACAAGCATTTCTGTTGAAGAACAGTCCACCTGTGCTCACAAACAGCTATTTCTCTTTTCCTTCAGGTCCTTAAGGTGGGGAACTTGTCAGTGTTGTTGCTGACGGAGCAGGCTTTGAAATATGTTGCTATGGCTACCATGATCGCAGCACAGAAGCCAAGTTAAGCTGAGTGGCAGTGATTTGGGGGGTGGGGAGGAGAGCATTTCTTGCCACTTTCAGAGATCACCAGCCGCACCCCACCCTCCTGTATTTCTTATAGCCTTTATCCTCCGGGGCAGGATTCCCTCATGGTAGGAAAAGAGTTGGGAGTAGGGATGGGAATCTTCCCTTTCAGGTTCCGGGGGGATTTAAGAAAGCAGCTTGGTTAGTGGTTGCCTCTCATAAATATTTTTAAGATGGTTTAAATCAAGAGCAATTTTGATAACATCTCATTAACTCTAAGTGCTTTTTGTTGATAACACCTTTTGTGACTGTGAGCCTCACCAGAAGTGTCAAAGTCCCATTTCACTTTGGACTTTTTGGCTAGAGAAAAGGAAGCCCTTGAGTTTTTGGTCCATGTCCCCTGTTACAGAGAGATGGAGGGGTAGACATAGGTGGTCTGAGAGGATCCCATATAAAACCTGTTTACAGCAGTAAGGTCAACTGGTGTTTTAGTGTTTCCTTGCTGTGAAGAGATGCCATGACCAAGGCAACTCTTATAAAGGACAGCATTTAATTGGGGCTGGCTTACAGGTTCAGAGATTGAGTCCATTATCATCACGGTGGGAGCATAGTAGCACCCAGGCAGATATGGTGCAGAAGGAGCTGAGAGTTCTACATCTTCATCTGCAGGCAGCCGAAGGAGACTGTGTACCACTCTAGGGGTAGCTTGAGCACAGGAGACCTCAAAGCCCTCCTCCACAGTGATACACTGCCTCCAACAAGGCCACACCTCCTAATAATGCATTCTCTATGGGCCAAGCAAACACATGATTCTATGGGGGAGATACCTATTCAAACCACCACAACTGCATAAATAGATATATCTGTACCTTAATATACTTAATAAGATAAAATAAAATACTGTTAGAATGAACAGAAGTGGTAAGAAGGAAAATGAGTGAGCTGGCACTGGCACTTGCCTCAGAAATATCTGTGATGAACTGGTACTGATAGCCTGGGTTTGAAGAGACCTCATCTTTGGAAAAAAAATAGTTCAGATCAGAAATGCATGAAGTGGCAGAGGAAGAAAGGATAGACTTCCGCTTTAGTGATACTGGCAATGAGTGCTAAGCTTTGGCTTGGTGGCAGTTGTGGCATTCCCTCTGGATTATGACTGCAGATCTGCAGCCAAGCACTAATGGTGACCGGATTCACAAATGACACAGTAGATATAAGGAGTCTTGGGTAAAGGCAGTGCTCCCCAGGGCAAAGGCAGTGCTCCCCAGGGTAAAGGTCATGTTCCCCTGGGTAAAGGCGGTGCTCCCCTGGGTAAAGGTGGTGCTCCCCAGGGCAAAGGCAGTGCTCCCCAGGGTAAAGGATATGTGTTTCTCAGGCTGTTCATGATGGGAAAACTTGTCAAAAGCAGAGTATCTTAAGTTCAGGCTTCATGATAAAGTTAATATATGTTCCTCCTGTGATTCTAGGTGAGTCAACTTGAAAATTTGATTTTGATGGGTATGGTAACTCTTTCTTGGGGCATCTGCAGGACCAAGGCTGGATGAAGGGAAGCAGAATTGAGACACATAAGATAAAAAAGTGTGATTCTCCTCAGGGGAGGAGGAAGGACAGGCACTTCTAGACAGACTCAGCCTGTTTGAGTTCGTCTAGGGTTAGGACCAGCATAGTAGATTTTTCTTTCTTTTTATGTTCTTAATCTTCTATTATTTTACTTTTGAGATTATAATATAATTATACCATTTCTTCCCACCAGATCCTCCAATATACCTTCTCTTTTCTCTTAAGTTCATGGCCTCTTTTTCAGTAATTTTTGATATATATATATGATATATGTATATATGTATAAACATATGTATGATGTGTGCATATACATATATGTATATAATATAACTATGTATTATTGCGTATAATACACATATGTGTTATTACATATAATACACATATGTATTATATGTAATTTTTATATGTAATACAAATATATGTAACTATTATATATATTATATATAACAATATATATGTATATTATATATGTAGTATATAATATATGTAGTTATATATGTATTATATATAATACATATGTGTATTATATATGTAGTATATTGAAAAATACTGACATGCTTAGAAGATCAGACATATATATATATATATCAACACTTACTAAAATAAATATATATACACATATACATATGCATATATATGTGTATGTGTATAAGTGTATGTTTTCAGAGCTGACCATTTGATACTGCGTAAATAAGAATTAGCATTGCTCTTCCCTGGGGAAGACTATTTCTCCCACTCTCTGCATTCCATAGTTGCCTGTAGTTCGTTATCTGGGGCTGAGGGCTCTCGGTCTTTCCCTTGCCCATGTCTGTGGTTGTCCTTGTTCAGCTAACATTTAGGGGCTCATGTTGGTGAGACTTGATGGAGTAGCTTCTGACATCCTAGGAGATACAATCTCACAGCACGCTTCCTGATCCTCTTGTCATCCGGCCCTTACAGTTTTCTACCCTCTCATAGGAAGTAGTTTTAGCCTCTCTCTTCAGGATTTTTAAAAATGAGATGGATTCTCAAGGGAAAAAAAAATCAACTTTCAAAGGTTTTTTTTTTCTTTCCATTTCCCTCTCCCTCCATCCTTCCTCTGTCCTTCCTCCCTCTACCTTTTTAAGGCAAAGCAGAGAGATAGGAGGGAGATAGGAGTCTGAAAACTGACTGCACCTGGAAGATCAGATTTGCCTTTCAGCATGAGTTGGGTCTTTTTAATTTAGCCTCTGAGGAGATGGCATGACAGAGAGTTGACTTAGAGGCAAAGCCGGGACTGAGGAACATTCCTGACCCTTAGCTCCATGGGCCAGGGTTAGATGTCAGTTTATGTGTCCTCTCTCTCTCTCTCTCTCTCTCTCTCTCTCTCTCTCTCTCTCTCTCTCTCTGTGTGTGTGTGTGTGTGTGTGTGTGCGCACGCGTGCACATACCAGGTGTCCAGTAACTGCATCCCGGCTTAGTGTAAATGACATTTTTAGAGCATTATATATTAAACACTGCCAGCAGACAGTTTATACAGAGTCAAGCGTTTTATGGTCTTCCACTTTTTAAGAAAACATACAAGTGTGCAGACTAGATGTATTTTTTTTTAAAAGTTCTCCTGGAAGATTCCCTCAGTCTTTCTAGTTTAGTTTGGAAGAGGTCTCCTCCCACTACAGGGCTCAGATGCCACAGTGTCTTGGGCCAGGTGCACCAACTTATGTAATTGGGAATTTTCAATCTCTCTGTCTCTGTCTCTGTCTCTGTCTCTGTCTCTGTCTCTCTCTCTCTCTCTCTCTCTCTCTCGTGTGTGTGTGTGTGTGTGTGTGTGTGTGTGTGTGTGTGTGAGAGAGAGAGAGAGAGAGAGAGAGAGAGAGAGAGAGAGAGAGGGAAAAAGAGAAAGAGAGGGAGAGAGAGAGAGAGAGAAAGTGAGCTTTGAATACCACTGAATGAGCTTCGAAGTTAGCTGAAAACTTACATTTTTCCACTCATTTTCCCCCCGCCCCAGATGAGTTTAGTGTTATGAATGTCACCTTTAGGTTTGCCCATGAATGAAGAGTCTTGCAATTCACTGGTCCCATTGGGCTTCCTTACATCATTTTTCTGTTCTATGGAAGGTACATGTCTTGGAAGACCTTGGTGTAGATGGAGCTGCAATGAACAGTCTCCCCAAGTAGGAAAACTCAGCTTTACTGATGCTACTAATTCTTGAGCCCAGTGGTCACTCTTATTCATGCACATTGCTTGCCGTTGGACTGGTTACAGTACCTAGGAATTATGAAAGTAGCTCCCCCCCCTCTCAAATGGTGCGTGTGCATCTTGTTCAGCGTGTTTACAGATCAGACTGAAGAAGAGTCTAGAAACTGAAGATGGGACTTACCCTGAGTTCTCTTAGCACCCCACAAACAGTGGAGCTCTAAGACAAGATAATGCCTACGCATTTATGTGAAGGGTTAATAAACACCATGTTAGAACTTTATAAATTTTAAAATAAATGAATGCAACTTATAAAAAGCCGTATGTTATCTAGGGGATAGTTAGCAATGTGTGCGATAAAGAAAATCACTTCAGCACAGTGATGAGCTTGCTTCTGTACTGAGAACGAAATTGCGCCTCTGAGAGTACGACAGTAGTTTCCCTAATGTGTATAAAGAAGTAGGTAACAGTTCGTGCAACTAAATGGAAGATTTTAAAATAGTTTATAAGAATGTGCTTGCCCTGTTTAAAGTCCCTACAAGAGTCGGTTTCGTGAGAGTGCCGTTTTGGTTTGTAGTGAGTTCTAGAAATTCAGCTTGTACGTTCTAATTAGCAGAATGACTTGGCTTTGCTCTCGGGAGATTAATATTTAGTCAAACTCGCTGATGTCTGTCATAATTTGTCAGTGCTGGTGTTTGAAGAGAAGGATGGAAGGGATCTTGATTTAATTAAAAACGTTTGTGCCTGATAGTAGAAATGAAAACTATCAACTGTCTCCCTTGGGAAATCCATAGAAATGTACCAGTGGCACGTGGTGTGTGCTACAGTTATGTACTGCTTAGATTTCAGAGTCTCCAGAGCATGAAGAACAGCAGGCAGAATCCCCTTTTATATATGAAAGGAATTCCTTTCATAAAAGTCTTGTTTATTTCGTGTATGTGGTTCTCTTGCCTATAAGCTATGTCTGGGTGCCATGTGTGTACAGTGCTCGACTAGGCCAGAGGAGGGTATTGAACCCCAGGAACTAAAATTGTGGGCGGTAGTGAGCCACCATGGGAGTGCTGGGAATCAAACCCAGGTCTTCTACATAAGCAGCCTGTGTTCTTATCCACCGAGCCATCTCTTGAGTTCCTTTAGCTATCCACAGGGACACTCTCAACAGTCCAAACCCAGTGCTTTCCGTCTGTTCTTTGCCATCTGATTGGTTTAGCTCTTGCCATCTGGATTATTGCTATTATACGGCCAGCCAGTTCCCCTTCCTGATGACGTATGCCTATAAAAAACCCCACTAAATCTTAAAGCTGAGAGATCATCACGCCTATACTAGGTCTTCTGGATTTGTGGATTCCACCAACTTTGAACTGAAAGATACTTGTAAAAATTACATCTGTTCTGAATAGGACGATTCTTGCTTGTCGTCAATCCATAAAAAATAGGGGTGTTTACGGTATATTAGGCATAGTAAATAACGGATGATTTAATGTGGAAGGTAACTGTGTGTAGATTTTACACAAGTGATGTGTATTTTTATATCAGAGTCTTGAACATCCGTGAGCTTGGGTGTCTGTGAGGACTCTGGTACCCATTCTTCATGGATACTGAGGGATGACCAGCATTTCTGTATTTGTGGAGCTGGTGGACAGAACTCTAGGTATAATCATGCCAGACTTAGAAGTTTCATGACTGGCCACGGGTTTCTCTGAACATTTTTATTTATGTAGTGATTTGTAACAGACGAGATCGAAGCTCAGTCTATAGCCAGACTTCTGTTGAGCCATGAACCTGTTGGGGATTGGTTTAGTCAGCTAACAAAACAAATGTGCATCAGATCTGTCCACCACAGGGGCTGTGCGTTGGAGTTCTCTGTAGATTTGTCTGTCCTTTGTTCAAAGTTTGGCAACTATAGCCCTGGCCACCTGATGCTAATTGCTTGCTCTTGACAAATCAATTCTTCCCACTCTCTGCATGTGCGTTGTGTGTTTGGAATTAGGGGTTGGAACTCTTTGTGGCGTGACAATTATCCTCAGTCATTCCTGGGTTACTCTACTAACGGAATATTGAATAACTGTCTCTTAGCCCTCAGTTACTTTGGTGTTGGTGAGGAAAAGGTCTCAGAATTTGCGATTTCTGAATGGCCTCCTGATCTGTGGTATCCTTCTCCTTCTTCAGCCTCCAAGCCAGGCAGGAAGGACCGCATGGTCTTGTTTCTGTCTCGATGCAGCCTCATACTGCGCCACACAAATTCTGCATCCTGTTTTCCTCAACTGCCGATAGGTTTCAAATATCATATATATTTATTAGGTTATTATATGGAGCACATGCAAGAAGAGGATTATGACAACTATGAATGCAAGAGACAGTGGTGGCTTTGAAGATCCAGAAGGATGAAAAGGATTTCTTGGTTTAAAATAAAACTAGTAGGACCCACTATGTACCATTATATATACATATGCATGTGCAGGTACATACACATGTGTGTATGCATATATATGCATATATTTGTGTGTGTATATATGTATGTATATATGAATATATGTATGTATATGTATGTGCGCATATGTATGTATATGCATGTATATATGTGAATGTATATATATGTATGAATATATTTATATATATGTATCTATGTATGTATATATGTATATGTATGTATATATGTATGTATATATGCACACATAAATGTATATGTATGTATAGATGTGTGTATAGGCATGCATATGTATGTATATATGCACATATGTATGTGTGTACATATATATATATATATATATGCATATACATTATACATATACATAATGTCCTAGCAAAATAAACATCTTAAGCTTTCAGACAACCCTCCAGAGAGAGTTTACTATACCTTCCTCATCCCTTGCTTGGCTTCCTTCACGGTGGCATGAGTAAAACTAACTCTCACTTCCTATATGACACAACCAAGGAAACACTCAGCCTCCTTCATGAGGGTAGACTGCCTCTCTACTGATACATGAGCCCTACATGGCAGATGAGCTGCTGTTTCGAGAAGCAGGCTGTATGTGGCCCCCATCTGGTAGCCATTGGGTGAGTGTCCAATGGATTAGAGGAGAAGTTTCCAGTTAGGGAGTCCAGTGTTCCTTTCCTGGCTGGAGAATGCAGATTTCATGTAATGTCAGCGTAAACTTCACTTGCCTTGGGTTGATCTCAGGTGCTGATTATTCTTGCCTAGGAGACTCTGGTGAAATAAACATGTTAGTAGACGGACTGTTTTGGGTTTGGCATGCATGGGATCCCTTCACCTGTAACATATTATCCTGTAATTGGCGCAAACCTGCAAACTGTGTTAATTTTGTGATGCCTCTTCTCTTGTGGCGTACAAATTGGTTTGCTGGAGACATGAAATCTATGATGAATATTGCAGACAGGGCTGGGATTGTTTTTGTAGAACTTGATGGGATCATACTTGCTCATTTGGGTTTAACTTTAGCGGTCTATGTTAGGCTGATAAAATTATATAAACAGTTTGTTGTAAATCTCTGAAATTAAAAAAATAAATGGTGGAAGTTTTTCAAACAGGTGAAAAATTTCCAACGTAAATGGGTACCATCTCTTCCCATCCAAATCTCTCTTCACCCCCACATAAACTGCAGCCCAACAGAGACATGTAATTTCATATTTATTAAGGATCCTTACAACATAGAAAAATGGAACATTAGTCCCTGGGGATGGAATGTTAACCCTTGTGCATAAAAATTTGAATATGAGCATTTTTTTTTAATCTGCATCCCTGATACTGTGGACTGGGCCCAAACTCATGGCTGGTTAGGTCAAGGGATTTAGGGAGGAGTTTGGTACTCTTATCTTGCCATTATCCTGCTAAGTGGATGTAGTAATAAACTGCCCCTCTCCTCTTTTTATCTATTTATTTATTTTGCAGTGAATAGTGATTAATACAGAGACCTACAACTTGTTAGCTTTTAGAGAATAAGAGACAGCAGAGTGTACATCTCTACACGGGACTTCTACACCACACACCCTACCCTCAGGGCTCATCCATCATTGTGGAAGAGGAGGCAAAAAGGGAGAAATATCAGGTGTCTGCACTGAAGCAGTGTTTGCTGGTCGTGGCAGGGCTGTGGTCCACATTAACTCATATAGCAGCTGTGACTGCGTGCACACGATGTACATACATGGTCAAGACAGGCAGCATCACATTGTCAATGATGGAGGAGCTTATGGAGTCCCGTCCCTAGCTGAGGAGCTCTTGGGAAGTGCAAGTGGGGAAGGGTGGCTCAGTGTCCTGTTTTCTTCAGGGATGCAGCCCCTGAAATGCTGCCCAAGCTCCCATAGGTGATCCTCCATGCATACATAGGTAGTACTAAGAGGACTCAGGGTTTAAATAAGAACACATGAACTTGGGTGGGAGGAGGTGATGGGGTAGAGAAGGAATTGGAGGGTTGCCCGAAACACACATGTATATATAAAATTCTCAATAGAAAAGTAAGGGCTGAAGAAATGGCTCGGGTTAAGAGCACTGACTGCTCTTCCAGAGGTCCCGAGTTCAATTTCCAACATCCGCATGGTGGCTCACAACCATCTGCAACTGGGACCTAATATCCTGTTCTGGTGTGTCTGAAGATAGCTATAGCGTACTCAAATAAATAAAATAAATATTTTTCAAAAATAGAGAAGTAAAATAAAAAGTACACCTATGAATTAGGAAGTGAAGGCAGGTAGTTTTCTGTATTCGTAGCATGCTCTCTCCATATTTTAGGTGCTTCCTAGTGACAGTTGATAGCCTTAGCAACAATATTTTTTGCTATAAATATTTGCTATCCATCAAATCTGATAGTAGCATAATCATTGAATTGTGACTCGGTTTTTCATACTTGGCAAGTCATGAACACAGTAAATCTAACAGAAACGTAAGAAGTTACTTATTCATATGGTTATATCTCAATTCTGGGTGTCAGTCTTTGAACATAGTATAGGACACCAGCTATAGATGTGTCAGGGCCACATCCACAGCCATCCTGTGATGTATGTGGCCAGTCAGAAACAGGTTGGACTTGACTGCTGTAGGTGGACTTCTCAAAATCTCTTCTGTTGTTATAACATAGATTTCTACATGTTATACAGGAGCTAAAATATATTAGAAAATTTTTTTTAAATCTTCATGGTGTGCCGACCAGGATATTGCATACTTGTAATTCCTGGAGCCTACAACTTGAGGGACTGAGGCAGAAGGATGGAGAATTTGAAGCCAGCCTGGACCACATAGCGAAACATTGTCGCAAACATATAACCTAAGGAATGATAGAATGTTTACAGAAAATTATTCATAGTGTGATGTTTTTTCTTTGAGTTTGGGTTTGAGGAAGATGGAAATAAACAATGTTAAGATTTTAAGAACATAGTTCTTAGGGGCTCCAGAGGTGGCTTAGTTGGTAAAGTACCTGCCACTCAAGTGTGAGGACATGAGTTCGAATCCCCAGCACCCAAGTAGAAAGCTGACTATAGTGACTTACATCTGTAACCTCAGGGCCCAGGGCTGTAGAAAAGAACATCCTTGGACTTTTTTTTTTTTTTAATGTGTTATATTTATATGATTAGCTGTCTTCAGACACACCAGAAGAGGGCATCAGACCCCATTACAGATGGTTGTGAGCTGCCACGTGGTTTCTAGGAATTGAACTCAGGACCTCTGAAAGAGCAGCCTGTACTCTTAACCACTGAGCCATCTCTCCAGCTCTGCATCCTTGGACTTTATCAGCCAGAAATTCTTCATACATCGGCGAATTCCAGACTCCATGAGAGATCCTGTCTCAAGAAATAAGGCAGAGGAGCCAGCAAGTTGGCTCAGCAGACAGAGGTGCTTGTGGCCAAAACTGATGACCTGAGTTCAGTCCCAGGATACAGATGATAGAAGTGAAAAGCAAACTCCTAAAGTTGTCATCTGACCTCCAGACACTCACCACATCTTGCCCACCACCCTTAGCATCCTATGCACATGAATAAAGTAAACAAAAAATATGGAGATTGATGGACAACATTTATGGTTGACCTTTGGCCTCCACATGCAAGTGGTATGTGCATGTGTGCCCAGAGTCTGTCTTGAACTCACTTTCAGGGTTTTTTTCCCCTTTGGTGCAAAGAGCAGTCTTTTTCTTTTTGTCCAAGGTTTTTGTGGCTTGGCATACTTCTGCGTTCTGTAGCTTAGCTGACATATATATAATAAATGGTATTTATTATAGTTTTATTTCCATAAGGAAGCAAGAGGCGTTTTAGGCCATTTCCCAACTTTGAGGTCGCTTTTCACCCGGCTGAGGACATCAGCATCCCCCTGGGAAAAGGTGGTCAGAATTAGCCACTTAATCCAATTAGTCCTTGGATAGAAATTGAACATTTTGGACAGAGTATTGACTTACATGTGAACCAAGGTTTCACAGCAGGTTTCTGGGAAGTGACTTCCTGGTAATAACTAAATGACCTTAGGAAACACAGGAGACCCTCTTATTAAAGAGAAGTAGGTGCCTCCACCCACTATAAAGCCACAAAGTTTTCTTCCTAGTCCCATAATTTTAAAGGATACTTTTAAAAAAAAAAATGTTTACAGAAGGTAAAGTGAAGTCAGCAGTTTGTTCTCTGGGCTTTGGCCGTGTGGCACGTAGAAACTGGCACAGCAGAAGTCACAGAAACAAACAACCACAAAAGAAAACAGAACCATTTGTTTTTTCCTGAAAGTCACTTCAGAAATTGTCTTTTTTTCTTCTTTTGAGACTAAGGTGGTCATGTTCTTCCTGGGGGCTTCATATAGTAAATTTCCTTTTCATATTTTCCTGACTTCCCATTCTCAAGTCCCCCTCCCCTTTGGTCCATTTTGGAAACCTTTTTGCATAGCTTGCTGCATACACATCCTTTGAACTGTTTCTTGTGCTGGAGTCAGCTTCATCTCTGTGGCTCTTCTATGCACTGTGCCTAAGGAAACTACATCCTGAACCCCTTCACCCTCCCTCCACTCTTCTCCTAGCTTTCCTGATTCCAATTCTATTGGGATACACTGGCCCTGCCATCCTTGAAGAGACTGACGAGTTACCTGATTGACTGATAAGCTCTTGGGAGGAAACTTCTGACTGTGGAGGCAAAATAAATTGCTCCATCTTGCTGTAGCTTCTTACCCAATCATCAGCTATCAATACCAAAGTGACAGTGAGTCACAGGAGTCTGCGTCTTCAAGTCTGTTTGGGGCTTATTCATATACACAGATGGTAAGAGACCTGATCCTTCCTCATAACACAAGTTGAGACGCAAAGCCTCTCTTGTGCTGACTGTTGCTCTTCCACGTGTCCTTTTGAGTCTCCCCTATGCACTCCTCCCATGTGAGAGACTGTCTGCACCCTTTCTCTGCTAGCTGGTTCGTTTACAGCCATCAGCATCAGTAAATATTTACTGAGTCAGGATTCCATCCATCTTCTCAAGCCCTTGTGACTGCTTAAGCAGTAGATACTACAGATAATTTATATGGATGGCAAATGAGACTAACTTGCCCCATATGATATAGTCAAACTTGGCTGAGAATGGTACCTCACTCCAGGTAGGTAACTTAGGTAAGGGCATTGTCAGAGTCATTTGCCTAAACATACCTAGTACTTGCTGTGTGCTCCTTCAAACTGTGAACTTGTAAACAGGGAAGGTAAGAGAATACTTGCTTGACATCAGGATAAGAGGGAAGGCAAGTAGAGTAAAGAGTAAGGGTGATTCTAACTGGGTGACGGAAGGATGGGAAGAATCCTTGAGCCAGGAGATGATGGCTGGAGGTTGAGTGTGAGAAGGACCCTGGACTGGAATAGTCAGGAAGAGAGACCAGTAGGTTCCCAGGTCCTGAACTAGTGAGGAAGGGAGGGGACATCTACTGGACAGCTGGAGTAGAGGCAGTTGAAAAGGATAGTATTTTTTATTTATTCATTTTTTTTTTGAAAAAGTTTGCTGTGATTCTACTCAGGAATATATGTACGTACAATGCCATAATATGTGGATGTAACAACAGTTAATGGGGGAAAAAAAAGAGGCCATGAATTTTGAAGAAAGCCAGGAGGCATATTTGGGAGGGATGGGAAGGGCAGAAATGATGTAATTATATCATAATTGCAAAACCAAAAAGAAATGGTTTTTAAAAAGACAGAAGGATTTGCTTTTCTGTTCAGTGTATAGATAGATGTGCACCTTATGTGTGCAGTGCCCATAGAGATCAACAGAGGGCATCAGATCCCCTACAACTAGAGTTACAGATGGCTGTGTGCTGCCACATGGGTGCTGGGAACCAAAGGTCCTCAGTAGGAACAGCAAGTGCTCTTAACCACTGAGACAAACTCCCCTTTTAATTTTAATCTTTGAAATATTCCTGTAGAGAGAGGGTTGGGCTTGGTTGCCACACTCTCTAACCCCAGAAATTGAGAGGCTGAGGCATGAAGACTGAAGATTTGAGGCCAGAGTAGGTGAAATCTTGTCTCAAAACAACAAACAAACAAAATAAATCAATCATCTACAAACCAAAAACAACCCCCTCAAACAAACCCACCCAAGCCAAAACAACATCAAAACCCAAAACCCATAAAATATTAATCAAATTAATATTGATATCATCTCAGTTAATTAGCAAAAGTGAGGCAGACAGAGACCAGGTCTTAGAGGGTGAGGGTAAGAGGCTCCCACTTTTCTTCTGGATCAGATTAGTATATAGACCAAGCAAAGACAGTTTGGGGTGTGTGTGTGTCGGGGGAGGGGGGGGTGCTTGGTTGTTATTTTGTTGCTTTCAAGTAGAAATATGTTTCCAAGAAAAACAGCAGCCGGGCCAAGTGACCAGTAAGCACTACAAACAAGTCCGCAGCAGCATACAAGTGATGTTTGACCTCAGCACCATGGACACAGTGGGGCTCTGGAGCATCTGAGGGCCCACTGGCCCAGTGCACAGCAGGCAACTGTTGTCAGTGCCAGCCAAACGCTGCCACAAATTCCTTGTGCCGGATCCACCAACTTTTCCAGAAAATCAGAGATCTGAATTGCAATGCTGGGTTCTTGGATCTTCAAATGTTGGTCCAACCCCTAACACCCCTGACAGCAGCAGACAGAACCCATGGATAGGCTGCCAGCTTGAGACAGTTGCTGAGAACTTGAATGAATTTGCTGAGAGCTTAAATTTGCTTGAATGAAGGAGACCTGTGTTAACTCTGAATCCGTATTAGTAAATAAGTCTCATCTTGCATTGCCTGGTCTTTCTGTATGAGGGGGTGGGGGGGCTGTGGGGCTGTGGGTGGGGTGGGGGTGTACGAGTGTCTTGCTCTGAGTAATTCTTGACTGTCGGTTTGCTTGGTGTTAGTTTGTTGCGTTTTCTCTTCTAGTTAGTTTGCTGCAGAGTTAGTGTTCTGTTCAGGTTACAAAGTGAATAGTCCTGTGGAATTGGCAAGGAAGGAAGGCTGTTTTGTCTCAGAGACTCTGATTCCTTTCGGATTACTTGTTGGCTTCGCTTGTGCTGTCGTCTGTGACTTCTGCCTCGTCATCACCACCTCCACTTTCGATGTCTGCTGCCTGTCCTCCCTCACGCTATGTGCTAGGCTCCCTTTGGTTCCATTCCTTCTGCTGGTATTATCTGCCTATATGAGTGGGTGGAGCTATAGTGTAAACACTATCTTGGCCCATGGGAAAGATGACGGGAAATAGAGTGTTATGAAGGGAGGTTGTGTTTAGAAGCATTTCATCAGTTTTAATGAAATACAAATGTGGAGAGAAAGAAAGAGAGAGAGGGAGGGAGAGAGAGGGAGAGCGATATGTGTTTTATTTTGGGGGATGGGAGGAAATCTTCATTTAGTATGGCTTAACTCATAGTTTTGTATTACAAGAATTATGTCTGGTATATAGATGATGGTCTTGGGTGAATTTTATTTAGCACAAGTGTCTCTGATGGTCCTGGTAACAGGCTGGGTTAATTACTTGTCCATGTACTTTTAGGTCTTGTTTCTGTTAAAATTCTGGAATCAGGGAGAGGACAACACAGACTTGGATACTCTCACTAGATTGAGGGCTTAGGAAAACACATCCCCTCTTCTCCCTTGAGCTTTTAAAAAGATGTTTGCATTGTTTTAAGCTGAGATCATCTTGTTGTATCAACACAAAGCTAGAGACGTGAAAATAAGAAATTTTTTTTATACGTGTGAAAATCTTATCTGTAAATACAAGTTCTTAATTGAGTCAATATTTTTCTCTTGATTCCTGACTCAGATCATGGAGGAGACAAACACGCAGATTGCATGGCCGTCCAAACTGAAGATCGGGGCCAAGTCCAAGAAAGGTAAATTTGGGAAGGGGAGTAGGTATGTTGGGAAAGTGAGCTTCCGGAATTGCTGGAGAAGTGAGCCTTGGTTCTGTTCACCTTTGTCCTCAAGTGCTTGTGAAATAGCCACATTTGGGGATGATTTTCATGATTAAAATAAATAAGTGGCTTTGGGGCAGCAGCAAAAGTTTAAAAGAATAGTATTACAATAAAAATGTTACTATAACAGTCTTCACAGTAACCTGTGATCTGAAGGATGTCTGTCAGATCAACAGCCTTGAGGAGTGGCATAGTCTGTGTTTCCCTTGATAGATTTTTAAGTGCTTTGTTTTTTGTTTTTTTTGTTTTTTGTTTTTTGTTTTTTGTTTTTTTTGGTTGTTGTTGGTTTTTTATTTTTTTTGTTTTTTCTTTGTTTTTTTTTTTTTTATTTTTGTTTTGTCATGGCCTAGATTTAAGAGCTGTTGTATACTGTGCCCTTTTACCATGTGAATGAGACATAGACTTCGTCCTTTCTCAAATAAATCTTTTCCATCTACATGACAGTATTAGAAAAACTGCATTTTAGATCAAACATTTCCCTGCCTTATGCAAAGAACTGCCTACCCATAGATGGTCAGAGATGGGAGGGAACACTAACTTACTTGTTTTTTTTCTCGGATTCTATGGTATTCTCAAATGTGACTTTCCAGTATACATTTTAAGGATATATATTATATATACTTATATATTATTACCCATTATTAATATTTATTTATATCATATATTTATATAAGTATAAATATATGAATGTAATATAAATACACCAGAATATAATATAAATACATAGGAATATACTATATTCTGTATGTATATAGTATATGTATATACGTATATATTTTTAAGTATACTGTAGTTTCAGCAGTCCTGCTGTGTATATTTTATGAAGAATACAAACATCTATAGCCATCAGAGGAGTAATACAAATGCCACCTAACAGTTGGACATATAGTATTCCTGCAGCTGAGCCATGTCCTGTGGTCTGCCCTTTGTCGTCTTGCTGCTGTTGAGTTTGTTTTCCTGCTCCGTTTTCTGCTACCATAATTCTAAATGATATTTTAACACGGCACAGGGTCTCAGTTTCCCATTTTAGTCTCGATTTCCTTCAGTCTCCCTTTGTGTTCCCGTCTTGTACCACAAGTAATATTATAGAGTGTTTGGTGTGTTAGTGTTAGTGTGTGTGTGTGTGTGTGTGTCTGTGTCTGAGTGTTTTCAACTAGACAAGGCATGCCTGTAGAAACTTCAGCCTTATTCCTTTTTTATTTAGCTCATGGTGACAAGGAATTGGGACCTCTAGTTTTAACGTGTAGAAATCAGACAGGTTTAGGTTTCATGTGTGGCTCCAAGTCTTTGTGTAAGGCGTGTATGTGCCTGATGCTAACAAGACACTCCTAATTAACTGAGTCCTCTTGTCACATGTCTGGCTGTCTTGTCCTCGCTGTGCAATAGAAGAAACCAGTGGGTCACTGGTCTTCTGTTTATTTGACTGTTAAAAAAAAAAAAACAAACCATTTGACTAAGTGGGAAAATTGAAATTTAAGCATACCCCGGGACCCCGTTCCCCGTTGTTTACTTAAGAAATGAAATTAACTGCATTTCTGGCTCAATAAGAATGAAATTCATCCAGTCCCCAATGGAAACCCTGAAGAAGTATGAATGTTAGGGCCATTTGGGATGGCTTCCGATGTCTTGTTCTTGTAGCCGTGGTGATCTTTCCTCCCATTCTCGTGAGAAAACATTGATCAATTTTGTTATTGGTATTATTATTGTTGTTGTTGTTGTAGAAAATGTGGTTTGGGCTTTGGAGAGTTAGGGACTGTGGGGATGAGCAGGATTGTGTCATGCTTTCGGAATGGCTTCTGTCACCGATACCCTTGGCTCTTTGGTGTGCTTAGCTGTGCCGCACATCCTGATGACGTATGGTGTTTCGCAGGTGCCGACAACTTCAGCAGGGCCTCCAAGCGTATTTGGGTCAATTTTCATCTGGCTGATGTTAACCTCTGGAGTTTTGCTTAGGAATTGGCCCCTGTAGGCTCAGGTCTAACCCACTTCATTTTACTTTGCGTTATTTATGAAGTATTCCGACCGTACACGGTGCTACACAGGAGAGGAACGTGCCAGAAGAGATCAAGGAAGAGAGAAAGAGTCGAAGGTGCGCTTCAGAGGGATTTACTGTTCCATTGGCTTGGTTGCTGTTATTATTTGCCGATGGATGGAACTTTTCTTGGCCTAACATCCTACCAACCCCCTTCTTGATACAGAATGGAATATATGTATACGCTCCTGTTCTTTTAGAATGGTTTCATTTTGAGATAAAGTTCCAATATATTCTGTAGCTAATAAAATCAAACAGCAGGAGGGGTTTGGGAAGGTAATTATTTGCTCATCTGGTGGGCTGCTGCCTTCTGGTCCCGTGTGGTGTCCTTTTTAAGCCTTCTCTCATTCCTAGCCCTCGTTAAGAAAGAGACTAAAGTACGCATGTGTGTTCCTGGGCCTGTGCTATGTGCTAGATAATTTATTAAATCTAAACCTCACAGTGGTGTAAAGGTCAGAGATGTGGAGATACCCCAGACTGCGCTGAGGGACGACCCCACTATGGGTTTGTTTCATATGCTTTTCCAGCGCCCTGCCTGAATATTTGAGTCCCCACAAACATTTTTTTTCATGGCCTCCTTTATCTTACCGAAATCCAGTTTTGCGTTTTCCAAATTTAGCTCCCAGTAGCTCTCTTCAAACTTTATCTATTAAATCCTCTTGCTTGCTTTATCAGAAGGGCTTCCTGGGTGCTTCTGCAGCCACCTTGGCAGAGGCACTGGTGGTTACTGCCTGGCACATGGGCAGTAAGCCAGAGCCTGAGTTTGCTTCAGTTAGAAAATTTAGATTCTCCTCTAGAAAGTTCTCAATAGTTCTTAGATGGTGACCCAGGCAGAGGCGGGCTGGAAATTTGTATACCTGACAAGTTCCTATGGTGGTTCTTAAAGGGTCAGACAGAGTTTGGGAAATGAAAACTCACCACCTCAGAGAGAAGTGTGATTGGTCACTAAGACGATGTAGGGTCAGGTGCAGGGGTAGGGGCAGCCACAGCTGATGACCAGAGAAGCCCATCCTCAACCATCATGATGCTGTCTGTCTTGGCATGCTAAGAGCCACACTGCTGGAGAAGATAACTTCCGTCATCTTCCTGGTCACAAGACAGTTGCAGTGAAGACAACCCAGTGCTCTCTGCATGTTTCATGCGGCTCTGAGCAAAAGAACATCTAGTGTTTTGTCTTCTCCTTTTCCCCATCACGTCCTCTCATTCTTTTTCCTCTTCCTCCTCCTTTCTTTCTCCTCTGAGCAAAGGCTTGGTAGGACAGAGTAGGAAGTATATCAGCAGAGCTATTTTCTGCACGGTGTTTTGTAGAAGTGCACATAAGCAGGCAGACACACTCCGTGCCCTTGTGTGCGTTTGTGTGTGTGTTTCCCTGCATGCACATTATGTGTGTACTTGTGTGCATTCACATGCATGCCCTCCTGTAGGCTGAGGAATAAAGAATTTTTATAACTATTCTCCAGAGTGTTTGGGTTATTGGAAGGCAGAAGGTTCGTTTAAGACAGAAGGAATTGAGAACTTAAGATTCCGGCAACAGGCATCTGAATCTGTGCCTCCCAAAATTCTCTTCAGGGGAGTCACAACTAAGACAAATAAATACTTCATGTTTCTCCTCTCCTCTATGAATTTATTTTGTGTGGGAGAATATAAAACTGGAGCTCTTGAAGCCGAAGAGTTTACATAGAGAGAAGCTTGAGGCCTGTGCTAGCGAAACCAGCATTTAAGGATTAAAGTGTTTAAAACTATAAAGTTTTACTAACCTGGAATAACTTCAGGCAGTCTTTTCAGTCTCCGAGTATGCTTTTCTGAGCTATGGCCTATTTTAAGTTAAAGGAAACTTCATTAAAATATGAATAGCGTTTTGAACAAGTTTGCTTTTCCAAATGGAATTCCGACTAGAGCTGCCCTAACACAGAGATAAAGGCAATTAGTAATGAGAACATATCTCACAGGGATGACCGTCCTGCATACTCAAATTGGATGGGTCTTTCTCTTAAATTAGGTAAATGTTTTTCTTACAGTCTTCTCTTTGCTTTTAATGGGTTCATCAATCTCTTCGTAGACGGGTGAATGTAAATGGGGGTCAATATTAAAGATTTTTGGCGTCCACTTCCAAGTGACTGGGGGTCTGCATCGATGGAACTTCATTCCAGAGTTAGACAAAGTGACAGGCACTAGTCTCCCCAGGGGTTGCTTCAGTGACAGTTTATGATTGGATACCCCACAGGACCAGCAAGGACACTGGGCATTCTCTGGATGCTGGGTCCATGTTCTGGCTTGGAAATGAATAGCATCACTATAATAGCTCTTTTCTTCCTCCCAAAAGAAACAAGAGCATCGCTGGCATTTCCGTGAGATTTTATTATTTTTGGTTGCATCCGCGTGGGTATCTGACAGGTCTTCTTTACATGAGGAAAAGCCACACACTTGTTACTGTTTCCTGGAGAAAGTGTCTTCGGGGATATACGTGGCTGGCTAGCTAATGCTGCAGTGTTCAGAAAAAGGAGAAACATGGCCCCACACGGAGGACCGAAATATTCCCATCAGTGAGTGTGTAACCTGCTCGTGTGTCCAAAAGTTGTAACATTGCTGGGATAAATTAGAAAAGATTGCGAGGACACTGATGAAACTTTTCGCCCCATCTGTCACTGGGTGTATGCATGTGTGTATTATTAGATTGTGATGAGGTGTGTGTGACAAGGGAAAGGGATAGAACATTTGGCTCAGTTGGTTGTTCGTTCTCTAGAGATCAAGAACATGTGGGTTGAGTTCTAGCACGCAGTCAGCCCTCATTATACTCCTTGTTTTGCTCCTGGTGTGTAGTCAGGCCCCAGCTTACGTTTGATCATACTGACATGGGGACTCCTGATGTACACGAGACTTGAACCGTGGTTTAGAGTGACGTCTATCCTGTTTGAGTGGCAGCCACTGTTCTCAGCAGCTTTGGTGAATAGTCTCTCTCTCTCTCTCTCTCTCTCTCTCTCTCTCTCCCCTGTATGAGTGGCAACCACTGCTCTGAGAAGCATTGGCAAATAATCTCTCTCTTTCCTGTATGAATGGCAGCTACTGTTCTGAGAAGCATTGGCCTCTCCTCTCCTCTCCTCTCCTCTCCTCTCCTCTCCTCTCCTCTCCTCTCCTCTCCTCTCCTCTCCTCTCCTCTCCTCTTCTCCCCTCTCCTCCCCTCTCCTCCCCTCCCCTTCTCTTCCTTCCCTTCCCCTCTCCTCCTCTTCTTCTTCTTCCTCCTCCTCCTCCTCCTCCTCCTCCTCCTTCTCCTCCTTCTCCTCCTTCTCCTCCTTCTTCTCCTTCTTCTCCTTCTTCTTTTTCTTCTTCACCCCCCTCCTATATGAGTAGCAGCCACTGTTGGGACAGAGGTGAAGATTTTCCTAATTTTCCAGATTCTCTGTTAAACATAATGTTTTATATCTGGTAGATTTTTTTTCATTTTTGTTTTGAAAAGGCATTTTCCATTAACTTAGGAAGCACATTAATTGGCATTAGATAGAGATATTATAAAATAATAGAAACGAGAAAGCAGGGACAGGACAATCCAGAGATGGGGAGACAGCTACAAAAGGCATACCTGGTAAAACTGTAGCCCCAATACACAATGAACTCTTAAACATCAATAGTAACCCAGCAAACAGCTTAAAATGTGTTCAAAAGATCCAAATAGATACTTTACCAAGGGAGACAAGCAGATGGTGAGAGGCTGGCTGTCTATGTCTCTGAGTAATGGTATGTTAAATGAAATCCCACTCTAAGCCTGTTAGAATGGCTCATGTTCAGAGTGCTGCCAGGAGCAAGTGATGCTGACAGTGATACTGTGTAGCAATTGGAACTCTGATTCATAGGTGATGGGCTGCAGGATGGTAGGGATGCTTTGGAAGACCGTTTCATGCTAAACAGAGCCTTTCCAAAATGATTCAGAGATCACACTTCTTGGTGTGGCCAAGTGAGTCAAAAAAAAAAAAAAAAAAAAAAAAACCACCAAAAAACAAAAAACAAAAACCAAATAAAACAAAACCTCATGTCCAGGGAAAACCTGCATATACATATTTGTGGGGACTTTGTCCATGGTTCTCAAAACTTAGCACCAAGATATCCTCCTCCAAGAGGCAACTGGATGGATATAGCCATTGCACCATGGAGCTTGCAGCTAAAAAGATATGAGCTATTAAACACCAAAGCAGCAAGAGACTTCAGAGGCACATCACTAAATGAGGGCCAGTCTAAAATCTCTAAAGAGACTTCCTTTTCTTGGTATATACACTTATTTGCCCTCTGTGGGCTTTTGTGGATTTTTTAAGTAACTGAGGCATGTCTGCCACTCATCCACTGCATTTGATTTCACTGATTGTCCCTACTTAGCAGGGTGCCTAGAGGTGTTCCTCGGTGTCTTCTCTTGGATTGAGGACTCAATTTCTTGTTAGCACTGTGCAATATTCCCTTCTAAGGAGATTTTGGTTTCTTTACAGAACCTGCTTGACAGAATATTAGTAGTCCCACTGTGTGTGTGTGTGTGTGTGTGTGTGTGTATGTTTGCATGCATGTGTGTGTAAGTATGGTTGTTTATGTGCATGTGTGTGTATATGTATGTATATGTGCATTCATGTTTGTGTGTGTATGCATATGTGTGAGTGTGTTTGTGCATGTAAGTGTAAAAGTGTGTATATGTATATTGTGCGTATATGTGTGTGTGCATGTTTGTGTGCATGTGGGGGATGTGTGTATACATGTGTGTATATGTATGGTTGTGTATGTGATGTGTGCATGTGTGTATATTTATATATATGTGTGTTCATGTTTATGTATGTATTCATGAGTGTATATTTGTATGTGTGTGTGCATGTGAGTGTTATGTGTATGAGTGTGTATCCGTGTATGTGCATTTCTGTGTGTATGTGCACATTTGTGTGCATGTGTGTGTGGGGTATGCATGCATGTGTGTATATGTATGGTTGTGTATATGATGTGTGCATGTGTGTATATGTACGTATATGTGTATTCGTGTTTGTGTGTATGCGTATGTGTGTGTATGCATGTGAGTATACGTATATGATTTTGTATGTGTGTATGTATGTGTTGTGGGTATATGTGTGTGTGCATGTTTGTGTGTGTGTGAGGGTATGTGTATACAAATAACTGATGCGAGAGAGGGTTCAGCTTACTTATGGTAAGAAGTTATCGAAGTTCATATATTTTATATTGCATAAACAGTCTATTTTAGAAGCCACCTCATGATCAGGTTTTAATTACATGGGTAACTGTGCAAAGACACTCACTTGTGTCCTCTCTGTGTGTTTCGTACTTGATGCCTTTGGCTTCAGAGCTTCAGGGACGGACTTTCCATCCTTTGGTTTTATGCCTGTTGTCTTCCACTCCCTAATGTTACATGCCTCTCTGATAAGTGACAAGCCATCTGACCATCATTATACACTGTCATGGACTGGAAATGGGCATCCAGCCTCAATGACTTCCCGAATCCTGTGTGGACTTTCCCACAGCTCCCTCAGTCATGACACTGCTGGGACAGATCCTAGTGACATCTATTAGGCCTGTCAGTAGCAGTTAAATTATTCCCATGAAGGGTTTTTTCAGTCGCTGACAGTACTGAGCTGTTATGTGGCATTGCTCATTAGCCGAAGATCATAAATCGTGGTGGCGTCTACTTTCTACCCAGTGGCCCCGTTGGGGCCATTACAGAATGACGAGTGGTTCACTGCTGCAGTTTTATACAGGCCTGGATAGGAAGAGACGTTCTTATCAAAAGATATTAAAGAGATTTCAGGAATGAGGAGGTATGTTCCCTTTCTATCCTCGTTGCCAGAAATTACTCTTAAAGCAAAATAATTCCTGCCTAAAATAAAAATAATAAAAATCAGAGCCTCGTATGTGTGGCTTTGATTATTTGATTGACACAGACATCTGACGATAGGCTCGTTCTACGCATAGTTTTGCAACTGGATTTTCTCAGAGGAGTCATGCGTGGAGATCTTCCTGGGCCGGGATACAGATAACCTTTTTGTAGATGGTTGAAATGTCACTGTATGTGTGTAAGGGATGGCTAGGTAATAATGTAACTCGGCGAATCTGTAACTCATGGCTAGCAGGCTGAGTGTAATTTCTTCTACAGTCAGAGCGATCTGTCTGTGTATGAATGCTTTCAGGCTCCCTAAAAT
Organism: Rhabdomys pumilio; assembly: GCA_030674055.1. NCBI lineage: Eukaryota > Metazoa > Chordata > Mammalia > Rodentia > Muridae > Rhabdomys > Rhabdomys pumilio. The sequence continues at coordinate 32,649,032 of JANHMN010000019.1, forward strand.
TTCACAAGTAGACTTCCTAAGCCACAGGATGTGAGCAACTCCAATGTTTTCCAGATTTTTCATCCCGCCTTCCAAGTGGCTGCTCCACCATGTGGAACTGAGTTCTAGAAGTGACAGACAACTCCCCGGCTCTTGGCCAGGCTCTGACACCCATTGAAAAGTACTGTTATTCTTGTATTCTCCCCCTTTGTCTTAGTTAGGGTTCTCTAGAGTCAGAACTTACATATATTAAGGGAATTTATTGTAATGACTTACAGTCTGTAGTCCAACGAACCCAACAATGGGCAGCTGCGAATGGGAAGTTCAAGGGTCTAGTAGTTGCTCCTCCGTCCATGAAGCTTTAAGCTGGTCTTCTGTAGAAGTAGGTTCCAACAGATGTGCTGGCACGTAAGTGCAAACAGGCGAAGAAGAATGAATCTTCCATCTTCCAATGTTCCTCTATAGGTCTCCAGCAGAAGGTGTGGCCCAGATTAAAGGTGTGTACCATTACCCCTGGATCTGGGACTTGCTTTGTCCCAGGCTGACCTTGAACTCAAGAGATCTGCTTGCCTCTGTCTCCTGGAATTAAAGGCATGCACTACCTTGCCTGGACCTAAGATTTTCATAGCTACTATGCCTCAAGATCTCCATGTCAAGATCCAGGTTAGGAACTTATGTCTTTCAGTCTCAAGATCTGGATCACAGGTGTGCCCTCCATTTCTGGACTGTAGTTTATTCCAGATGTGGTCAAGGTGACAACCAGGAATAGCCATGACACCCTTAATGAGTAGAATGGCCAAGCATTTTCCATGTGTTCATGGAATATTCATGTTCTACTGAGAGCTGTCCATCCTTCCTCCTGGCCCGTTGGTCACACTCTTTCCCTATGATAGTGGTTTGTTCCCTTTGCCTCTAGTGTTCTTTCTAAATGGTCTTTCACCTCAGATGTAGCTTCCTTAGTATTTCTGTCTCTTGTTTCTTTCTATCGATACTGTAAGTAATTCACAGAGTATTTCCATTCCAAACTGCAAAGAAGTGGGTTGATTTTAAATAGCAGTGTGTTGATTTTGTTTTAAAAGCTTAAAAAAAAAAGTGTACGTTAGCATGTAGAACTTTGGAATCCTAATGTAAATTACCCAAAGGTTAGACCTTCAATTTTAATAGCACGAAAATGTGTTTCTGTGTTTATTTTGTCAGGACATGAGAAGTCCTTACAAATATTGTACGGGAGTCATCAAATTCCAGAGTTTTCTTGGCAGGGTAGAAAGGATACCTAATAAATTGCTTGGCTTTATTTCTGCGTGTTGGGCTTTGATTCCCTATTCTAATGGCAAAAGATTCCGAATTGTTTCCAATTTCTTATATTCCAATGAAGAATGAGTAACTTCAGTGTGTTATTTGTGGTTGGCTTGCATTCCATTTCTGGCCCCTCTTTATTTCTAGAGAGATTCGTAACTAAGAGCATTCAGGTTTGGGAGTGATTTTGCTTGTCTTGACATTCAGCTCCTTATGAGGATAGACACTGATTTCTGACCTTGACGACTTCAGAGGTGCCACATGCCTTCTCTGTGTGGTCTAAACTGTCTCAGGTGTGACCCAGTACCAGGGAGCCCTGGTTTGTCCTACTTATTTTGGAATTGTATAAACTGAGGAAGGGAGAAGAAAAGAAAGACAGTTTTCATTCACCCAAGATGTTAATATTTGAGGTCAAACACCTTGTTCTGATTTCCTTTGTTTTATAACCCAGTGAGTGTATTTCCTCCCAACCTTCCCAAGCTTTCTCTTGGGTAAATATCTCATAGGATTTCTGTCATTGGCAATTCACAGACATAAAAAAAGTAAAATCACTTTTAAAAATATTTATTTTTAATATTTTAAGTTGTATATGTGTGTGTGCGCCACACGCACTAGTGAGTGCTGGTGTCCTCAGAGCCCAAAGATCACAAAGCTTCCTGGCATGCCTGCTGGGAATTGAACTCTTGTCGTTTATAGGAGCAGTATGTACTGTTAAGCTTTAAGCCATCTCTCCAACCCTTGTAAGAACTCTTTAGCTTAGAGATGAAAAGCTACACTTCATTAAAAACACTTTTTTTTTTTTGAGTGTTTGAGTTGTGTGTGTCCCTAAACATTGATTCCTGCCTTATTTCCCAAGATTGGCATGGCTATTTTCTTACTTGTCTAGCCTGCATCTGAAGAGGGAGGCCCTCCTTCACCTTCCTTTTCTCTCTCTCTCTCTCTCTCTCTCTCTCTCTCTCTCTCTCTCTCTCTCTCTCTGTGACCAGAGGTTGAATTGCTCATCAAACACTGTGTCACGAAACAACATCCCAGCCCCCACCCCTTTTTCCAAACAGTCTCTTCTGGCATTCTATCACAGGTGGCTTTTCTCAAGATTGCAGACTGACAGAGTTAATACTTTGTCTCCACACTAACTCAGCTCCTCCTGGCCTTTCATTGGTGTGTGTACTGATCACGCTTGAGTCTCCTGGATTCTTACCTTTCCTTCTGGGTATAGAGTGATAAATCAGGGCTTAAGCTATTTGCATAATCCATCAGATTTAGGATAGACTTGAAGCTAATGCTTCGGCGACTTAGGTTATTCTGTTGTCTTTTGGATAACTTTTTGTCTTAGAGTTTCCAATTGCTGTGAAGAAACACCATGACCAAGGCAACTCTTATAAAGGACAATATTTAATTGGGGCTGGCTTCCAGGTTCAGAGGTTCAGTCTGTTATCATCAAAGCAGGATCATGGCAGCATCCAGGCAGGCATGGTGCTGAAGGAGCTGAGAGTTCTAAATCTTTACCCAAAGAGAGCCAAGAGCAGACTGTTTTCAGGCAGCTAGGAGAAGAGTCTTAAAGTCAGTAAATCAATTCCTCCAATGAGACCACACCTCCTAATAGTGCTACTCCCTGGGCCAAGCGTATTCACACCACCACACTTTTGAAGAAGGTAAGTAATAGTCTCGGGATCTAGACGCCAGTGTTCCCCACTGAAAATACTTACCTCAGCAGAAGATGAGCAACCAAATAATGTGCTTGAGTCACCAGAAGCAAGACTAAGGTGACAATACCTCTTTCAATGAAAAGTCAACCTCTGTCTCATGACTGTCATGCGTAACTATTGCTTCCTTGCCTGTTCTAATTTCAGCTCAGCTTTCTTCTTCATCCTAGATTAAATCTGCTTACATAACTAATGAATTGCCTACATTTCCTTGGGTGCTTCCAACTTAAACTTGTCCACTGCTTACCCCTGTCAGAATCACTCACAGCACACACAAGTGACCCCTGTCTGTTGGTACAGAGATAGGAAGAACCTGAGGCTCATTTTTCTCCAGTTGCCATGGGTGTGCTTTGCTAAGTGGGTACTCTAGTGAGACTGAAGGAGTTTACCAAACATTCATCTTAGTGTCTGCCCTTGAGGCTGAGGATTCCTGCTTTTCTCATGTAAACAAAAATGCTTCAAAATGTCCAAATTCACCATTGACACTAGAATAGCTTTGAAGAAGAAAGTGGAGGTCACAGCCAAGGAAGGTATTTTCAGGGTTTTTATACTACTTAGTATGGATCTGCAAAAGTGGGGTGAATTTGAATAATGGAAGTGGTAGCAGAAACTTAACATTGGGAAAGATCATATGTTTCTTGAAGAAGGGAGAGGCTAGGAAAGAGGAAAACTTGATTAAGCCTGGAGGAGCAATGAGTCCATGAGAAGCTTCTCTACCCTGTAGGCTTTGGAGCGCCTGAGACTCAAGACACAAACTTTATAGAGTTAGCTGATCATGTCTGTTCTATTGAGCCAGGAGTTGGCTGCTTGCCTATGCTGGTGTTGCTGTTGCTTTGCCCCGGGGCCAGCTTCTGAGTACCGCTAACTCCAAGATAGGTATTTCCTGTGTATACTGATACCTCTTATCTGGTATTGGTCTCTGCAGACCTGTCTGAGCTTTTTATCGGGCCCGTGGGAGTGTTTTCTGACCCATACAACGTGGAATGGCCATGAAGATTCTGGATAATTCAGTATCCAAGGGTAGCCTTCACAAGGGAAAGATTGGAGCCAGAAAACAAATGCCCTGTATACTCCCTCTGTAGGGCAATTGGAGATACACTGTTTACAACTCAGTGTGCTCTGAGGCAATTGAATCCCAGCACTGACAGCTGCATGCTCTGACATCATTAGCATTTCACTGGCCTCAGAGACAGTCCCAGTCTGACCTTGTGCTCCTATGGCTGCCCCCTGAATTAACTATCCTATGTGACACAAGGCAACCAAGACTCTTGTCTTAAAGGGCTTCTGGAGGTGAACCCAAACTAATGTGGGCATCCTGGATACCTTCCTTGAGCTAATGAACTCAGAATCCTTGCCCGGGTTCATTGACAGCTCTGTTGTTTTGAGAAAAAAAATGAGTGCAGTTACCTCCAGTGCATTTTCTATAACAGCGCAGAAATATGGCAAGATGATTTAGAGTTCATGGCTTGTTTAAAAAAAATGAAAGGCTTCAAACCATCTGCAAAAGTACTAAGGTGTTCCCAAGTGGAACATAGGCTCTCGGAGTGGTTTCCAGGCACATTAGATTGTTGTCAACAAGAAGAAAAATATACACTATATCGAGAATCAAGAGAGAAAGGGTCTAAAACCCCTGACTTCAGCATTCCAGGAAAAACCTCATCAGTGTGTGAGCAGTGAGAGTTCCTGAGCCCTTGTCCCTGGGTGTCGCCCAGGTGGCTCAGAGTTCCCAGGCCCTTGGTAATTCGGACATGGCTCCTGCCAGAACAGAAATCACTGATGATCAATCACAGAGGATGGCGGGTGGGGTTGGGGTTGGGACCAATCATCAGATCATGCCTGTCAACTCTCCTGAATATCACAACGAGTGATCTGAGCCAAGTTAGGGAAATATTTCCGTTTCTAGCCATCTAGTTCTTAAGTGTGCTCCATGGGGAATCTGGAGGAGTTAACTTGATGGTAATAAACATTTGATTTCCGTTATTTTTGCTGTTCTGGCCCAGTGGTGACATTAACATCCTGGTCTTTGGAAACTCATTGTTGGACGTGAGTTCTAGAGATAATGGCAAGAAGACTGCTTTTAACCGAAGGCTGTAGTGAATCCATCCAGTTTCCATGAGCAATCCTACCTCAGGCGCTCAGCCTTGAGAACTGACATCTGGCTGGGAAAGGCAGCCATGCCAGGGTGGTCCTGTCTACCATGTCATCCTAGGAGGTGAAGCCTTAGTTTTTGTTTGTCTGGCAAACTATATTGGACTTCATTTTAGACAACAGCACCCCTATTTCCCCGCTCTCTGCCTCCAAAGTCTTTTAGACTCTTCTTAGTACAACTGAAATGAGTTTACACTTAAATACATTTCGGTTAAAGAGTTCATGTATGCTGCCGCCATCAATTGCATGAATTAAATGATAAAAATATTTAACTGGTTTTTTAGAAACTTTTTTTTTTGTCAGAAAGCATTTATCTCCATTGTCCATAGGAACATTGGAGGGGAGTAAAATTAAAGCTTCACGAGCCTTGGAGAAAGGCTTTAAGAGAACCGGATCTCGAAGGGCCCTTGTGGCAAAGAAAACCATACAGCAGCTAGTGTTCAAAGGCTCTGCATCAAGGTTCAGCATCATCAGGAGAGCTTGACCAAATCAAATCATACTCCTTTGAACAGGTAAAGCAAAACTCGTCAATGGCTTAGAATCCAGCAAGCTGGAAACAGTATCGCCAAGGCTATCGTTTAAGATGTCTGTGTGACTTTAAGACAGGAGCAGGCAAGCTCAGGTTTCTAGAGTCACAGCCCCATGAATGGAAGGATGCGTCTTATGTAACCGTCCGCCAGTGCTTAGTAAGCCAGTTTCCAGATGTTCCGAGCACCAACACCTCATAACTTAACGCATGTTTCCCAGGGAAACTGAACATTATCGGTTGAAGACGACGAATGTGGCCATGGTTCTGAAGGATTGCATAATCTTAGGAGCTTCATAACTTTCTGCTTATGTAATGTGTAGTCACACCATCTCATGGCTCTTTACAAAGGGAAAAACAAGATGTTTCTTAAAATTAAAAAAAAAAAAGAGAAAATTTTCGTGTGCCTTGGGCACCTGTGTTGTTTGTTTGTTTGTTTGTTTGTTTGTTCAGTTAGGTGTGATCTGACCCATCTTTCTGGCTCCTATTCCCTGCCTGGAGCAGAAAACATCTAGGTTACTTTTTTCAGCCCTAGGACATCAAAGGCTATGGGCTGGGCCACTGCAAAGCCATGCACAAGATCACCTGGAGTCACTGAGTGCTCTTTATCCCTCCCCAGATGTCCCTCTCTTCCAGGATGGTGGCTTAGCTTGAGTAGTCATTTACACTTAGTTTTATATAACATACCCTCAATATAACGCTTTATATAACAGAGCCCCTTTCCCCTCACTTTTATAAGATAGAAATAATAACTTGCCTCATTACTTTTCTGCTAGTGCTAACTTCACGGGGAGTTTGGTACATTGAGATGCCCTTTATTCTTAGAGGGTGGCAAAACCCACGTTCATATGGATTTTTAAAATTGGTTATTTTACTTATTTACATTTCAAATGTTGTCCCCCTTCCTGGTTTCCCCTCTGCAAACCCCCTATCCCATCCTCCCTCCCCCTGCTTCTATGAGGGTGCTCACCCACTGTCACACCCATGCCTGACTCACCGCCCTAGCATCCCCCTACACTGGGGCATCGAGCCTCCACAGGACCAAGGGGCTCTCCTCCCATTGATGCCCAACAAGGGCATCCTCTGCTGCATATGCAGCTGGAGCCATGAGTCCCTCCATGTGTACTCTTTGGTTGGTGATTTAGTCCCTGGGAGCTCTGGGTGGTCCTGTTAGTTGATATTGTTGTTCTTCCTGTGGGGTTGCAATCCCCTTCAGCTCCTTCAGTCCTTCTAACTCTTCCATTTGTTAATGACATTTTTTAAATGTTTCTGTATTATCTTTCTTATATCCCTGAGGGATTAGAATGTGTTTCTTGTGTAATAACGGTTTTAATTAGGAGAACTTTCAATACCATGCATACATTTTCCCTCCCACAGGAAATCGAAGGCTTTGCAGTTTTGAGTGAGAAAAGTTAAAAATAAAAATTATGAGGGGTTGGAGCAGGTGATGTTCCAGCAGTTTAGTCCACTGAGTGCTTTACCATGGGATCCGGGTTCGATTCCCAGCATGGACAGGGTGGCTCACAACCATCTGTAAATCTAGTCTCAGGGGATCTAACACCCTTTTCTGACCTCCACAGACACCGTGCATGCATGAGGTGCACATACATACATACACACAGGCTAAACACTCATACACATAAAATTAGTCTATTTTTTTTAAAGAAAAGATATGGATATTTGTGTTTGTACACTCCAGGCTGGCTTCAGCTATTCTCCTGTCTCTGCTTCTAACTGTATCACATTGCTCCTGGCACTGAGTTTACAGATCACTGTGTGTGGCTTTACATGGGTTCTAGGGTTCCCACACAGATCTTCAAGTTTGCACCGCAAGCGCTTTACCCATAAGCCATTGCTCCAGCCCCCTGTTGAACATCTTAATCACAGCATCTTTCTGATATCCTCAGATAATGTTTTTCATTGCACTTCGTAAGCACCAATCAAGGTCAGCTCGTCAGCCTTATCAATGTATGCTACTAATATCACGCAATTGCTTTCTGCCTTTTGGGTGGATGTAATTGGCCTTCCTGGTATGAAGACATTAAAGAAATACCTGTGGCCTTGGAACGCTCCACAGCTGCCTTCTTGAGGTTGAGTAACTCAGACCATGGGAACTGTCTCAAGGAACATGGTTCCTCTAGAGGAGGGCCGACCTCAGAAGGTTGTTGTGAAAGATGAAATGGTAGCCTCTTAGAACTTGACAGACTCCCTAGGCCGGGAGGAGGAGGACTATGTGGGTAGGAGAAGAAGCCCTAGTGGGAAGTAGCTTGAGAAAGGGAAGCATCTGATAAACACAACAGCAGCCCTGACCTCTCTGACTCTGTCTTAAAGATGCTGGATTTCAGTACGAGACCAACTGAATTTTACTGAGATAAAGGGGAATTTCCAGTGGGAGAGTAAGAATTATGTGTGTGTGCGTGTGTGTGTGTGTGTGTGTGTGTGTGTGTGTGTATACACATACATACATATATACATAGGTGTGTGTGTTTGTGTGTGAGATTGAAGTTCTCTCTCTCTATCTCTCTCTCTCTCTCTCCTGGTTCAGTTTTTGTGTGTTTGCCTTTCTTTGAAAATGCTGACTGTCTACATATCTAAAATTTGTTTTTCATTTTTCAATGATTTGCTTTCTATGTGAGTTATTTTTGTTTGTTTGTTTTGGTTTTGCATACGCATCTATGTACCGTGTGCATGGTTGATGCCTGTGGAGGTCAGAAGGAGGCATCAGATCCCCTGAAATTGGAGTTAATAGGCCATTGTGAGCTGCCCTGTGGGTGCTAGGGAGAGAAGCCAGGTCCTTTAGAAGGACAGCCAGTACTCTGAGCCACTGAGAAGTCTCTCTACCCCTATAGATCTAAAGTTCTTAAACAGGTAAGTTCAGAAATGATTTTCATACTCCAAGACTACAAATAGGTTCTCAGCAAAGTTCCTATGAAAAGGAACCACAATTTGTATTAAAAATGCCTTTAAAACTAGATTGAATTAATTTAACAGCAGGCTGAGCAGGCTGAGCAATATTAGTTAATGGCTACTTAAAAATAATTTTTTTTTTAAAAAAAATTATGTGTATGTCTCTGTCTCTGTCTCTGTCTCTGTCTCTGTCTCTGTCTCTGTCTCTCTCTCTCTCTCTCTCTCTCTCTCTCTGTATGTGTATGTACTACATCTGTGTAGCTGCCTCCAAAGGCACTAAGAGGCCATTGGATTGGCAGGAGCTAGTTACTGATGGTTCTGAGCTGGCCAGTGTGGGTGATGGGATCTGAACTCAGGCCATCTGGAAGAGCAGCAAGTGCTCTTAACTGCTGAGCCATCTCTCTAGCCTCGACTAATGGTTTGTTAATCAATACTGCTACTACTAAATATGCCAGGAGATCGACTAAAGTCTGTCATTGATAAAAAAATGAGCACCTGTGGTTCCTTTTTAAAAAAATAAATTTCTGAGAAGAGAAGGTTTTGAAACAGTTATCAGCCCTAGGGCGATGTCCTTTGCATAGGGAGTTCTGGGAAAGGTCTGTGAGCCTATGAATAAGGGTAGCAACCATGACCACGCCCCTTCATGAACAAAGTGACGTCAGAACTTCCATCCGCCATCTTCCTTTGTCTGCCAGGGCAGAACCATGTGATCTTCACATTAAAAATGGCGATTCCTTTAATGATGGCTCCTTCCTCGGGCATTCCCAGAAGCTACTGGCAGAACTGTAGATGCCCACAGTGCATTCAGAGGGAGATTGCTGTTGGAGGTGACATGGGTAGGAACCAGCCCTCTTTTGGAAGTCTCTCCCACCTCCAGGCATCATCACTGACACCGACAGCTGAGCCTGTCCCTGAGGACACAGTGATAATGGCTGTTCTCTTGTTGACCTGTGTTCCTACCTTCCGATATCCACCTAAAATCACAAGCTAAACAGCCCAGCTGTTGCAGACAGGCTGTTGCCGATGTCGGTGCCGCTTGCCACATTTATGTATGGCTGGCCTTGGTTGTCCAGAGACGTTTGTCTTTCTTTTCAAGAGACTCTTTACTTCAGTCAGTGTCATGAGGATGTCCCTCCTGGGCAGTTATGGAAATCTCTCGCTGTCAGGTCAGGCCTTAGTACAGTAGCTGCCACAGCATAGGAGACGGTTATCGATGGCTCTAGATTGTGCAGCCTACCCTTCATCATGGGAAAAGCCTGTGACTGTTGACACTAATCCACACTGGAGTCTGGATAAACAGGAAGATGGTAACAGGCAAGCCTGGACCGTGCTTAATTATACCTCTGCCACCCTGACTCCGACCCTCAGCCACTAATGGGTAGTGACCGCTCTCTGTGACCTGCTAGCCTGGTAGGGCTTTCTAGGTCACTGTTTCTCCTCGGGTTCCAGAGGCTACTTAAATTGGAGCCTATGATCATTATGATAAAAATGTTCACTCTGGGAACGTTTGAAAGCCCTTTCTGGTTAGCATAAGATTTTTGGCGTGTCTTAGCTGTGGTCTTTGGCTCTAAATTCCTACAACCCTGACCTAGTTGAGTTTATTTTTGTTTTAAATACAACCCCTCATGTATCCAGACATACATACAGACCATAACCATTTTGCCTCTCCCTACCCAACGTGAGAATTGGGCAAAGGAGGAGACTTGGTCTGGGAGTCTGGATATAATATTTTTCTCACTTTATCTTGAAGTGAGCTGGTAATATGTCTTTGTCAACATAATTCCAGGGTTTCAAAATCATGTTTGGATTTTCAGGAAATTGGTGGTAACTTTATATTAGCTGAAAAAAAAAAAAAACCCACTGAATTTAAAAATTCTCAACGAAGAGGCAAATGGCCCATTTTTCTTCCCCACTAGGAAAAACTCCTTTTCGGAGGGAATTTGTCGCCAAGTTTGCTGCGGTGTTGGGTACAACTTGACCCTTTGGCACATGAAGAAATCATTTTCTTTGTCTATGTATTAAATCAGCATTTTGGGAAGGGAGAGTCCTCTGTGGTCTATAATGAGAGGGCAGCAGACATGTGTCTTTTCCACATCTGCCAGTGGGTCTGGTTTCTCTGTCTGTCAAGCAGGTCTGGGGAAGACTGCATTCCCTCCCTAGGGCCATGTGAATTTCAGCTCTCTGGGGGAATAAATCGCAGTGGGCTTTCTAGAAAAGGTAATTGTAAACAACCATATAAGACTGACTGGTCCAAGTGCAGGGGACGGTATCTGTGGAGTCTTCAGTCACAAATAGGACATTGGTATCATACCCCTCCTCCCAAGGCTCAGAGAACATTCCAGAAAGGGGTGAGGGGAGCTGAAAAACTGTAGTAGCCAGAGGTCAGGAAGGACCAGAGTTGAACGTTTGTGGAAATGGCCATGAACTCACAGCAACTCTTGTTGCCAGTACAAGATCTGCACAAGATCAATCCAGCCAACATTCCACCATGGAGTAGGGAGGGTCTTACTAGCTTTCCACCCCACCTGAGGAGCCATTGGTAATTGATAGCTTCTGGAATGGGTGGAGCCAATTTTCTTTGAGGGTGTGGCTTCTGGCAGGTAGACCATGCTCCAGTGGATGGCCCCATACCCATGAGTGTATGAACAGTGAACAGCACAGATTGGTGATGCATATCTATATCTCTGTCTGTATCTGTCTCTATAGCTGTATATCATGAAGTTGGAAGGGGCCTGGGTTGAATTTGAGAGAAGTTAGTAGGAGGAGTCAGGGGTGACTATAATGAAAATATATTACATGATTTTTTAAGGAATTAATAAAAATATTATGTTTTAAAAAAATAGTGATAGGCTGAAGTATACCTACCTTCATTAGAGATAAGTTTCTCCCCAACTTAAAATTTCCTTCCTTCCTTCCTTCCTTCCTTCCTTCCTTCTTTCCTTTCTTTCTTCCTTCCTTCCTTCCTTCCTTCCTTCCTCCTCCTCTCCCTCCTCCTCTTCCTCCTTCTCTTTCTCCTCCTCTTCACCCTCTCCCTCTCCCTCTCCCTCTCTCTCCCTCTCCCTTTCCCTCTCCCTTTCCCTCTGTCTCTCCCTCTGTCTCTCCCTCTGTCTCTCCCTCTCCCTCTGTCTCTCTCCATCTCCCTCTGTCTCTGTCTCTCCCTCTGTCTCTCTCCATCTCCCACTCCCTCTGTCTCTCCCTCTTCCTCTATCTCTCTCCATCTCCCTCTTCCTCTGTCTCTCTCCATCTCCCTCTCCCTCCCTCTCCCTCTCCCCCTCATGTGCAGCACATGTGCTAAGGCACACATGGAGAGAGACCAGACAACCACTCTGGAGTCAATTCTCTCTCCTCTCGCCTTTACGTAGGTCCCGGGTATTGAACTCACATCATTAGGCTAGCATGGCAAGAGTCTTTACTGGCTGAGCTATCCTGCTGGTGCACTCTTTCCTTTTTTATGAGGAAGAGAGGGGAAAAAAACTACAAAAGCAGTTTGTTTTACGCATGCGATGTCCTGGTGAAGACACACCGACAGTGTTCTTCTCTGGCTCCTGGCTATTGTTTGCACTGAAGCAGGTTGGGAAGGGTCTCCTGTCTGGATGCCATAGGGAAGGGCTGGTTTTCTTCTTCTGGATCAAGCTGGTTGAAAGCAGCATCCCTATGGAGCTCTCTTGAGTGTAGATGTCCTTGAGTACAAGATGCTTCTCACTGTTAAAGGTCTTGTGACAGTACCTGTAGTCATAAATTTTTTGCAGCCTATTGTAATAAACATTCAATCTCCCTTCTAGCCCACCACCCAGCAGATGTAATGGAAGAGAAAAGTTATTAGGATATGGGGAAGTGGACCTGTTCCGCAATAGTTCTTTGGGTCGGGGGAGCTCAATCTCCTTTGGCAGTCGTTCAGTCCCAATACTATTTGGCAGCTGCAGACCAGTCCTCTGGGCAGACAGACACCGCAAGAAGTCCAGGAACCTCGCTAGCATTTCTTTGGCGAGTTACTCTCAATGGCAGGGTCACAAGTGGATCTCAACAACGCTATGTAAGGCAAACCAATACATGTGCGTCCTTTGCAAAGGATATCTAGGAGGAGCAAAGCGAAACAATGCTCGAACTCCCACTATCTATGGAGTCACATTTATATTCCTTCTGAAAATCATGCGTCCTCTCATGTGTCTGCTATAGCAAAACATCCTTTCCCCTGTGTGCCCCAGCAAGGCATCATTCAACATACTGACTTTCTAAAGAACTAGAAGTTTCCATTCCAGAAATACTGCAGCAGGTACTGAAGCTGTTACTGAAGCTAAAGTCTAAAGCCCACATGCCTTGTCAGCCACGTCTGTGGCATTCCTACTGAAGTGGCAAATTCAGCAGACAGTTCAATAGACAGTGCTGGGTGTCAAAGAAATTCACGGAATTCTCATCTATGCCTCAGACGGCTTGCTCTTAGTTCCCCAAGGTCCCTAGATTAGAGGAATTAGTATCTCTCAGTGTTACTGCATCCTTAAGCTCATCCCCAATGAGTGCAGGGTGTCTTTCTTAAATTCATAACTCCATTCTGTTGTCCTGTATTTGATGCTTCAACCATAATCCCGAGAGTTGGCTTCACGCCTGTTTCTCTTTGGCCTGCCATCTTTTTATCAAGTACTTTGTTTACACAGTGCCTTCCATTACTCTTGTTGAGTGTCATTGTCCATTGAGGGATACCTAGGAAAGAAGCAGACTGGCCTGGTTCAGCCTACACAATCCATGTCTTCCTTCTGTGGAAGATCAAGTATGCCTTTGGGTAGAAGAGCCGGGAGAGCCTCAGACCACAGTGAGGGTGTGACTACACCTTAGCTGCCCTGTAGAAGGGCTGGCAAAAGCCACCTTGTTGGAATAAACCTAATTCTGATGGAAGTGAGGGGATCATAACATGTGTCCGTGTGAAGTCATCGGTGGGGGACTGGAGAGAGAGCGGCTGGCCTGGGAAGCCGGAGGGCAGTCTGACGCTGCCGTGGAGACAGCTGATCTCAGAACTGTTCTCTTCCTGCATTGGACATTTCTTTGGTGGAGAACTGAAGAGCACCCCGGAAGGTTGTGCCTCCCTCAACCACATCTTTGCCAGCCATTTTGCTCTCTCGCTAGTATGCTGTTGTAGTTGCTGTTCTGTTGCTGTAAAGAGATCCCATGACCAAGGCAACTTATAAAAGGAAGTATCTCATTGGAGGCTTGCTTAAAGTTTCAGAGGGTTAGTCCGTGATCATCATAGGAGCAAGCAGGCCATGGTACTGGAGCAGGAGCTGAGAGCTTGCATCCTGATTAGCAGGTAGCAGACAGACTGGTCCTGATGGACCAGTGGTGGTTTGAAGGACAGTGGCCCCTATAGGCCCATAAGTAGTAGCACTATTTAGAAGTGTGGCCTTGCTGGAGGAAGTGTGTCACTGGGGGTGGGCTTTGTGGTTTCAGATGCTCAAGCCAAACCCAGTGTCTCTCCTTTCTCTTCTGCCTTTCTCTTCCAGATGTTAAACTCCTTCTCCAGCGCTATGTCTACCTGCATTTTGCCATGCTTCTTGCCATAATGGTAATGGATTAAACCTCTAAACTCTAAGGCAGTCCCAATTAAATGTTTTCCTTTATAAGAGTTGTTGTGGTCTTGGTGTCTTTTCACAGCAATAAAACCCAAACTACAAAATAGGCTTTTAAAACCTTGAAGCCTACTCTGAGTGATGTACCTCCTCCAACAAGGCTGCACCTCCTCCAACAAGGCCACACCTCCTGATCCTTCCCAAACAGTTCCATTAACTGGTTACTAAACATTCAGGTATATGAACTTATGGAGGCCATTCTCATTCAGACCACTACTGATGCCAGTGACTCGAGCATCTCTGTTCTTCTCATTTGCTGTGCCTGTACCATTTTCATGTTGCTGTTGAGTTTTTTATTTTCTTCCAAAAAATTCCTTCTTGGACAGGTATGTCTGGAGGTGAGACCTCCATTAAAAATGGAGTTTTTAAGACTTGAGAGATGACTCCAAGGTGAGGAGAACTCCCTGTTTATCCAGAGGACCCGAGGTTTGTTCCCAGCACCTACATTGAGCAACATATACCCATAAATAACAAATAAAAATAAATTGTTAACAGAAAATGGATGTTTTGAGCTAGCAAGGTAACTCAGTGGGTGAAAGCATGTGTATACAAGGCTGACACCTTCAGTTTGGTCCTGGGGTCCCATGGATGAAGAAGAGAGCTAACTTATAAAGTTGTCCTCTGACCTCCACTTGAGCACCAGGCTGCACACGCATGTACACACACACATGCTCACACACATACAAACACACACATACACACACATACACATATATACACACACATATACACACATACACATACATACACACACATACATACCCTACACATGTATTTGTATACATATATGTGTTTATGTATATATGTGTGTGTGCAAATGTGTGTAATATGTATATGGATATTTTGTTTTTTGATTTATTTAATATTCCTTTGTATGTATTAGCATTTTGCCTTCATATATGTATATACATTACATGCATGTACTGCCCACAGGGCCAGAGGAGGGTGATAGCTCTCCTGGAATTGAAGTTACAGATAATTCTGAGCCTCTGTGTTGGTGCTGGGAGCTGAACCTAGATACTTTGGGAGAACAACTGGTACTCTTACCCCCTGAGCCATCTCTCTAGCTCATCTCTGGTGGGACGACTTTATTTCACACATGGCATATTAAATTTGCAGACTCTTATTATGTGAAAGAAATTCAGTGGTTAGAATGAGAATTTCCCCCACAGGTATATGTATTTGGATCCTTGGCCCCCAGTTAGTGGAACTGTTTGGGAAGGATCAGGCAGTGTGGCCTTGTTGGACAAGGTATGTCACTGGGTGTGGACTTTGAGGTTTCTAAAGCCCATGTCATTCCCAGTTAGCTCACCCTCTCCATGCCTTGTAGTGGTGGATCAAAAGTGAACTCTCAGCTACTGCTCCAGTACCATGTCTGTCTGCCTGCTGTCGTGTTTCTTACCATGATGGTCAAGGACTCTAAACCTCTGGAATAATAAGCCTTCAAATTAGATGCTTTCTTTTATAAGTTACTTTGGTTATGGTGTTTTGTTACAGCAATAGAAAAAAAAAGTAAGATGATTTCCCACCACCACTCCATTTTTTTTCTCTTTTCTTTTATTTTTTTGTCTTGTGTTTTCTCTAAAAGATCAGCAGCCAGAGTCTCATGGGCTGTGTGTCACCCTTGGTGTCTTTGGGTTTTACTGCTGTGAACAGGCACCATGACTAATGCAAGTGTCCAGGAAGGCATGGTGTGGGAGGAGCTGAGAGTTTTTCCAGGCAGCTAGGATGAGGATCTTAAAGCTGCAGTGATGCACCCACTCCAACAAGACCACACCTCCTAATAGTGCTACTCCCTGGGCCAAGCGTATACAAACCACCACACTTGGGTTCTAGTGATTTCACATAAGTGTATTTAAAATGTACTCCCCTGTTCTCTGGTCTTTGGACATCTCAGGAACTGTGAGACTTCTTGGGCTGAACGACCACCAGGACATACAGAGCCATGGTCCTGTTAGCATTCCATTGTACATTCTTTCCTAAAAAAATCTTGAGGTAGTTCCTCCTGGAACATGCCAAACTTTAAGGCCAGAAGTTCTATAGTCATGTTTTCCTTTCCCTGTGTTTCTCCATTTGTCCCCTGTCAGTATTTTGGTGAGCTCATCTATAAAGAGGTTATTACCATACTTTTGTCTAAACCCCTACACTGAATCCAGACAAGGGCCTGAAACAAACTTGCCTCTGCCTGCCTTTCCAGTTCCTTCTAGCCCACCTCAAATCCCAGGCTGGTGGAAGGACCCTTCCAGGTAGTTTCTCTACAGCATTTGTTGATGAAGACCTGGAAGTCAACATTCAGAAGGGGAGACAAAGCTAAGAAGAACTGGTCAAAGGGATGTGGCCAGCTGCCAAGCATCCCACCCCAAGGGAAGCTGAGCATTCTGTGTCCTTAGAGTTCTCATGCTGGGAGAAATGGCCAGCTCCTCTGCAGGAATCTAAGAGTCCCTGAATCCTCCAGGAGGCTGACAGTGCTGCCTGGATCTTCTGGGAAGAAGCCTTTGATCTTGAAGGGATCTTTTCTTTAGCCATAACTGACTCCTCCCCGCAGCCTCAGGCCTTAGAGAAACTCCTCTGCTGTTTTCTCTTGCTTTATTATGATACTCTTGCTCATGCCTCCAGGAAAGCTCTGGGTTCTGAATTTCTTGTTCTGCAGATCTGAAGCCAGCTGTATCTCTCCTTTTAGTGACTTATTGTCCTTCTTGTCTGGGGCAGTGGATGTTATAGGAGGCTTGGTAGTGCATAGTCCCACCATGTCCCCAGAGGGAATAGCACATTGTGGGTACTCAGAAAACAGCCTTATCACCACAGGGTAGACTACAGTATTGTCTGTCACCAAGTTTCAAGGAAGTTCCCTTCCTTCAGAACAGCACAGGCAACTTGACATTCCTATAATCCTGTTCAACAACCACTTTATCTAGTCATGCATCAAAGTCGATGGACTGTTGTTTCTTTGATATTAGTGCGTGGCAAACCAATCAAGTTCTGGAGAGCCAAGGCAAGACTGTAGTCTGAAATGTGAGAAGCATCATCCTGGCATCTTTCCCTGGGCTGCCCAATGCTTTATGGATGTAATTTAAGAAATTGCAAAAAAGGGAACGGATAGTGAAAGGTGCGTCTATTTTTAGTAAATATACATTGTGTGAATGGAGATAAACGTGTATCTGTGACGTAGCTAACTCCAGGTCATCTTTGGGACAGTACAAGATTTAGCAGATTGTGTGATACTTATGTTACCAAATTCTAGGCTGAGAGGTGAGCCGGGAAAGTGTTGGGTAAGTCTGAATCCAGGTGTCTCCCTGTAACAATCAGCATTAGAAACCTTGATTTAATGGAACAGGCAGAGAAAGCAGTGTTAGGATTATAAAACCCAGGCTTAACGTTTCCACACCTTCCTTGCAAAAACAGTTTCCTGCAGTGTTTTGCTCCTCTCTTGAGTTTTTTGATATATTGATATCAAAATTGACACATTGTAGCTGAAGAGACTGTCCTTAGAGCTGATCTAACAGGCATTTGGAGTTTTGTTTATTAGAAAAAATATGTTTCTATTTGGACTCTGTTTCAACACACATGTTTTATGCCTTTATAAAGAAAATGTATCATTTCTATCTTAATCAGAATACTCATATGTTTGTTGACACTGTGGGGGATTGGGTGTAAATCTCTGATGAGTGACATTAGTTTCTCCTGGGCAGAACAGATCGATTCTTAGACTCTGATAGTCTGAGGAGGCTTGTCATTCTCTCTGTGGAGAAGTCTCCTGTCTGGCTTTCTGGTGATGCATTCTAACTTGTAGGGTGCCTGTGGGGTTGGCAGAAACGGGAGACCCAGCTTTGAGTTCTAGCCTGATGATGTCTCGATGGAATTGCTTTTTATCTTTAATCAGTTTCTTTATCTGAAAACTGGGAGCAAGGAAAGACTCCCTCCCTAGGATGGCTTTGAGATTGCAGAGAAGGCTTCCAGGGAGAGAGTGCCCAGCACAGATCTGGCAGCAGATTCTCAAGGAATGGTAGCTATTATTAAGATGACCACTGCCTGGAAATAGCGTGTGTTTTTATTTCCCAATTTCCAAGCTCATTTTTTTCTTTTTTGAGACGAAGGCTTATTTCCCCATTGAATTCTAAAAGTTTTGCCCATGTATAAAGAAGAGTACTTATAAATTTATAATTATATTTTGGAAACTTACAAGAGTCTTAAAATGTTTTTGGCTGCTCTCTGAAATTCATTTGACATTTAAAAGTGGTCAAGGCACCATCAGGTATTTCAAAATAAGGCTGTGTCTGATTCATCTGGGTAAGCTGGATGTTTCTCAGTTTATTTGGACTGAAAGGTTTTTTTGTTTTGTTTTGGATTTTTGGTCCCACATTTTCCTGGATCTGATTTGTGTGTGTGCGTGTGCATATACATGTGTAGTGTGTTTAGTCAAAAGAACACAGAATTTGGCTTATGAGTGTGTTTTAGGAATTAATAGTTTCTAAATTTTTGACCTTTCCACCATTTTGTTCCCAAGTTTCTTTTAACTTCTTTTAGATCATACATGCACATACATATATATAATATATATTATACATACACATGCATACATATATGTAATATGCATACATATACTTACATATTGTGTGTGTGTGTGTGTGTGTGTATGTGTTGTCTGCATGCCTGTATATGTATCCCACATGTGCCTGGTGCCTGTGGAGGTCAGAAGAGGGCATCAGACCTCCTGGAAATGCAGTTGCTAAAGTCTGTAAGCTACCATGTAGATGCTGGGAAACTGAGTCTGAGTCCTCTTTAAGAACGACAAATGTGCCAGGCGGTGGTGGCGCACGCCTTTAATCCCAGCACTTGGGAGGCAGAGGCAGGCGGATTTCTGAGTTCGAGGCCAGCCTGGTCTACAGAGTGAGTTCCAGGACAGCCAGGGCTACACAGAGAAACCCTGTCTCAAAACAAACAAACAAACAAATGCCAGTTAACCCTAAAGCCATCTCTCCAGCCCTTGTTTCCAAATTTCAATATCTTACCAGGACAGAACTGAGAACAAGTGTCCTGGAAGTCCCCCTCAAAGAGTTGACCAGCCTGTTCTGGAAGGACTTACAGAGGAATGAGACTTGAGTTGGCTTTGAGGGATAAACTGTTTTCCAGATGAATAAAGGGATGGGTGTGAGGTGGCTTTTACAGACCAGGGGAGTAACGCCTGAAAAGCTGGACCCCAGAAAGTTCACATACCTCATTAATGCTCAGTTTTTAGTGCTGGGGACCCTAAGAAATTGCAATGTGAAAACCGTCCCAGAATCCTGCAGGAATAGCTTCAAACTGAGGGGCCTAGTATAGATGCAGGAAAAGCATTGTGAACAAATGAGAAGACTGTGGATCTAGAAAGAATTTGTACTTTGCCCGAAGGGCGGGGCTTGCCTACGTATACGGGAAGATTTCTCAGTAAATGATCAGAGAGCAGATAGATTGAAGCCTGTCTGATTCAGGTCAGGTGAGAGGTGGACTGGAGGGAGTAGGTGTTTGGCTGGCAGGATTAATGTGCTATAGAAGAGATCTGAATTAATATTCCTGGAGTTGTATATGATACAGCATGATTGCACCCTGGTGATAGTCACTGAGATACCATTTCTCTTTCGTAACAGCTGTTGGCTTTTGAAAGAAATTTTCACTTACTGCTTTTTAAAAGAAACTTGCCACCAGCTACATTTGATGGAGTGGTTAAGACAAGAGATTTTTGCTCTACCTATGTATTTGTGTGACCCTTAATTTGCTCAAGTATTTTATCAACCCCCAAAAGAGCGATAGAGAAGTATTTCTTATTTGTGCTTAAGTATGTGTATCTATGTAACCCGTGTGTGTGTGTGTGTGTGTGTGTGTGTGTGTGTGTGTGTGTGCTCATGCACATGTGCACGTGCGTTTCTTGGAGGCCTAAAAAAGCCATCAGATCTTCTGGAGCAGAAGTTACAGGCAGTTGTGGGCCTGTAACCTTTAGCTGTTGGAACTGATCAGTTTAGAGCCTGGGGCTAGAGATAAAGAGCAGGCAGATTTAAGTGATCCTGGCTTCTGGCGACCGACTGGTTCTTCTCCGGGAACAGCAAGTGCTCTTAACTGCTGAGCTCTCTGTCCAGGGTCAGAGAGTATTTCAAACTGTATTAGTTGAAGTGTCTATCTATACATGTATGTGCGAGCATGCATGCTGACACACGCGCGTGAACACATGCATGCATGCACACACTCTGACAGCCTCTCTTTCTCGGCCTCCCAGTTACTGGGATTACAGGCATGTACCACCACACTGGCTTTGAAACTTGCTTTAATATTAATAACATTTCTTCTAAGACTCCTGTTGAGAGCAATATTATATCCCTGCCTTAGCAACTGGTGAACAGAGACTTAAAAACGTTGACTATATCGCCCAAGAATTTCAAAGCCTTTAAGACAACTCGTATTGTAAACCCATACTCTCCAGTTTCCACGGTGCCCTTTAGCTATTGGAATTGATCAGTGTAGAGCCTGAGGTTAGAGTTTTGAATGATCCTGGCTGCTCTTGCCCTTAAACTGAAGTGGAGGATGCAGTGAGGGGCAGATAGTCCTGCTTGGTTGCTTAGTTCCTGTGGGAGTGGATGGATGCCTGTGAGGTACGAACAGAGATGTTCACCAGAAAGTTAAATACATTTTGGGATTTGACAAAAACTTTAACCTCTTTCCTTATAAAAAGGGACTATTTAAAGGTTAACCATTCACGTTTATTATGGCTTTTAAAAAAGTTCTGAATTGCTTTCCACTACAACTGGAAGAATCACTTTGAACATTTTGGGGATTTTTACTCCCTAGATTTAATTATCCTTCATACCCAGGTGAGATCATATTTTATACATATGACAGAAATTTGGGGGCAAATTCTAGGGAAATATTTTTTAATCCTTTTCTATAGAGACTGTCATATTCTCTGGCTCTTGTGGAGTATATAAGGATTTCTTGTCATGACTAAGTGTCCATGAGAATTAATGTATTATAGGTTGCTCAAGAGCTGTTTGCTTCTTTAAAAAACTATCTGGTTTGCTTATATCATAGGTACACACATATGTGGGGGCAAAAGTTGATGTCAGAAGTCTTCCTCTAACTGTATGCATCTTACCTTTTATTTATTTATTTTTATTATATATATATATACATATACATACATATATACATATATACATACATACATACATACATACATACATACATACATACTGTTGCTGTCTTCAGACACACCAGAAGAGGGCATCAGATCCCATTACAGGTGGTTGTGCACTACCATGTGGTTGCTGGGAATTGAACTAAGGACCTCTGGAAGAACAGTCAGTGCTCTTAACCACTGAGTCATCTCTCCAGCTCCACATCTTACTTTTTGAGACAGGGTCTCTCACTGAATTCACAGCTCACTGACTGGGCTGGACTAGCTATACAGGGCACTCTGGACATCTGTTTATCTCTACCTGCCAAGTTCTAGTGTTACAGACACTTGTCCTGGAAATTTGAACTCAGGTCCTTATGCTTTATAAATTGATTCATCTCTGCTGCTGAGTTGTTTAACTTCTGGCACAAGGCTTGTGGGTGACTTAAACATTTTTTTTTTAATTGCTGTAATAGTATGCCTTACATAGTCTGGCTTGATCTTCTTAAAGGTTTGTAGTTCAGTATTATTAAATATTGATTGATTGGGATCAATGTTCTTTTTTTTTTTAAACAAAATTCTTTCTTCTATTATTTTCATCCCAGTTTGAGGAAATCTTTTGCCAGACAAAAGCCACCTGGGCTGAAATGTTTACTATTATCCTGGAGAGGTGGTACAGATACCCAACTGCTTTGAGAAGCTTAAAACAGATGTCAAATGCACACTATGAGAAACAATGGTATATTAGTGCAGAAGGTACCTGTCACAGAAGATTGATCTAGTCTTTACAAAGAATTCATTTCTCTCAGGCTGACAGGGTGACGGTCACTCGGGGGGTGCAAGTGTTGCTGGGTCCATGGGTAGGGGCAGTTAGAAGTAGTTTTAGCATAAGGTGGCTTGGGGTCAAATCAGGTAGGATTTTTTCTATTAGAGTTCGATCTCCAGGTCTCTCAGTGAATCCCGCTGTGATCATTCTTGAAGAGACCATGAGGACTCAGGCTGGTTAGGTGTGCACAGAATTCCCACTGACTGGGAATCTCGGCCTCCTCTCATTGTTCTGCTTTAAATTTGTATATTTAAAGCACTATGTGATCTTACTACGTGCTAGAATATATATATATATATATACATATATATATATATATACATATATATGAGATAGATAGATAGATAGATAGATAGATAGATAGATAGATAGATGATCCACAGGTAAGGCTAAAGGAAAAAGACAAAATTAACTTTCTTCTCAATGGCAGATTTTTAAAAACATCTGTAGCAGCATATTCCTGAGTTCTCAGCTATGGTTTTGTCACATTAGCTTGAGAGCCAGCACAGTGTGTATTCCTGTTTCCATGGCTACCTGCTAGGCAGCCGAATCCCCCAGGTTGTATCAGAATTTTTCGGGGAAAGGCAATTCAAGGCTTTTCAAAAAGTCAAGTCAATACTATTATTTTTTAAAGCAGATGGGTTATACATTGCTGTAAAAAAAAAAAAAGTGGTTTTACTACAGCCTTGATATCCAAGTTATAAATGAAACCAGAGTTGAAGGCAGTGTTTTAATGGATTTGAAGTTCTGGCATTTTAAAATGGTTTCTCCTAGATGGTCTCCATGGCAACAAAACTTAGCACAAGTACCAAAAGTATCAGATCTACTGTGAAATATTCATGCCACAAAAATTCCTTTCATCCTCCTGTTACCCCAATAAATGAAGGCAAAAAATGTAGCTTATTCAAAGTACTATGTGGGCAGATACTGTAAAAATCATTTTAAGGGCTTACTAAGATTACAATTATAAGTGAATTCTTAAATTGAGTAACAGTATCAGGCTGTGTCATATTCTTAAAATGTTAAAAATGTTTTCTTCCCTTAAAAGATTATTATTTCAATTGTTTGCTGGCAGACTTTTTTTTTTTAATTCTAGAAAGACTTTACACATTGGTGTCAGCAATAGATGGTATCACAGACACTCCTGCTCTTCGGGTGGAGTTTGGGCTTTCGTGCCACCCCTCAGATTCCTGTCCCCGGCTCCATTTTTTTTAACCAAAACACAAAGTAGCCATATAGCTGTTAAAAGATAATGGCTCTTTTTAGAATAGGTATTTTAAAACACCCCCCCCTTTTTTTTTGTCTTAGTTCAATGGCCAATGTAAAGTGTGCTTTTTTACAATTTGTTTTAAAAATCAGACAGCTATCCAGGCATAATGGAGCCATCTTGTGGGGGTGGGGGTGGGGGGAAGAAAATCTCATTGTCTATGGAATCTTAGTATGATCATTTTTTTTTCTTAAAAAAATAGCAGTGATTCATTTATTGTCTACTGGGTTTTGCTTTGTTGGTCATGGGTGGGGGAAATACATCCTTACTGGTTTTGGGTTTTTGTTTTTTTTTTTTTGTTTTTTTTTTTTTTTTTTTTTTTTTTTTTTTTTTTTTTTTTTTTTTTTGTGATTCACATTTTCAGTTCTTGGGTAAGAAGCCGTTTGCAATTAAGACTCTGTCAAAGTCAGTGCCTCTCCTTGGGGCTCATGGGGGTTCGATACAACATGCACTTCTATGCTGTTTGAAGGACACAGATTGCTATGCCCCGCCCCTAGATATGGCCAGGAGTGGGACACATGGAGGTGAGAGGGTCACTGTTGAGGGATCACTCACTCTATGGGCTAAACTGTAGAAGGGTAGCTGATGGACCTGGCCGGCCATCTAGAAGAAATGAATGTACTGAGCTGCCATTCAAGTTTATATTCTGTTGTGACTTGATTCAGTCTTGGCAAGCAGCTTTATTCCCTCAGGCAGTATGATGGCTCCTCTTTTAGTGGTTCCAGAAGCTTCCAGTTTTAACTCTTAAGATGTAACCATCTCCCACCATGTAGCATCTTTTGTGATTTCAAGTCTTACTTCACAGTCTGGAGAGATGGATCAGCAGTTAAGAGAGCGCCCTGCTCTTGCAGAGAACCCAGATTTGATGGGTATTTCTCAATTACCTTTAACTCCAGCTTCTGGGACCCACTGCCTCTGGGATCCATGGGCACAGTATTCATATATGAATTCACACAGTTGGAAATAAATCTTTAAAGTCTTGGTTGAAGGGTTGGGTGTTGTAACCGGCTCCGGTCTACCTGGCTTGAGACAAAAGACTTAACAAAAAATGTTGTGGCTTGCTCTGGTCTTCGGGTCAGGGTCTAGAGGGAAAGAGAAATGGGGATAAGGGGAAGAGATGCTAGGAATGGAGACAAGACAGAGGTTCTGATCCAGTCTCAAGTCCAGTCTTGAGTCTTTTATTGAAGGGAAATCTGGGATATTTATACACAGGCCGTGGATATAACGTAAGCCTTGGAGGCATGGCTAGCACATGCACCTTACAGGCATAGATAGCTGCTTTCTAGCCGCTTTCTGTTAAAAGTCGGCTCTCAACGGTTGGGGCTTTGGAGTCACATGGCCTTGCATACCTTGGTAATGTGCCTTGTAGAATCTTTGCCTGTGAGTTGCAGACAGTACTCATCTTTGGTACTAGGCTATAGGGCCATAATTGTGCTGAAACTAGCTAGTGGGTTCATCCTCTGTTACTCAGATAGGCTACAAACTTGGTGCCTTTAAGACCATGCAAACGTGTTTAAAGACACTAACCATGTTTTTGAAGATAAGAACTGCAGTATAGGTGTCATTCAAAGTTCCCTTCTGGAAGAAGCAATCTTTACTTGCCCAACTGAGATGTCACTACATCCTATGCTTGTGACCCTGTACTCTGTTGGCTTCTCCCATCCCCCTATGCTGACTTCCTTAACCATGGTTAAGGACTCATGCTTCTTCTTTAGATACCTGATACTCTCCCGTTTACAAGCCACATGCTCTCAGGCTTCAGAGGTTAAGGATATCTTTAGCTAGGTCATTATTTTCTCTCCTTCCTCCTTGGTATTAATATACTTTACTATTGTGGAACAGAGAGCAAACCACAGGTAGGCAAAATGGGATCAAGAGATGGAGAGCTGGGACTTAAGCTAGAAAAAAAAAATTCCTTAGTGGTGATGGTGGTAGTGGTATATCCACATGTACGGGACAGAGATAGATGCAGAGAGCATGATGGGAAAGTGCGTAGCCCAGGCTAGCCTAAAACTCACTGTGCAGTCCAAGCTGATGTAGAACTTGAGGTCCTCTGCCTCAGCCTCTTATGTGCTTAGGTTATGGTGTGGACTACCAGCTAAAGCATTCTGTTCACCTTGCCATACTGAGGAGCAAGCCCAGGGCTTGGTGCCTGCTAAGCTATTATGCACCACCAAGCTACAGCCTCAGCTCCTTCTGTCAGATCTTTGGAGCAGTCCAAACTGTCCACTTCTCTTTGGTGATCCTTTGAAGGGTTGTTGCGAAACAATAAGCCTTGGACAGTATTTAATGCCTTAGTCTTGGAAGGGCTTGTTATTAGAGATACTTTTCCATTTTTTTCCCTAATCCATAAAGCACAATCCAACTCTGTCAAATATTCTAATTTATAATAGTTGAGGCCGCAGAACAGTGTGGGAGGGGTGTGAATAAATGACATGTAAGATGCCAAGTGTTTTTATGACTCTTCATTGACTGTCTCAGCATTTGGAGAAGTCAATGCAGTTCAAGCTTTTAGCATCAGTCCCTCTACATAAGTGTGTGCTCGTCACTTCTACCACAGAGGTCTAGAGTACCTTCCTCTCCCGTACTATAGTCTGGGAGTCTGGAGATGTCTCAGTGGCTAGAGTGCTTGGCTAGCACGCACAGACCTCTGCGTTTTGTCCCCTGCACCTTGTGAACCCTTAGTGACGGTACAGGCCTGGAATCCCAGCGTCCTGGATGTGGAAGTAGGAGAGTCAGGAGTTGAAGGTCATCCTCAGCTACATAGCCAGTTTGAGATCACCCTGTATCTAAAATAAATAAGAAGATAAATTAATTAAAAGTAAATAAATGGCAGGGACGTGGTTGATGAGAAGAAGCCAATGGGTGTTCAGGCTAGTTTTTAGTTTCGTAAATAAACAAACAAACCATAAGGGCTGTACATGAGCACAGGTGAAGTGTCTCTTTGGGGTCTTGTTTGTGCCTCTTATTCCATGTGTGTCTCATTTGCAGGGATGGTCTGCAGAGAGAGGATTAGCATTCTGGAGTTAGTCTACATCGCCAGCGCTCGTAATTGTGATCTCGTAATAAAAGGCGGTGGCCAGAAACAGAAATCTGTTCTGAGTTCATAAAAGTCACTAATGAAAGAAAGAAAAAGAAACGGGGGGAGAGTAAAGTCAGCTGAGACACCAACAGTGAAGAAATATTTCATTCTCCATTGGAAAAATGAGTGCCAATAACAATAGCCAGAATCCCAGGAACAGAGAAGAATTTCAGAGGTGACATTCAGTTCCTGGCTTCCTTTTCTCCTTCCATGTCCAAAGGACCAAATGATTTATCCTTGCTCCAGGAAGCTGCAGAGATCCATGGGACCACACAACATGGTTAGTGGCTAGGAAGTCTTTCCCTGGCTAGGATCTCAAAGGAAGTACTCTTTCTCAAAAATGGGAATATAAAGTGGGAATATAAAGTCATATGTTCATTTGTGTGTTCAAACCTCGTTGGAGGTGCCAAAGTAAACTTGGATTTGATAAAGAAAATCAGTCCTGTCTGCATCACCCTCAGCTATTAGGGTGTAAAAGAAACAACAAAGGCGGACTTGCCTTAGCACCCATCTTGTGTAGGTCTTAGCATCTCACAGAAAAGAAAAGATAGAAATGTACTTGATGTTGCTCAGAGACGAAAGGAAGGAAGACTTGGCCTGAGCAACCAAGGGAACCTACCAGAGTGCATCCCTTTTCTGAATGAGGACAGCTTAAGTAGCAAATATTCAAGTGCCCTCTGTAGGCTGGCTCATCTGTCCCCATCAAACGAATTTGTTTTCTAACTGGAAGTCATTAATAGTTGTATGCTTTTTTGATTTTGATCAGGAGATTCTAACCCAGGCCTAATCTGACTTAGTTGAAGGCAGTTTATATATATAAAGTTGTGTTTGAATCAACATCATTACTCACCCACTGTGTCTCTGGATTCTTTTGTGTTCAAGAGGCAAAGTTGAGTACCTGAAGCTCAAAATATTTACCATGGACTTTCTCAGGAAAAACAAACAAACAAACAAGCAAGCAAGCACACAACCAGACAGACAAGGAGCATAATACCTGCTGAGTTGGACTGAGAAATGAAGTCTAAGTTTTTTTCTGTAGCTTATGATATAGATGAATATAGACATATCAAGAGTTTAAGCAATAAAAATATCAAATTTAAATTTATTTTCTCAAATGGGTTGACTTTATTTTCTCAAATGGGTGTTGACATTAGTCCACCAGACAACCCATGTGACAGCCAGTGTACTCGGAGCAGTGAGATTCTAGCTATTTTTATTTTATGTGTATGGGTGTTTTACCTGCATGTATGTCCGTGCAGACAGTGGCCAGAAGTGTGCACGGGATCCTCTGGGACTGGAGTTACAGAAAGTTGTGAGGTGCCACGTGGGGGCTTGGAAATGACTCTGGGTCCTCTGGAAGAGCATCCAGTGTGAGCGTTCTCTCTGCAGCCCCCAGTGGGGTGTTGAAGTAAACAAAATACACAGTTGTCCCGAGGAGCACACGTTCTAGTGGATCTGTAGATAGTGAAGACTGCAGTGTGAGCCAGCGCAGGTTACATGTGCTCTACATTGATAGGAATCCAGTATTAGGGACTCCTCATCCCAATGGTATCGTCTATCTTAGCAACAGATGAGTTCTCTCTCCTGAAAGTCCCGACTTCCAATGGGATTCAGATTAGTACGCAAAGAGACAAGGAAAAAGAAAATGAGACAACCCAATAATCCCATCTGTGAGCCTACGTATGACCCAAAATTCTATTATGTACACCCTCTGACTTCATTTAGGGAATATTTGATTGAGAAACCGGAAGCAGATGTTTTATGCCCCGCGATTTTGTCTCTCTTGGACTGAATGGCCTTATGAAGGTTCTTAGTGTCTCTGGAATGTTTGGAGAGTTTGCCTTCCCCGGCACAGTGGAATCACCCAGGAGGTTGCTAGGAGTCATTGCTGGGCCCGTCCCTTGAGCTGTGGATCAGTGAGTTTGCCATAGGGGTTGAAGATATTCAGGTCCATCAGTTTACCAGGGGAAGCTACTGCCACTCTCTGGGGCCACACTCAGGAACGGGGGCAGGATGTGGTTGAAGCATGCCTTAGGGCTTCATGATCTGAGGACTCCCCAAAATATTTTATAAGACTGTGCTACACCAGAGAGCGTTCACCAAGTAACGTGTGGGTTAAGGTGACTGATCTACTGAAGGAGATATTCTGAAGAAATATTCATGAACTGTCTCTGGATGGATATCTATCTGTTGGTTTAACTTAATCTATGTGGCTTCTATCTGGAAATGAATGTGAGCTGTCATACAAGGGTAGAGGCCAATTGGTAAGATTTTTTTTTTTTTGTATGCTAAGTCCTCAGTGAACTCTGGGTCTTTAAGATGACCTGTGAGCTTACAAGACAGAGTGTGTCTTAAGCTCACCCTTCTGAGTTCCTGCAGGTTCCCGTCACCCTCTGTGTCGAATTAAGCACGGTCACTGCTGACTGCCATTTGTCACGTAACTGACTCAAATCTCTGCAAAGCATATGTTACGATTTCTGTAGACATTCTAGTCTAGACATCAGTGATGTTCACCCTGTCCCCTCCACGGAGTCTAAATGCGCAACCCAAACTAAATCATCCATGTAACACAGTTCACGACATTTTCATTGTTGTGACCTTGGGTGTACACTTAACCGTATCACATCTCAGACACACTGTAGAGAACCAATGCAATTGTCTGATCAGCAGTTGCTTCAGACAGCAGATAGGAGGTTCCTTCCCACTGGAGGCTGGCTGTCGCTTCGAGGGCTGGTTCTGCTAGCTAATGCACATGGCCACAGACCCAGCTGCTTGCTCTGGAGGTGCCCTGCCAGCCTTCTCTGTGCTTGGTGCTGGTGGCCACAGATGGTGGCTACATTTCTGAGCATCAGGAGAGGTAGGAAGGCTAGAGCTGGAGGGTTATGTGGTACCCAGGACTCTCCCCTGCTGAGTTACAGCACCTCTGATGGGTTCTGTGGAGCCTGCCATCTCCAGATTACCTTACTGCTTGCTTCTGCTTGATTTTGCCCTTCTAAGAAGATCTTTGATCCACCTGCAGTGTGGTTTTGTGATGACAGTTGGCGATCTAACACTTTCCTACTGAGAGCATCAGTTCCTACATATGTTTGCTGCTCACAGATTTACAATGGAAATTCTCTTGTCAACCAAATTGTTTTGAATGCTTGAGGACAAACACACATAGGCACACACATGCACATATACATATACATATTTGAATATGTACATAGATACACATACACGTGTTTTAATATAATATATGCATATATGCATAAGGAGACACATTCACTTGTGCACACACATTAGTGCACACATACATACATATGCATGCACATTCATACAGAGGGGTACATGTGCATATACATACAAGTGCATACACATGCACACAAACATATATATGCATGCACATATACATGCATGCACACATGTACACAATCATACACATATATACATATGGACATGATTCACAATGCATGTATATGCATCCTCATGTATGTATGTATGTCATAGTCATGTACACATATACATACATACACATTGGGTACATACACATATAAACATACGCATACACACACCCACATAAACAGACTACATATTCTACTTACATATCCTCTCTGTTTTTATAAAGGTTCTGTTCTTTTCCATTGGACTTTTAGACTCTGTAATATTAATATATACTAAACCAAGACGAATGAACATGCCCTTTTTTCTGTTTTCTTCCCTTTCTCTTTCCTTACTCACCTTAAAATGACAGGTTTTGTCTGTGCTCACTGTGAAACAGGACCTGAGTCTGTGTGTTAGGATGTGTCTGTGCTCGGTGTGA
>JANHMN010000019.1:32679336-32746401 GCA_030674055.1 Rhabdomys pumilio
GTGTGAACAGGGCCTGAGTCTGTGTGTTAGGATGTGTCTGTGCTCGGTGTGAATAGGACCTGAGTCTGTGTGTTAGGATGTGTCTGTGCTCAGTGTGAACAGGGCCCGAGTCTGTGTGTTAGGATGTGTCTGTGCTCGGTGTGAACAAGACCTGAATCTGTGTGTTAGGATGTGTCTGTGCTCGGTGTGAACAGGGCCCGAGTCTGTGTGTTAGGATTTTTCTGTGTTCACTGCGGAATCGGACCTGAATCTGTGTTTCCAGTCCCGGCTTTGAAAGAAGACTGGAATCAGCAGTCACAGTTGAAAAGAGCAACATGAAAATTACCGAATATTCATCACATTTGTGGATTTTAATTTAGTTTGCCCTTTGTTTGTTTGCTTTGCTTTGCTTTTTTTTCACCAGTGCCAGGTTGGAGGAAGTGTTTCCTTCCAGCTGTGGCGTAGTTCTGCGTCACGTGGCCTTTACTTTCTCCACCCTTAAGCTCTCCACCCTTAAGCATCTTCTCAGACAGCTTGCCTGGTCAAAAACCTTCATTCACTGGGACATTAGAGTGACTGTCTTTGAGAGGGTGTTTATTTTTATCATACACAAGAGACTGTTTGGAAAAGTCAGGTTAACGGCACTTGAAAGACTGAATACCTCTAGAGAATTTCCAGGAAATGTAACAATCATGCATGCCAGTCACAGGGTTTGGAGCGTTGGTGGCTACGAAAAGGCACAGCTGCTTCAGGGTTGGCATCTCCTCCAGCTCTTTACTCAATCTCACAAGTTGCCAAGGGTTGGTTGGCATCCTCTCCTCGGTCCTCACAAGACATTGAGCGGGGAGGGTAGTCTTCATCTGGGAGTCCAGGGCCACCTCCTGCATGCTGAGATCCTCCAATCTCTGGTCCTAGTATGTATGGGCTTGTGACTCTGTGTGTATGGGGCAGGGAGTGTGATAAAATACCTGTGCATGCATGCGAGTATGTGTGTGAATGGACACAGATGTGTTGGGGCAAATGGGTATGAGAGCTCACAGGTGTGATTGTGAACATGTGAATGTGTGTGTGCACGTAAGGGTGTGAGTGTGTAAGTATATGTTTTTGGAAGGCCCTACACAAGCTCCAGTTTCCAAACTGGAATTGTTAACCTCCAGATAAACTCTTGTGTCACGGGGAGTCTATGAAGGACCTGGACCCTGGAGACATTTCTCCTCCAGCATCCTTCTTGGCTTCCAGTAGACTGAGAAGAGCAAATGAGTCCCCTGAAGATGCAAGTGTCACCATTTCCAGTACAGGATGAATTATGTTGTGGGTTGCAGGCACTGCGTTTACATCTGCTTCCTCTTAAAAGTTCCTTGGTAAATCAAAAGCTCTCAGCGAGGAAAGCCGGACTCCAAAACTTTTGAAAAGCCAGCCACTGTACCTAGCTCATGGCTTTGTCAGGTTTTGTTTTCTTGGCGTTGTTCTGGGATTTGGCAACTGTCTATTTAGACCAGGAGCAAATGGCAGAGGGTAACAGACACCCTTGTTCTAGCCTGGTGAGCTTTGGTTTCTTGCTCCTTGGGTCACCTGCCAGGGACACCCCCTGTTAGCATTAGCCTGCTCTTTGTTCCCTGGAGGGCATGCTTTTGCTGTTGCTTAGGCTTGGAGAAAGTCTCCACAGATTCCATCATCCCGAATTACAAATGGTTCCTTGGTGGACAGCCAGTGTTCCCCGCCTTCACTGTCTTCTCATTTCACATTTAGTCTAGTTTCTCATTACGCTACCTTTGCTAAATGGTTTCCGGAGTGAAAATTCCAGGCACCACATCCTCTGCATCTGGGATCTCTTCCCCTAAGGCTGTCAGGGGAAAAAGCATGTAGTAATGGAACACTGAGTTCTACACGCACAGTTGAAGACACATATCTCAGATCTTCTCAGCACTGCTGGGGCAGACGCACACCCTCAAAGACTTGAGGAGTTCCCTAAGACATTTTTTTATTGGATATTTTATTTATTTACATTTCAGATGTTATCCCCTTTCCGCATCCCCCCCACCCTCTATCCCATCTCTCCTCCTCCTCCTTCTATGAGGGTGTGCCCCTACTTACCCACCCACCCACCCACCCACTCCCACCTCCCCACTCTAATTCCCCCACACTTGGGCATCTAGCATTCACAGGACCAAGGACCTCCTCTCCCATCTATGCTCAACAAGGTCATCCTCCCCTACCTATACAACTGGAGCCATGAGGCCCTCCCTGTGTGCTCCCAGGCTGGTGGTTTAGACCCTGGGAGCTCTGGTTGGTTGGTATTGTTGCTCTCTCCCCATGGGGCCGCAAACCCCTTCGGCTCCTTCAGTCTTCTCTCTCACTCCTCCATTGGGAACCATGATCAGTTCAATGGTTAGCTGTAAGCATCCGCCTCTGTATATGTCAGGCTCTGACAGACCCCTCAGGAGACAGCCATATCAGGCTCCTGTCAGCATGCACTTCTTGGCATCCATAACAGCATCTGCCTTTGGTGACTACACATGGGATGGATACCCAGGTGGACCAGTCTCTGAACATCCCCTCTGCTTCAGTTTCTGTTCCCCGTTCAAGCTGAACCCCAAAAAAAGGATTTCAGAATGGAAAAGAATTTCAGGGCCAGCCAATACTTATGAAGAAGAGTAGGAGACATTGCCAGATGTATTTTACTCAAAGCATCAGGGTTAAGACGAATCGGGATGCTCAGAAGGACAGATAACCTCAGCAGAAGCATGTGCTTCCCCAGCAGAGAGTAAGGGAAATGGGAACTCACACAGATGTGGGTATCGGAGTCACCAAGACAGAATATCAGTCATTAAATTCTTTTGGTGACCCTCAAGTCGCATCTGTAATGGTTACTAAGAAAACCTTTTCATCTTCTCTCTACTGATAAGAAAGATATGTCAGGTGGCCCCAGAGGTGCCCTGGATAAAGTTATAATCTGATAAAGTAAAACCAGGAGCCAGTAAGACTGCCCAAGGTGGTCAGTGCATGTCCTTTCCCTAGGTCTCGGGCAGTTAGCTCCTGGAATTCTTGCTTCTCTGATGGTAAAGGCTTCAACTTAAATCCACGTCCCCACTATATACCCACCTCACATTTCATCTCAGACTGAAAGGATGTTGTAATGTGTGTCCCTGAAAACAAGTTTTCCTTTATACTTACTTTGGGCTGAGCGTCAAATGGTATTCTAGAAGCCACCTTAAATTGGGTGTTGCTAGTCTGGGTGAGGCACATGGCATCGTCAGCTGTTGGAGCTTTTCCTCCTCCTCCTCCACATCTGCCTTCTCCTGCATCTGGAGAGGCAGGTGCTGCCTGCAGCCCCTTTCCATGACTTGGTGACTAGTCACCTTGGAGATGTTGGTTTTCACTGTAAAACTAACTCTGTGCTCACAAGCTACGCATGCCAGGTCCCACCCACTGTTGCCTTCTTCATCCCCCACCCTCCCCTGGGGTTCTTCCTCCCATGATGCTTTACACCCGTGCCTTGCCTGTAACCTCGGAGCACCACACCTCCCTCTGCTTGCTCCATTTTGTCTCTTTTCTTCTCTTTTCTTTTGATAAGTCATTTCCTTTCCTGACAAAGCCCATTTCTGCCTGAAGGATGACCTTTTAAAACTCCCCTTTGCATCCTAAAAACCAGTCTCTTTCCAGCATAGACATCAAATAGAGAGGCTTAGCCCAAGCACTGTGGACTTCTACAAACCAGAGAAGGCACAGCATTCCTGTGTGATATTAAGCTTGCTGTTTGGTGACCATGTGTCGGGGTGAGGATAGGTGTTGCTGAAAATATTTAATCCCTATCTAGAGTTTCTATTTCATCTTTGAGCATTTAGTTTCCCAGATAAAAGGCACAAACACAACCTTTATAATTAACCCTTAATCAGTACTAGAGCTGGGCCACTATCTACCCTCTATGTTTTAAGAATCTGCTTCCTTATCAATAACCCCAAGTTCTTATTATGTTTCATCTGGGCTGGTTTTAACTCCAACTGGCCAGTCTTCGTGGCCATACTTTCTTGACTCCTAACCCATGGTGTCTCTCTCCTCTCTCCATCTTCTTTCTCTCCTAGTCTCCTCTGACCCCAAGGCTAAGAACACCAAGTTCCATCTATCTTAATTCTACCCAGCTATAGGCTGTTGACATTTTTATTTACCAATAAGAAATAACTTGGGGGCAAGGTCACATAGCATCACTTGAGTCTACATGTGGATTCTCTTGTCACTGGGGCAATCAGGACTTGGGGCCTGCATTTAGCATTAAAATACATAGTGACAGCCCACTGTTACTTTTATCACTCGTCACACTGTCATGTCTGTTCTTAAAACTACACTGGGGGATTCAATGATGGCTTTGTTTTGCCTTCAAGAGTCACTGCCAGGCACTACCTACTTTCACACTATTTTTCTGGGGTCTTTCCTCTTACTATCTCTAGGTGAAAACCAACATGGAAAACCAAACCAAAATAAAAACAAAAAATGAATAAAACAGCACCGATTGCCTTTATTTAGAGTTAAAACCAGGTTGCTCTTTGGAATAAAAGTGGTTAAGTTCTATAAAGCCAGAAAAAAAAAAAAAAAAAACTGACCATAATTAACAAGAATTGAGAATTTATTCCCTAGGAAAAAAAATTTTTAAACATGGCCATTTGTTCAAAGCTCAACATAGATTTCAAAGGTAACTGGTTTTACTTGTTAAAAATCCTTTTGGAAAGATTTATGTATTTCACTCGTAGGAACATTTTGCCAGCACGTGTCCCTGTGTACCACATGTGAGCCTGTCGCCTGTGAAATTCAGACGAAGGCATCAGATCTCCTGGACGTGGAA
The DNA here is from genome assembly GCA_030674055.1 of Rhabdomys pumilio. Classification (NCBI taxonomy): domain Eukaryota; kingdom Metazoa; phylum Chordata; class Mammalia; order Rodentia; family Muridae; genus Rhabdomys; species Rhabdomys pumilio. The sequence continues at coordinate 32,684,153 of JANHMN010000019.1, forward strand.
TTGCAGGTGACTGTGAGCCATCATGTAGGTTCTGGGACCTGGATCCAGGTCCTCTGGAAGAGCAACCTGTGCTCTGAACCACTGGGCCACCTCCTCGGCCACATTTAAATATCGTAATTACGGAATTCGAACCCATATTTTAGTGTAAACAAAAAATTCTGGAAAATCCCCAAATCTTTGAATTTTTTTTAGAGAAAGACAGCCAGGTCACATCTCTGGGAAGGGGACATTTAACTCTTTACTGGCATGTGGAAAGGGTTGACTCCGTAGTGTCTACAGCATTATGTGTCTGTCACATGTGTTTATTTGTACGTGTATGCTAACCCATGATTTGCCGTGTCACAGACTAAAGCCATTACAGAATGCAAGCTGCGAAGCTTTTTCTGTTGCTGAAACTGTATTTACACATTTACTTATATTTATATCATGAATATATTTTATATATTATTTAAAATAAAATATATTTTATATATTATTTAAAATAAAATATGTTTTATATATTATTTAAAATAAAATATATTTTACATATTATTTATCTATTACCATTAAATTATACATATACATATAAATATATTTATATTTATTCTAGCTCAGTTGTTCTCGACCTGTGGATCGTGACCACTTTGGGATTATATATCAGATACCCCGCGTATTATTAGATATTTACATTGCAATTCACAACAGTCGCAACATTACAGTTATGAAGTAGCAATGAAATAATTTCATGGTTGGGGGTGTCACCACAGCATGAGGAGCTGTGTTAAAGAGTTACAGCATGAGGAAGGTTGAGAACTACTGTTCTAGATTGTGGGGAAACTGTGTTTTAACCTTTGTGGATGTGCATGTGGAATCCAGAGGTCAATTTTGAATGTCTTCCTCTTACTTTCCAGTCTGTATTTTGCGATGGAATCTTTCACTAAGCCTAGGGCTTGCAATTTAGCTTACACTAGCTGCTTAGTGAGTCCCGGAGGATCCGCCTGTCTCCACCCTGCCCATCCCTGGGTTTATGGACATGTGCCACCATGCCAGCTTTTTCTATGGATACTGGGGATTCAAACTCATCCCTCACAACAAGCCCATTCCTCTCAGCACTGTCTCTCTAATGCTCTTGACCTTCTGTTTTGAAAAACATAGTAATTGAATTTTATATTAAATAGAGCAAAGGAGCGAGAAAAGACAGAGGATTGTCTGCTTCTGGAGAGAATTTTGATCATTTTGTGTAATGTGATATTGTGTGCTTCCCACCAATCACTGGTTCTTAACCTGTGGGTTGCTTCCCCTTTGGGGTGTCAAAAGACCCTTTACATGGGTAGTCTAAAGACCATCCGTTGGAAAACACAGACATTTACATTATGGTTCATAACAGTAGCAAAAACTATAGTTATCAAGTAGCAAAGAAAGTAATTGTAGGGTTGGAAGAGGGGTGTCACCACTACACGAGGAACTGTATTAAAGGGTCTCCGCCTTAGGAAGGTGCAGATGCACAGCTGTAAGCATTCATGCAGATGTATTCCTCCCTCAGTTTTGGGGTGTGGTAGGAACCCCATTGTTGGTTGACATTCTTTGGAGAGAATGGAGTTAAAAAAAAGCCTGCTGCCACCAGCTTTAGAAATTGGCCTGTGGTTCTCAGGGACATCCTACCTTCCTCATTTCTGCAAGTTACTTCAGGCAGGAACACAGTGAGTCCTTGGTGGCTATTCCTGCTGTTTTCCCAGTTCCCTTGTGAGTTCGCCCTAATCCCTTGGATTCTTGTTAAAGCTGCATACTCAGAAGCTGGATCTTCTTCCACAGAGAGGCCCTTGGGTTCCTTCCAGGTGAGGTCCCACCCCAGTAAATCCATCACCACAAAACACTACAAACAGATTACTTAGGCCATTTATTTAGCTGATAACACAGAGAAGTATTTTTAGCCCGAAACTCCCAAAACAAATGACTTTTGGAATCTGTTGTAATGGGATTTAAATTGTCCTTATTAATAGCTCTGAGGACCATTTGTCTTGGTACTAAATGATTTTTTTTTTCAAAGAATGTGGCAAATCATGCCTCTTGTATAAACATAATGTGCACATATGTTAAAGATTGTATTTATCTCATTTGTCATGAGAGAATGAAGCAGAGGTGACCAATCAAAAGGGGACAACCTTAAGCAGGAAACTGTGTAAGATACATTTACAGTTCATCTGAAGTTGGCTTTCTTAGTGTAAGTGGGAGGCAGGCCAATTGGCTTCCCCCAACGGATGGTTGGTTTGTCTTTCTGTAGACACCATTTAATATGCTTAGATCTCTGCTATTTAAAACTTAGAATTATCAGGTATTTCAAAGGCAGTGAAAAGTCCTGGACACCGAGAACCCAGGACTGTGGGCCAGGCGTGTCCACCTCTCCAATGTAATGCCCAGGGGCCACACATGGACTTGCATGAGTTATAAATGACCCATGTGAGCATTTGATGGCAGCATCGAAGTACCTTCTGCCTTCTGTGTTGTCTGACAGGTCAAAGGTCACTGTATTCCCTTATAAAGATTTCTCCCTTGTTAGAATAGATACAAAGTTAGTGGGTTTTTGATTTTTTGAGTCAGGGTCTCTCTATGTCTTAATATTCATCCCAGGCTAGCTTTGAACTTGATATCTTCTTGCTTCTGGGTCCTGAGGGCTGGGGTGTGCCCTATCATATCCCAGTATAAATGGCATCCTGGTCTGATTTGAGATTTTCGTCAAGTAAGGGGTGAGAAACACTGGAGATACAGAGGCAGAGAGGTACACCCTCCTCTCTCCTTCTGTCTAATTAAGATTAGGGCTGGGAGCAAAGCTGATTTCATTCCTGTTTAAAGAGAAAGTCTGAAAACCCAGGAGAGCACCCAGCCATGTGGTTGCAGGTCTTCCTGAGAATCGCATCCCTGAACATGCCCGCTGAGCCTCCATGTGTTTCCCTTTAAGAGAGATGGCAGAGATGCCCTGAGTGAAGGCTTTTAAAGATAGGTTGTCGTGATTCCCTATGGGCACTAATGAGTTCTGTGTGTCCCCCCTTATGTCTTTTGATGAAATCACTTATGAAGATGTGCAAGCGTTTATGTGTATCAGAATCGTAATGGGGCAATTAGTTATGTCCCTGAAGACTGAAGACTTGTTGAGACTGGATGTCTGAAAGATAAATGGCCAGCTGAGGTTGCTGATTATTGGATCAGCGTGAGGAAAAACAGTGAATGGTGAGGTGACTCAGCAGCTCTGCTGGAGCCTGCAGAGAAAGCATCAGTTTGATAATTTGATTTTTTACTTTTTTTTTTTTTTTTTAATCATTGGCCCATTGTCTTCATAGGTCTAGACAAAGTAACAATACCACCCTGCTCAAGAGCTAAAGCATCTTCAAGTTCCTCTTAGTCATGAGAAAAGGAAGCCAGGTTCATAACAGATTTTCTAGAAACAATGTTTCCACTCGGAGAGAACAGCAAGCAAGCCGCTGGTTGTGGAATTGAGTTCTGTGCATTCACGTTTTTATTTGAAGCTCCTCGGGAAGCGGTTGCTTTGGCATTCCAGCCGCTTTCTTCTGGGGTCAGCTGGCCGCACACCTCTGCTGTAGACTCAGGATGGAGACAGTCGACAGGTGCTGCGTGTCAGAAGCCTGTTGCTAGCACAACCCACCTCCCCATCCCACCCCCAAACCCCCACCCCGCCACCCCGCCACCCTTCCTTTACTATAAACTTTTGTCAGGGAAACTCACAGCACCTGGACTCAAGCAGGAAAATCAAAGCCATGGCAGTCTGAAGAGAAGGGGAACATAAAAGGTTGCCACTAAGACGTGGCTTGCAGCCAGACGTTGGGAATTGGGGTCAGGCTTGATGGAATGCCTATAAACTACAGGAGAATGTAGCGGGTCAGGTTTGCTGAACAAGGGGAATTAATTGTGAGCACATGGTGCGAGTGGCCAAAAATCAAGACTCTTAAGGCTTTGGGTGATTTTAGTGTATGGCGGCCACTGACTAAGAATGCAGTCGGCTTTCTGTCTTCTTTTTTTCCCCACACCTTACGGTAAAGGGAAGAAAGATGAACTGGAAGGCGTCCAGGGCTCGCAGTAAGCTGGCTGCCAAGAGGACCACAGGGACTTTTTCATTCACCTGTGGTGGTCGGTGGCAGTTCTTCTTGTGATGTTGGAATCGATAGGTGTCAGCTAACCTTGCAGTTGTTCCTTGACAACTTTTATTTATTTGCTTCTCCAACATAATATTTTTATTAATTATTTGGGAATTTTGTACAATGCGCCCTGTGATAGTTTGATATGCTTGGCCCAGGGAATGGCACTATTAGAAGGTGTGACCCTGTTGGAGAAGGTGTGGACTTGTTGGAGTGGCTGTGTCACTGTGGGTGTGGGCTCTAAGACCCTCATCCTAGCTGCCTGGAAGCCAGTATTGTGCTAGCAGCCTTCAGATAAAGATGTAGAGCTCCCAGCAACTCCTGCACTATGCTTACTGGGTGCTCCTAAATTCTCACCATGATGATAATAGACGGAACCTCTGAACCTGTATGCCAGCCCTGATTAAATGTTGTCCTTTATAAGACTTGCCTTGGTCATGGTGTCTATTCACAGCAGTAAAACCCTAAAGCACATCCAATCACACTCCCTTTCCATTCCTTAAAGATCTACCCTCCACCCTGTATCCATCAACAACCCCGCAAAACAGAAAAAAAAAAAAAGAAAAATATATGAAATCCAATGTGTTTCCTATGTACTCATTGGAGCATGGTCACATTCCCAATGGCTAGGCCCTTAAAGAAAACTGAGTCATTCCCCTGCCACCCCGCCCCATCCTCACTGCACTCCACCCCTTCCACACCCCACCTTCACCCCACAACCCCACCACCCCATCCCTGCCAAGATCTTTTACATCAATGAATAATCACCACCCCTTGCAACCATACCACAGTATTTGCCAGAGGAAGTCTGGCAAGTGTGAGCTCAGAACGAGATGGCTGTTCTGTTGGGTCCATTGTTTAAAGCTCTGTCTCGGTTACTGTTAGCATCAGGGACTCAAAGCTATTTCAGGATTTTGTTGTGGTCGTTACTCTGAGTCATTGTTGTCCTGCAGCCCAGGATGGCCTCAAGGAATCACTGATGTACCTGAGAGCAAGCTTGAACTATGGATTTTCCTTCCTCTGTCTTCTAAGTGCTGGGATCACGGGTGTGTGCCAGCACGCCCAGGTTTATGCTTGCTGAAGATCAAATCCAGGTCTTCCTGCATCTTCTTAGGCATCCTCTTAGGCAAGCACCGTGTTAACTGAGCCATGCTTCCAGCTCTACATTTTGGTTTGGCCCTGACTTTCCTCCTACCTTGACAGGTGTAGGCCTGTCAAGTTTTCAAAACTTGTGCAAGCTTGACCATCCCTACTAGGCAAAAGGGGTGTATTTTTCTAACACTAAATAAACTTCAAAAATAGGTAGTACTTGAAAATATTGGAGACTCTGAGGGAAATTATTATTCAGTGTATATTTTGTCTTTTAAAATGTTGTTTAAACATTAGTCCTTGGAGCTGATAAGTGTGGGTTTAGTTGACTTTTTGGAGGTGTTTTAAAATGATGAGAGTTTATCACTGAGTTTTTCTCAAGCAAACAAGTTAAGTATATCTAAGATAGAGGATGGTGATAGTTTCAGACATAAATGGACCCGATGAAATCTGGAATTATTCGGAGACAATAAAGCAGGTAATTCCTCATCTTCAAGGAGGCCAGTTCTGAACTCAGACCAGTGTCCATGTGGCAGTGGCATCACACACAGAGCTGTGGTAACCATTGGGTTGCTTTCCACCGGGATTGTGTATGTTGACCTCCAGTTGAGTGCTATTGACTCTGGGAAGCTCAGAAGGGAGCCAGGAGCTGGAAATCTAGAATCAGCAAGTAGTGGGGTGTTGGATGAAACCTGACGTGACTGGAATAGATTCTCCAGGTCAGAGACATCTGAGAGAAAAAGTGGGCCCACAGAGTTCTCCCAAGAGTGAAGCCAAGAAGACAAGGTATCTGTGTGGAATGCAAGTGGAGACGCTAGCCACCAGTACAGGGAGCATGAAGGATGCAGGAGCAATACCACATTCACCCTCGACTGACAGCTCACTATGAAGTGGACACCACTGTCAGAACCATTCCATGGGAGAAAAATAAGTTCAAGTCAGTTATCAGGTCTGCGACCTGGATGCTTCCTAACTAGTTTCTATGGTAGTTTTTAGCTATTTAGAAAACCAAGAGCTGGTAGTGGCAGGAAAGTGCCGGAAACCTAGTTCTCTCTGGGTCCCACAATACTGGAGAATTGGCTCAACAGTTAAGAGTGCTTCTTGATCTACCAGATGACCTGAGGTTGGTGTCTAGCACTTACATTGGGCAGCTCAAAGCCACCTTGAACTTCAGTTCTAGGGGATCTAACTTCTTGTGTCCTCGTACAAATAAAAATCGTAAAAAGTAAATAAATAAAATCAGAGATTTTGGGCTGAGCCACAGATGGGAGAGAGAAAACCTGGTTCATGTAAAGGAGCCATCCTGTACCTGAATTGCAGGCTCTTATGCCTGATAGCTTATTGGTAGAAGACTCCTACCATGGAAAGAAATCAAAATTCTCTTGGGGTTGAAGAAGACAAAAGAAATGTGTGTGTGTGTGTGTGTGTGTGTGTGTGTGTGTGTGTGTGTGTTGCAATAAAGGCAGGCTTAGAATAAAGAATAGAGTATGTGCAGGCAGCGCTGAAGAGAATCGGGTCTGAGCAAGCTTACAACCCAGTTTGAAGTCAGGAGAACACACGTAGCTTTGAAGCTCCATTACTTCAGATTTTATTTCCGGCTCCAGGATGGACATCCCTACTCTCTCCTCCTGGAATAGAAGAGGCGTTGGCCTGAGGTTTCATGTCTGTTTTCTAATCCTTGTCTGATAAAGATGTAAAATAAAATAGTGGGCTGCACTTGGAATACTGAAAGAAAGAAAACGGAATCAGAAACCCAAGTGGGTCTTGTGAGCTGAGGACCAAATGTACGTAGACAGGCCAGTACAGTGATCAGCGTGATTCACGTGTGTAGATTTGGCTCCTCCAGATCGGACGATCCTCGGATGGAGTCTCTTTGTCCACTGTGCATTTATTCAGCCAATTCCTCCTTCACAGGGAAAGGAAACTTGAATCTCTGCCTAGCTTTCCTGTGATGAACTGCTGTCACCTCCTCTGCTTTGGAGGCTGTACCTGGTCCAGCTTGGGCATTTGGTGAACCCTTACAAAGGATACTAAAGAGTAGGCTTTTGTGTTCCATTTCAGGTCTGGAGACCTGTATATATATGTGAAATTCTAGGGATTCGTGGAAGTTGAAAAATTAGATTTCATGTAAAAGAACTGATTTCTGCAAAGTAGAAGAAAAGATAAAAGTTGAAGAATTTCCACTCCAGGGAAGCATACGAGGTTTTGAATAAAGAGGTTTCCATTACATTTCAACTCGACTCAGCCGCGGCTTCTCGTATAAATCTTCAAGCCTTGGTGTTGGCCCTTTTCTCTTTTGCATCTACTGGTAATTGAAAAGAAGTAACAGTTTGCTCAAATTTTGTGTTAGCATATTGAAACAGGGAATATTCAGAAAAGCCGCAGCATGGGCCGGCTATCTAACTGGTGGGGTGGCTCTGCTTTACTTCTGGCCACCATGTTCCGCACTAGAAGCAGCCAGAAGCCAGGTGTGCCACAGCTAGAAGCATCCAGAGGGCAAGCATGCCACTACTAGACCCACAAGACACCAGCGTGGGAGCTGGCTCTGCCAATCCGTCATGTTGTCTCCAGAATGCTCGACTGAAGCCCAGACTATTCCCACTATGCCCACAATACCCAGTAGAAATGAGACTCTTAAAGCTTAATGATTATCCAAAGGATTTATGTATTTGGAAATGCTCAATTAACAAGATGCTCACACAATTAAAATTGCTACCCAGTTATCTAACCTAGATATTATAAGTACCTTAGACTAGAGACACACGTACATCCATCTCCATTTTCTCCCTTCTCCCAGCTCCACCTCCTCTTCTACAACCCAATCACTGAGCTCCACTGTGAATACAATGTAGCAGAATAAATATCCTGCTACAGTATATTGATTAGTACTCATGTTTTGGATATAACTGCTGAAGTGGACCTGCTTGTGCAATAGTGGCATCCCTGTTACAGAGTTACCAATGACTTTCTGGTTGGATCTGAGGCCTGCTCCATAGGAGAGAGTTTCATGCCTGGTAATTCTTGTCAAAAGCCCATGGTCCCTGGAAGTTATAATTTGCTGTTACTTTGTTGCTAAGTGTTCATGCTATCAAATTGTCTTCTTAATATTTATGTTATACCTGTAGACCTGAGATGCCCTCAACTATTGTTACAGAAGGTCCTTTTTTTTCTTTCTTTCAGTAGACAATAGTTATCAGAGAGTTGCATAACTGGTCACAGTACTGAAGATATGAGACTCAGTGCTCATCCCTAAACTAGACATCTATATCAATCCCACAACCCACCATCATGTCTCAGGGAAGGACATGGCAGAGGGTGGGGGTGGAGTTAATGTAAGGGACAGAGAATGGGGTCGGGGGAGAAATGTTGTCTAAAGGAAATAACATGGCTGTTGCGTGCATGAGCTCACAGCAGCTACACAAGATGTCTACACAAGATAAAGCCAGCCCAAAATGTTAGCACAGTTGGAGTAGATGATTTTTAGGCCCCACCCTTACTAAGGAGCTAGGTAGTGGCAGCTGAAAGTTACTGGGAGGGAAGGATCACTCTGTATTGTCTGTTGCCTGCTGGTTGGGTCCCCATGTTCCAATGAATGGTCCTATGTACCATATATACATGGGCAGTACTAGTTGGACTTAGTGTATTATTAAAAAGGAGAAGAAAGAAGGAGGAAGAGGAGGAGGGAGGAGGAAGGTGAGGAGGAGGGAGGAGGAAGGTGAGGAGGAGGAAAAGTTGAAGAGGAAGAGGAGGAGAAGGAAAAGGCAAAGAGGAGGAAGAAGAGGAGGAGGAAGAAGAACTCATGAAGGTGAGAAGAGAGATGTTAGGAAGATATGGAGGAAGTTTGAGGGAGAGAAATGGGGAAGAGTTATGGTCATATTTCCTTCTATAAATATATGTTAATTCTCAAAACAATTATTTAAAAATATCTGTTTTATGAAAGAGTAAAAATGACAGTAAAAATCAATACAGTTGCTGTTATTATATTTAAAATATACCTGTTGTAATATTTGAAATAAAAGACACCCATGAGCTTTATGTATGTATACAAAGCAACACCAGGCCAAACCTGCATCCTCGAGAGACTTCAGATCCTGTTTTCACACAGTCTTTAGACAGTTCCATTGCATAGACGGAGACACAGCCTTCTTAACTTGATTGACAGGCAGATCTACTCAGGAAAAGGTACTAGCCCATGTGTCCCATCTTTACATGTGATTATAGGCAAGTTTGCAGGCTTCCCAGAGGAACCCATCAGCCTCCTCCATATGAAACTGGCTGAATCATCTCCCTTGAATAGACTTGAAGTTGGCTCATAAAACAGTGTTTAGATATTTCAAACACTGTGGGTGTCCATTGGAGGGAGCATACCAGTCGGTGCCTTTAGAGGTTAAAGTTGTAGGAGGCCAAGAAACTATGAGAGATTTCAAAATGCCGTTGAATCCGCACATATTTTTCAGAGGTCTTGTACACATTGCCACACACTTATCGAAGAATCTCTGACAGTGCCAAGATGTTTCAAGTAAGAAGCAGATGAGGAAAATGCGCTTGCAGCGTGTTGGAGGTAGGGCAGAGATAGGCAATACGCTGTATTTGGTATTTCTGCTCTGCAGTGAGGTGGAGTCCTGTGGGATGATAAAGTTGGAAGGAATCAGTCTTTGCAAAGGAGCATCTACTCATATCTAAAAGATAAAATTGTTATTTTTTTATTTTGAACATTACATTTATGTATTGACTTAGTGTGAGTGGGCAAATGCCGTGCACTTGGGCCATGGTGTGTGTTTGGAGGTCAGAGGACAACTTTCAGGATTCATATTTTCTCTTCCTACCATGTCAGGTCCCAGAACTCAGATCATCAGGCTTGGTGGTAAGCGTCTTTCTCCTCAGAGCCATCTTGATGGCCCTGGGAATATACATCTTAGCCTATGCAGAGCATAGACTCTACCTCCCAAATGTTTGTGCTTGAAAAGAGTCAAAGGGGAATAGAGACCGCCCCACCCTCATACACCAGGCCACAATAAGCACTTAGAACTCTTCCTGAAGGAAGGACAGGGACAGGTAAACAGTACACCTTATCAGCTCAGCAGGAAGTAGAGTGAGCTGCAGCTTAGCTGTACCAAAGAGGTGCTTACAGAAAACAGGTAGAATGGCTGGAGAGATGGCTCAGCGGTTAAGAGCACTGGCTGCTCTTCCAGAGGCCATGAGTTCAACTCCCAGCAACCACATGGAGGCTCACAACCATCTATAGGGGAATCTGATGCTCTCTTCAAGCAGGTGGATATATATATATATATATATATATATATATATATGTATATATATATGCAGCAGAACAGTCATACATTAAAATAAATATTTTTTTAAAAAGAGAGCAAATGGATATGGATAGATAATGACACACGTTGGGAGACAGGAGGAAGACATGGAGTTGGGCAAGACCATCATAGGAGAGCCCATGGAAAGGGATTTCTCAGTAGAACTGTGGCCATGTGTGCATGCCTGCAGCTCCAGGAGAGCAAGCCAGAAACCCAAGAAATTAGGACATTGCAAAGGCCAGAATACCTGTATTGGCTGGTTTTGTGTGTCAACTTGACACAAGCTGGAGTTATCACAGAGAAAGGAGCCTCCCTTGAGGAACTGCCTCCATGAGATCCAGCTGTAAGACATTTTCTCAATTAGTGATCAAGGGTGGGAGGGCGAATTGTGGGTAGTGCCAGCCCTGGGCTGGTAGTGTTGGGTTCTATAAGAAAGCAAACTGAACAAGCCAGGGGAAGCAAGCCAGTAAGTAACATCCCTCTATGGCCTCTGCATCAGCTTCTGCTTCCTGACCTGTTTGAGTTCCTGTCCTGACTTCCTTTGGTGATGAGCAGCAATGTGGAAGTGTAAGCTGAATAAACCCTTTTCTCCCCATCTGCTTCTTGGTCATGATGTTTGTGCAGGAATAGAAACCCTGACTAAGACAGCACCCTAGTACAGCGGCATTTAGAGCATCACCAGGTGCCACTGCCAACTGTGTCACATCTCTGTGAAGAAGACAAACCATTGATCTTTTCAGAGGCCATCACTGAGACTCCTCCCTTAGAAAGAGAGGAGTCATCCTTTCAGGCTCTTACCAAATAACACACAAACTCATAGGTGACTCCCAGACAGAGAGAGCAACAGTAAGGTACAACTTTCTGAATGTTCTTGGGTGGGGTCGTGACTGGGGAGAACAGGAAAGAGATTGGAACACTTTTCACAGAGAAAGGGTACTATAGGCACCCTCTCCTCATCTTGCTCTTGCTTTCAAGGACTTCAGAAACTGTCCTAAAGACAAAGAGATGTGGATGCAGACATTTGGAAGAGTCCTAGGTACAGTTCCCAGCGGCTATAAGCCACAGGGCCCACACCATCCGTCGTTACTCTGTTCAAATCTAGTTCCCTGCCCTTAAATATTCTTGTGCAGTTTCACTGGGGGACTCTGTTTCCAGGAAATGAGTATGTTTGTAAGTTACCCAGAGCAACTGCACAGCAAACGCCAGATGATAACATGGACAACGTACAAGGCAAAAAGCCCCTGCCAGGTTGTGCCGCCGAGAAAGCTGTCCGACCTCATCCTTAACATTTAAAGGTCTCTGTTTTTAAAAGGATTCTGGCAAGACTGTGCCTGGCAAAATCAAAGGCTCTGAACTAAATGTATTTTTCTTTTACATTATGAGCTTGAGTCGAAGTGAATGGCACCCTCTGAATTCTCATGTGTGAATATTTTAGTTTCTGATGGAAAATACACAAGAGATTGGCGTGTAAGATAAGTTTATACCTGGGATTCTGACACTTAGAAGTCACCACCATTAATATGGCTGTTTTCTTCTCAATGTGTGTATGTCCTTAAAAAGGAATAACACTCTAAATCTTTATGTTTCCAAGTTACTCCAGGAATTTTTATACCAATGTGCAACTTCATGAAGAATGTAAAAGAGACTTTGCTGTCTGTAAAATTATTTAAAGCATATTTTTCTTGATTTTCTGCATCAGTACAATGATTAAGGTTGAATTTTATTCGTACTTATATAATTGCCATCTTTCCACTGAATTATTTATTCGTATCCTTTACTCATGGCCTCCATGGGATTTTTATTGTCTTTTGAATTGACTTATCAAAGTTCTGTGAATAGAAAAGTTGACTCTCTTTCCTTTCAGAAGTGAGAGGGGGGACTTCTTGTTCATTTTCTGGGGGCTTTTTGTGGAGTGTTCACAGTTGTTGTTCACAGGAAAAGCAAAGTTTTAAAGACAGAGCACATACGCCGTTGCCGTCACTTGCAATATGTAAACAGAATATTACCTTTTGACAAGTGCTTGGTGCATCTCAATTTAGAGATGTTTGTGCTTTAAGAATTGCCCTCCGTTACCGAAGACACACATCTCCCCAAACTAAGGGAGGTGTGTATCTTCTAAGGCCCGATTTCCCTTCGGCAGAGTGGAGGAACCACAAGACACAGAGAAACAGGCAGGCCCAGAAGGAGGGATGTGAGGACTGTTTTCAGAATGTGCATCTTTGGGGCTGGGGGAGGAGAGAAAATGAAGCAGCTGTTTAACTAGGCTGTAGAAAGTAGGACTAGGGAGAGAAGGAGGAAAGGGAGGAGGGAGGGAGAAAAAAACCTAGATATTTTTCAAGTGATAGTTTTCCTGAAAGCCCAGTTCCTTAATTTTAGGTATTTTAAAATTTCATGCACACCTTCAAGTTTCTTGAGATGACGTGAGAGAGTTTGAAAACACATTCTGTAACATACAGTCAGGGGACCCATTCTGAGCCGCCGGTCACGACAACAGAGGGAACTTTCTCACCAGACAGCACAGAAGTGACCTTCAAGGTCATGGCCAGTGCTTGACTGCTTGTCTCCTGTTGTCCTTGACTGTGACTTGAGTGTATGCAGAACACGCTAGTTCTGTGCTCAGTGTCTTCTTTCAGTAGAGCAGACGGGAAGAGGCCCTATGTCTCGTGTGTGTGTGTGTGTGTGTGTGTGTGTGTGTGTGTCCCCTGTATTCTGTAAGGACAGCCAGCAGTTGTATGTCAGATGTTTTGTGAACAGCCCCAGATGTTGTTAAATGACACACCACTCTTCCTTGGCTGTGGATTACAGTGGTTTGCTGTGCTCAGACCACAGGCAGGACCCCTGGGACCTGCCATGCACATGGTGACCTGTATTCCTTGGAGAGAGTGAGCACTGGTCATTTCTGGCTCTTAGATCTCTCCTTATAACTTGCTGTAATTTCAGTAGTTTCCTGGGGAGGCTCTTTCCTGGCTTGTGACTGTGTCCCCCCCTGCCCTGCATTCATTAGGGGGATCTATGAGGTCAGACCAGGATTCCATTGCATTCCGGATAGTCAGTATTGTGTCTGGCTCTCTTTGCCCAAACCCCTCCTGGGTCCTAGGTCATTGCGACACGTTTTAAAACATCACGTTGCATGTCTTGGGCATTACTCCCCCATCCCACTAAAGCAGCCTGTCCAATGTCCCCTGTGCAGTGACCTCATTGTGACCCCTGTGCAGACTCCCCCGTTCTGATGTTTTCAGATTTCCCCCTGACACTTGGCTTCCTCACCTCCTCCTTCCCAGAATCCTCTTTCTTATCTCTGGAACAGAGACAGACAATGCCAAAAGCTGCGTCCAGTTAACATTTCTAACTTCTGTCTCTTCTGCTTCTGCAGCTTTGCACTTATGAAACACCTGTCTCCCACCTGCATAGCACCTCTGAGGTTACCAGTGGGAGGTTATGAGTGGGGTTAGTTTGTATCACCTTGAATAGAAGAACGATTCATACAATAAAGCTCTTTTTTCTGATTCCGGTTCTCACGCTCCATGGAGACATCTGTTGCTGATTACTCCTGCTGGGGTGCCCTGATTCTGCTTCATATTTGGTTTGCATTCTGTTATTCTTTTCTGACATTATTTCTAGGTTTCCCCAAGTCTCCATAACTCTGCTTTGGCCCAAACAGCTTTGGGAAGTCCCTTCCAGACTCCTGGCAGAGAAGACCCATGTGTAACCTTGGGTCACCCCTCATTCTCCTGATCTCTTTCCCCTGAAGTCTCGAGGCTGGTGGAGAAAATGATTATGGACTGGTATCTTTATATTTCCAAATCTTAGTCACCATGTTGAGAAATTAGTGTTTCATCCACAAAAGGCCCGACTTCCTCTCCAACTACCTTTGCGTCTCCTGAGGCTCATAGCTCATCCTATTTAATTGAAGAAGGACCTATGGGTGCCATCTTGGTACATGGATGAACCTTTCACCCTTTCCTGTTTTTTGTTTTTAGTTTTTAAGCTAAAACCTTCTCAAAGATCTGGCTATAGGGATACCAGTTTCTAAGCAGAGCTAAACAATTGAGGTAAAATGTCCCAAGGCCATTTCCTACTGCTCTCTCTTTTGACTTCCTGGTGTCACTGAGTGTCACAAATGTTCTTTCTCAGAGTTTGAGCATCCAAAGACAACCTTAATAGGAGGTTGGCATTGGGCTTTGTTGGGGCTAGGCAGATGAATGCCAGCGGGAACATTATTCCTATGCAAACTAGGGTTTTGAATTTTAAAGTATATCTGATTCTAGACTGCATTTGCTCTCCTCTTGGCTATTAAGGTGGTAATATTTCTTTTCTGTTTTAAACCAAGGCAGGCAAGGAGGACCACGGCTTACCCTGAACACTATGTTAAGAGGTCACTTATCCTGACTCAGTTTATTGGGGTTCCTGTTGGCAAAGGACATTCCGTGACCGACTCTAGGCGCTATACTACCGTGTGCCTGTTCTATTCTAAAGATCATCTGTAGCCTGGGCTCATCAGTCGGCTCAGGTTTTCTATATTTTTGATAAAAGTGAGATGTTTCTAAGTTTCTCAGCCCATGTAAAGCTTTTGTTTTATAAAAGCAAATCTCCTACCTGGTTGGTTGTCAGCTTGATACAAGCTGGAGCGATCTGAGAGGAGAGAAACTTCAAATTGAGAAAAGGCCTCTATAAAATCAGCCTATAGGCTAATCTATAGCGCGTTTTCTTGTTCATGATTGACATGGAAGGAGCCAGCTCACTGTGGGCAGTGCTACCCAGGCTGGTGGTACTAAGATGCTATAAGAAAGCAGGCGGAGGAAACTATGAGGAACAAGCCTGTAAGCAGCATCCTTCCATGGCCTCTGCATCAGCTCCTGCCTCAGGTTCCTGCCCCAACTTCCCTCAGTGATAAGCTAAAGTAAACGTCTCCAGTTGCTGTTGGTCGTGGTGATTTTATCCCAGCAATTGAAGCCCTAACTAAAGTTCCAGTCTATCTCTGAGGAGGACAGAGAGAAACTTCCTTGTTCCACAGTAAATATGAGCAGCTGCTGGTCGTCCTCACATTGAATTCACCTCTGCTGCTCAGCAGAGTGGCTTGCCAACCTAAAGGAAAAGCAATCAAATCAAGAGACTGGGGGTGGGGGGCAATGATATCTCAGCTGTGACTCGGTTCAAGGAAAGTTTGAAGCCAAATCCCGTCAGCACATGAGACGTAATACGTTTGTTTTGTGCTTTACAAAGCACATTGTTCGGGAAATACCAGCAGGGCGAGCTCTGTTTTCCATCTACTTTGATACAGAATCACACATTAGTGAATAAGGCAGAAGAGGAGGCCAAGCCTGGCCTGGGAAGCCAGCTGTTGATCCACACCAGCTGTTGATCCATGCCAAGATCTCCAGGCTGCTCTCCCTCCCTTAGCTGGGGCAGAGGGCACTGTGCCAGCACATTAGCATCAGGGTTCTTGGAAATAGCTTAAAGGTTAGATAAACTACATATAACAAGACAGCGCAGAGCTGCAAAATAAAGATATCGGGTTAGTTTAGGTTAGTTTAAGAACATTATATGGTTCAGAGGTGAAAAGTCAGTCCTCCCTGCAGAGGAACCTAGGCCAGTTTTCTGCACCCGTGTGTCAGTGGCTCCAAACCGTTCTCGTAAGTCCAGCTGCAGGGGATACAGTCCCTCCTCCATCCCAGGCAAGCACCATATACCTGTAATTAAAAATAATAAAAATAACTTTTAATAGGGGGTCTTAAAAATATTATAGTATTACTCTACAGTAAAGCAATGTAGATTTAGAAGGAAGCTTAGCGGTCTGACCCAGACCCTTTCCTGTTGCTGTCATCAAAGCTCCTGACAGCAACTTGAGAGAGAGAGAGACAGAGACAGAGACACAGAGAGAGAGAGAGACAGAGAGAGAGAGACAGAGAGAAGAGAGAGACTGTGTTGAGGCTTGGTTTGTTGCTGTGTATTATAAGGCTAAATTCTATATCCCAAGGTCTAATGTCTTCAAGAGGTGGAGATCCTCACACATACACCAGCTTTTCTTGTGTAAACCTTGCCCCCTAAGTTACCTGTGATTGGTTAGTAAAGATGCCTACAGCCTGGGCAGAAGAGATGTAGGCGGGGCTTCCGTTCTTGGGCTTGGGGTCTGAGGCAGAGACCAGGAGGAGGGAGGAGAAGGAAGAAGGTGCCATGGGGTAGGTGGATCTCAAGAACATGGCCATTTTGAAGGCTAGCCAGTTGGAGGAGGAGGGGCGCAGACCGAACATGGCAAGTGATATTTCACGATTATTGACAGGGAAGTAGACAAAAATGACTTAGAGGGTTGATATCTGCCCAGCTCTAGTGCTGTAAGGCTTATTATAAATGTAAAGGTTTTGTGTCTTTTATTTGGGACCTGAATGATCAAGGATGGGGTAGAAACCCCCAAATAATATTTACCTCAATGTGTGTGTGTTTTGTGGAGGGTAGCTGTTCATATCACTGGGGGTCAGAAGCAGGAATAACTTACAAATGGGAGTGAGGTGAAATATATTCCAGAGTTCTAAAACCTCCATCTATTTGCTCCACTTAACAGTTTTCACAGACTCCTAGACAGTTCCACTAGCTGGGCAGCAAGTGTTAAAACCACAAGGGCAGCAGCAGCAACAACAACAATCAGGAGCCAGTGGGGATCTCTCATAATCAAGCATAGTGCCACGTTTTCTGTATTTACTCTCCCCCTGTCTTTGTTCCCCCCTTTTCTTCCCTCCCTCCCTCCCTCCCTCCCTCCCTCCCTCCCTCCCTCCCTCCCTCCTTCCCACCCCCTTCTCTCTGCCTCTTTCTGCCATTCCCACCCCTCCCTCCCTCTTTTCCTCCCTCCTTCCTTCTTTCCCTCCCTCTTCTTCCCTCTCTTTTCTTCTCTCTCTCCCCTTCTCTCATCCTTCCTTTCTCCCTGCCTCCTTTTCTCCCTCTCTCCCTCCCTCCTTCCCTTTTCCCCTCCCTCTCTCCCCCTCCCTCCCTCCCCTTTCCCTCCTTCCCTCCCTTTCTCCTTCTTTCCCTTCCTCTACCTCCCTCCCTCTCTCTCTCACTCCCTCCTTTCATCTTTCCCTCCCTCTTTCCCTCCCTTCTCTCCCTCTCTTTCTCCTTCTTTCCTTGCCTTTCACTTGCCTTCTCTTTGCCTCTTTTTACTACTCTCCCTCTCCTTTTCCCCCTTCACTCTCACTTCCCCACCATCCTCCAGAGTCTCTCAGTGACTTTCCCACAGAGCTTGTTAGTAGCCTACCTCTGGACTGACTCAGGAATACACATATTTTCATCCCTATATGAAAAGATCTGAGCTGACATTAGAAGTGTGGGATGTTCTGTGTGCAGTCTTCCGGCTCTTCCTGGCTTCCACTCTGAGGTCAGTGAGCACCCTTTGAGAGACCTGGGCCTTTTTCTGCTCCTTGATATGTATTGTTTTTTTGAAAAAAAAAAAAAAATGTTTTAAGCTTAAGGCCACACAGCCTTGTTTGTACGGGTTCTCCAAAATTGGAAATTTGACTATGATCACATCACCTAGAATGTACCCAATCTCCTACCCACCTAATCTGGAAACTTAAGTCTGAAATGCTTCGACATCCAGTTCTCCTTGGGTGCTGTCTTGATGCCCAAACCACAAAGTGCTGCTATACTTAGCCTGGTGAGATGGTTGCACTCTAAGGCAAGCATGCAAAAGGCAGCACAAACAATCAGCTTCAGTTCTAGGGAGCACGTAAAGCCGGTGAAGTTGTGCTTAAGTTTGTCCCCCTTCTCCCACCCACCCCCCACCCCCCACCTTAGGAATCTCATCCTCTGGGTATGCAAATACCCAAATCTAAAGGGAAGGTGCAGACACAGTCCCATGTGCTTCAGGTCAAGGACACCTGTGTCAGTTACCTTGACAACACAAACAAAAGCATCTGAGGAAAGGAAGAGTTGATTTTAGCTGAGAGTTCCAGTGGGGGAGTCCACACTGGCGGAAGACAGAAAGTGGAAGCGGAAGCGTGAGAGAGATCATATGGTTAACCCTAAACACAAAACAAAACAGAATGAACTCCAAGTGGGGTGAGGCTCTGGACTCGCAGAGTCCATCTCTGGTGACATCCTTCCTCCTGCAAGCTCTACCTCTCAAGGGTCTACAACCTTCCCTGTAGGCTTAGATTTTTCAAATCCTACTTTAATAAGAATTCTTAAACACTTCAACCTTCCTTCTAGCCCACCGACCAAAGGTAGGAGAGAAAGATCTTTAATAGGACGAGGGGGATGTGGACCTATTTAGAAGTAGTTCTTTGGGGCAATTCCAAACACCAGTCATCAGCAGCAGCTTGATCTAGAAGAAATTTCGAGGTTCTGCCGAATCAGCATGAGTCAGTAGAAGAGGCAAGAAGCAGCTGGAATACCATGAGAAATTCTCTGGCACTTTTTTTCTCTACCAAGTCATGACAAGCGAAGACCAGCAAAGCATTGCAAGGTGAACCAATGCCAGAGCATCAGTCACTGTCTGTTGGATTATACTTATACGCTTTCCAAATATCACACGTCCTCTCAAGTGTCTGCCTCAGCAAAACTTCCTCTCATGAGAAATCTTCCAGAAGAACGTCACATGACACAACTGAGTCTCCAAAGAGACCAGAAATTTTCACTCCCCTTCCCAAACAGCACCACCTGCTGGAGACCAAGTGTTCAAACATATGAGCCTGTGGGGGACATTTCATATTCAAACCACTGTAATACTCCATTATTAAAAAGCCATTATACTACCTAGTAACTGGGAGAGGTGAGAACTGTTGGTGGCAATAGATTTCACACTGGCCAATCCTGGATAGCCTAGCCCTTACCCCACCCCTCTAGCTCCTGTTGGCCAGACAGTTCAGAGATATTCAAGAAGTTAAACTTGACAAAAAAAATTTAAAAAAAATCATCTGAACCAGGAGAAAATTTCTCACGCTGATTTTTTTTTTTTTCTCCATGATTTTAAGGCTGGTTGGCTGCTTTGGTGAAATTTACCAGAGCTTACAAGTCAGGATGTGGGCTCTACAAAGATGACCTTTATTTGGGATGTTGTGAGTGGAAGGGGTAGGCTCAGTCAGACAAGTGGTTGTCTGTCTATCTCTAACAGACCAGATTGAATAATAGACTGAATTTTGGGGGCTGGAAAGATGATTCATCGGTTAAGAGCACTGACTACTCTTGCAGAGGTCTTGAGTTCAATTCCCAGCAACCACATGGTGGCTCACAACCATCTGTAATGGGATCTGATGCCCTCTTCTGGTGTTCATGAAGAGAGCTATCACGTACTTGCATAGATAAAACAAAATTTAAAAAACTGTTTTTAAAAATAGACTGAATTTTGGGGTGTAGTGGGGGTACCGCTTGTGCTCAGCAGTGCTCAGTCACAAAGATAGGACTCAGTTATAGTCTGTGGGGGAAATAACAACAGTCTAAGCTAAAATATCAATAGCGCATGAGTGTCCGCGGCATGATGAAGGGGCGTGTCTGAGTGCGGTGTTTTCTTTGGGGTTTTCTGTGGAAAGGAATGAAGAGAAGGTAGTTCAGGATTACATCATGCTTCTAGGAATGTCTGTGAGGATGGAAGCTCAGGGGTGGAAGGAGAGCCCAAGACCATCTTCCTAAAAGCTGGATGAAGCTGAAGGTTAGGATTAGGAAGCATCTCAACTTTTAAAATGTTTACTGAAAATGCGTTTTTGAAGTGTTCTCATAAGAACCATCAAAGGTGTCTATGAACTCACAGATGGAAGCTATAAGAGCATTCCTGTGAAAGGTATTGAGGTATGCAGACCAGGGCCTGTTTTCTTTTTTTTTTTTTCCTTCTGTGGTGTACACATACCAGCTGTGTTTCTCTAATGAGATGGTTGCTATCCAGTCTCCTCTCTTCCATGGGAGGTGACACACCTGAAAGGCAGGAGCAGATGGGTGTGGTCGGAATCTAAAAACCAACACTCTTGCAAGCTCTGATACTAAGATTGGAATAGTTGAAATTTAGAATTTTGGTGGGGAAGCCCAAGGCACATGGTCACCTCTTGAAACAAAGGGATCCGAGTTGTTGAGAACCGCTCTGCCCCACACTTGGGGGCCAAAATGTGGCGGACCGCTCTATCAATATTGGAACCCGCACTGCCAAAAGCCTTGGGGGCTAAATTGTTAGAGCCCACACTGCCCCAAGCTGCTCCAGTCCACGGGTTGGGGTTCAGCAAGAAAGAGAGTGAGGACGGACTCGAAGAATGGAGACCAGACAGTGTGAATCAATCCCATTTATTCTTCAGTCTCTCGTCTTCTCTCCAAGTCCCTAGTTCCCAGTTCCTAGTCCCTAGTACCAAGTCTCAAGTCCTAATCCTAGTTCCATCTGTAATAAATCTCAAGTCCTTCCTAGTCTCTTTCCTAGTTCCAAGTTCTCTTCCAAGTTCCCAAGTTCCTTTTCCAAGTACAAGTGTCTAATTCCTAGTTGTGAGTCTCAAGTGTCTGTCTTCTGTCTGCCTCTCGCCTTTTATATGTCTCACTTCTAAGTCACACCTTTAAGTCTTGTCTCTAAATCACGCCTTGAAGTCATGCCTTGAAGTCACACCACCTTTAAGTCTCACACACCCAAGGGAAAATCCTGGATATCTAAAACAAGATGTTATAAGAGTGTGCTCAGCTGTTGTAGGCTGTTGTAAACAAGTCCCTTGTCAGGGTATATGGCTCAAGATAGCTGCAAGAATGATAGCTGCCTTCTGTTGGCTCCCCACACTGAGTCTAGAGTCTCCTCCATATAGACATTTTTGTTGGTAGAGACCTGCTAGTCTGTTAAGTAGCCCTGTGGGTGTGGATGGCTTGCTTGGTTTATAACATCCCTGGTGTTATTCAGGTAGTCCGGACCCATAGTGCCGTAGAGTGGACTGACAGCTCTCTGTCACAGGACATGTCCACACAGGGGAAGCCATAGGCTGGGGACACTTCATTTCTAAGGTGACCAAGCTGAGAACAATATGAGATGGGAACCTGAGGTGTGACTGGAGAGTAAGGAGTGCCATTGGGATTTGTCCTCAAAGTAATTAAGTCTGAGGAGGGGAGAGCTATGCACTTGGTCCTTTTGTCTGTCTTTTGATGCTTTCTGGCTGATGCTCCATTCATTCCGTGCTTATCACTGGGGTCAATACTACCACTCACCGTTGAGTGTTTCTAGGATGGATTGGAATGCAAACATTTATCCCCTGTGATTTTTACATGATCTTAAACTGAAATCATCACCAGGCACTGGCTCTCAGGCATGGCAAGAAATGAATAAGGATCCGTTCAAAATAGAAGCAGGCAGCCCACACGTGTCTTCTATGTCAAGGCAAGAGAGGACCAGGGAAGGGGAGCATGCATGCCCCTAGCCATCTTAGCCCTGTAACCCGATGTGGCAGTGTTTGTTTTTCTCTGTTTCTATTAAGCTTGGCTAATCAAGGAGCCACTTTCCAGCAAGAGCTGGGCCTGAGGGTTGGGGTTAGGGGTTTGAAGACATTGCCCAGGCACAGCTGTGTTAAGTAGTAATTCACTTTCTGACCACTAGGTGGTGCTCATTCACTTCCAATTTTGCTGTTGAGTTTTTTGTTTTGTTTTTTTTTTTTTTTTTTTTGTTTTTGCTTTTGCTTTTGCTTTTTTCTTTTGCTTATTGTTCTGTTGTCGGATAGAAGGTTGATAACCAAATTATCCTTAAACTGAGCATGCCTGCTCCTCTGCAGGTGCAGGTGTATAGGAATTTTAATGTGGTTATCCAGCCTGGAAAGTAATGGGTTTACAAGTTAACATACCTTGCATTTGGTGTGTGTGTGTGTGTGTGTGTGTGTGTGTAAATAATACTGATTTATATTCTTCAGAATCATTTTGTCACTTCTGTCAGACCAGTGCATAGATATTGCAACAAACATTCTCATGGATTGATGTGGTTTTCTTTGTGTATTTAAGACCCTTCTGGATAAGCCAGTGAAATGCCTGTGTTGTGAATGGTCATGACACGTATGTGTTGTGAAGCACACACCAGGAGGCCTGATAGTCATAGGGGTCTCAGGGGTAGCAGCGGAAGCAAAGCGGAGGACACTTGAGACTGGGATCTGAATGTGGGTACCGTTCTGGAAGAGTCAACTCATGTAGACATCTTAAGGGGAGCGGGGAGCGTGGTGAGAGTTAGCTAGCAGATACAGAGAAAACACCAAGCTGGGCCTGAGCAGGAGGCATTGGGAAACGAGTGATCAGGACCTCTGGAGATAAAAAACGGGTTCTCTCCTAGACTGTGGTGAGCGGGCATCCGTGAAACTTGCTTTTAGGTTCCCTGAACTTAGAGCCTGTGAAAGACATTTTTAGAAAGTCTTCAGCAAACTTAAAGTCTTTGCAAATGTCAGAGACAGGGCTAAAAAGATAAGGAGATAAAGAGAGACTCAGGCAGGGGTAACAGAGTGGACAGGACAGAGAAGGGCAGGGCTCCGGTGAAGGGGTGATTAAGTGCAGGTTCACCCCATAGTCCGCATTCCAAAGCTGCAGAGTCATCAGCTGTCTCATATCCTGGTCTCATATCCTGGTCAGAGGAACCGAGTAGTCTCAAGGACACGGGTTTCTCCTCTCCTTCCTTCCTGACCTCTCCCCTGACTGACCAGTTGCACCTCAAAACATGTGATGTGTTCAGCATGGTATTGACTTTGGTCTGTGGGGTAGGCGGGCAGGGGAGGGATCCCGACATGGGAAGACATATGTAGTTCAGATATAATCCCTACACAGTGGTTCTGGGTCCCTAACCTGGGTAATTCATGCTTTGGAAGAACAAAAGGCTTGGTGGTTGTGGAAGGCAACGGGATATTTCGGATCTCTATCCTGTACCGGACAGGAAGGACTCAGGGAATTCATTGGCCATGATCATGACATATTGGTGACTATCACAAAAGTATCTATTTCTTGACTTTACCACCAATACCACTGGGCAAAGGACTCCCACTTACCCCAGAATGGTCTTCCTCTGAACCAGGCTGGCCGATACAGTGTCATAACAACCAGGCTGCTAAATTCTGGGAACCCAGGGAAGGAGAAATGGAAACACACACCCGTGTGGTTCTGAGTCCTTGATTTCTTGCTCTCGGAGGGGGCGGGGGAGGGGGTCCAGATGCTGCTGCACATGGACTGGAAGGATGAAGCAAAGTCCAGATCAAACAGGATCCCCCATTCATCTGAGAGCGAGTGCCTTGGGGGAGGGGAGAGAGTGAGAAAGCCTTCTCCAAGGATCATAGTTTTAGGCGAAGGGCTTCTCTGAAACAGCTCTCTGGTCAAAGCTTGTGCATATGCTTTTATTCGAGTGGGCTTGTACACGTACACTTTATTCATGGTAAACCAATGGTTATCTAGTTTTGAGGAAGGGGGTGAGAATACCTGGGGAGAGGTGGGGTGGGGGCAACGGTCATGGGCTGAAAGTTAAGGCTACTGAGATACCCCATAGCACAGGGAGGCACTCCAGGAATCTACATGACATTCCTCAAGTAGTCAACATGGGATCCAGATTGCTTGGAGAAAGCTCCAGCTGACAAAGAGAGTCCGCCCTTTTCCACTGAGCTCAGGGCTGTCCATCAGCAACAGACTTCAACCATCATCCTCAACCATCGTCAGCATCAGACTTCAACCATCACTCTCAACCATCATCAGCATCAGACTTCAACGCCATCATCCTTAACCATCATCAGAATCAGGTTTCAACCTTAGCATAAGGCAACACAGCTTGACCAGAAGACGTGTGCAGAACCCTCCCTGTGCTGGAAGAGTCCAGCTGTGTCTGGCCTTCTCTCCAGTTCCTCTTGGTGAGGCCTCTTCCCCTAGTGCAGCCGGCTCTCCAACCCTTACATCTTGTATCCTACTCTCTTTCAGATGATAATCAGTTATAACATGTAAAAATAATTTATGAAATGTTGTTTAGCCTGGAATCGTCTTCACCGATGCATTCGCCAGGCCTTGGTGCACTACCTAGTCTAGTGAAGGCAGTCAGTAACCCCTCGTGAATAACTGGACACTTCCCTATTTACAATCCTGTTCAATAAACAAATCACACTCTGTGTATTAGTCACTCAAAATGAACTCTGGATAAATATGAAATATTCCCTAGTGGGCTTTCTTGTTCTGTGAATGTTGGCCCATGAGGATCTTTTCTGTAATACATCATCATGGTTTAAATTGTGGACAGAGTTGGAAGAGATTGCATTACAGGGCCAGGTCTGAGTCTTATAAAATCCACTTTTCTAGGGCAAGTTACTATGGCCACTTTCTGTGTTGGCTTTCTCTGTAAAAACAAAAGCAAAACAAAAATAAACAACAACAACAAAAAAAAACCTTCACAAAGGTATAGCTTGGATTAAACAAATTACTCTATTATCTTTAGAATGGGGCCAAGAATATAGCGAGAACACAATTCACGAATTCATAAATACCTTGTTTTATTGTGCAGTGGTGTGATTTGCTTATTTTGCAAAGTTTGAAGGTAAATTGCTCATCCAGTTTTCAGAAGAGGGAGGGAAGAAGTTGATAAATTCGAACACTGGTTGCTTTCCTGGGCTTGTGATTATGGTGATCACACCGACCCAGTGTGGTGACCCCGGGGTGTATCGTGGAGTGTATCATACTGTAAAAATCGATCTCGGAGCGAGCAGTTGAGGGAGGTGTGACGTCTCGCGTAAGCTTTTCTTTCCGTTCTTTCCAGATCCCCACATCAAGGTTTCTGGGAGGAAAGAGGATGTGAAGGAAGCCAAAGAAATGATCATGTGTGTCTTAGACACAAAAGTAAGTGAACACTCCAAGCTGGTACCCGAGACCCAAGTGGAGAAGGGAAAACCGGGGAGAAGATATCGGGAATGTTTGGAAGGTGCACGCGATTCTGCTGGGGGAGCGGGTGGAGAAAGTGCCTAGTATGAATGGTTTCTATCATATCAAGTAATCATGTACACACACACACACACACACACACACACACACACACGTACATATATGTCTCCATGTGCATACATATGTTTGCACATATATACCATCTTCAGAAACATACATTGGCCCATGACAGATATGAGCACATTTGCTATTGTGAGGTCGTAGGAGCCCTGTGGCCCTGTGTGACTATCTGTGTGTGTGCTCACCTGTGTGTGCTCACGCTTGGCCTGGAATGAATGGGATGCCCGATCCACTGCAGGTATGCATATGCAGAAGAATAATGACGGAAGCTGAACACACGTAAGCCTACACACATTTGTGATGTCGTTCCTTTAAGCACACCTGAAGCCCTGGCTCTAAGCCGGGTGCTTAATTTTGTTCAGATAATAATTTGATTTATCCTCAAAAGTAACTCATCACAGAGATGTTAAATAATTTGGCCAACATCTCATAGCTGGTAACTGGGGAAGCGGTTTAAATCTAGGCTGTGATTCCAGCTTTTTATTTTTCCTTACTACTTAATATTTTATTGAACTATTTCTGATCTTGCCCTCTGGTTGGTTTTTTTTTTTTTTTTTAATCTTTGTTTTTTTTTTTTTTTTTAATTTTTAAGAATTATTTACCTTGTAATTTTTAAGTAGCTTAGGTTTTTTATTTTTTCCTCCCTAAAACGGGTGATACTTTCTTGTATTTCAAGGGTTAAAGCGAAAGAAGTTAAGCTTTAAAATAACCATAGTTTTGGGTGCAAGTCAAAAATTGATGATTTCAGTAGGTTTTTTCAATTACTGATATTTTAATGTCTATTTCAGGAATGACATTAACAATCTCACACGTTCAAAAAGTTTTACATCCGTCCTCATAACATTAGATTAAATTCCTCAGAATTAAATATTGGGATGCCAGTTTGACCCCTGACCTTTTTACTCCCCATGATGTGGGATTTTTTACACTTTCTTTAAGGTAACTGAGCCTCTGACTGGGCTTTATTTATTCGTGCCTGCATCAGCCAGGGTGGAAGTTCTTACGAGTTCTCTACTTATCTTCCCATCAGCTGGAATAAGGGATGGACGTAAGGTTGTGCAGGTAGCCATGTTAGGAGCTCCTGTGTGCAGGAACTCAGATAGCATGTGCGATCTCAGAGGGGCCTTTCCTCCCCAGCATAGATCCGCTGCCCAACGCGGCATCTTTAGTCATGTGATCACACTCTCATCTGTCTTCAGGTATTTGAACCATTTCATGAATAAAAGAAAAGAAGAAAAACCTGAATAAGTTATTTACTATCACAATTGACTGTACTTAAGAGAGGATCTTCTGCCAAAGTGTTGCGGTTAAAAAAAAATAAATTGTCACCACCTTCTGAAAAATTTATCGTAAAACAAGATTTCTTCTTAATGAAGAAACGAATAGAAATTTGTTAGGTTGAGACCATCCCCTTGGGAAATCGGTAGTTTGGGGTCCCATTTCCCATGGGAATGCTGAAGCACCGTAAGGGCAGAGTGTTTGGTGGTGTTAACACATTGGGACGTAACCCTGCTTCTGCGCAGAGCAACCGTGTCACGTTGAAGATGGATGTCTCGCACACAGAGCATTCCCACGTCATCGGCAAGGGTGGTAACAACATCAAAAAGGTGATGGAAGACACGGGCTGTCACATTCACTTCCCAGACTCCAACAGGAACAACCAGGCGGAAAAGAGTAACCAGGTGACTGGTCCCTCTGCACCCTTGAGTCTCAGTAGGCAAATCCCTTCTGAGAGATGAGGGCAAAGAGCAACCAGAGGAATCTATAGATGGCGGATGTTGTGGGTGGTGGGCTCCCCTGCTCTCCAGGAGGCTGAGGTACTCTGCTGGACCAAGGATGAGTTATAGATCTACAATTCTCCTGCTTCATCTCTAAATAGTAGATAGCAAGGGATGGGGTAGTCCCAAAGACCACTATGAAGAACTGAGAGAGTGTATCGGGGTTGTCTTACCCGGGGGCCTTGTTCAGTTTATGGGTTCTGGCGAGACAGTTGTAGAAATGGCTTTGGAGGACAGACACCATCTAAGAGGCAGTGCACAGATAGGTGCCCTCTTCCTCACACTGCCGGGAGCACAGCTGTGTTTGCCTACCTACACCCGCTGCTGCTGCTGCTGCTGCTGCTGCTGCTGCTGCTGCTGCTTGGCTTTGGCAGTCACAGGCCCACACACACAAGCACTTCCAATCCTTGAAGAGTATATACTGCCGCTATGCTATTTAGATATGTTCTATCTTCTCAGCTGGTCCCGTAATGGGGTTCTGTCAGTCCTGAGGGGTGAATCGGGGAGTGTTTATACACTGGCATGTAAGTGTGGCCTAGGTTGAAAGCCTTGATTGAAGGCACAGGTATTATTCAAGAATACCCAGAAGTCACTGTCTGTCACCCAGCATAAGACTAATGCTTTAGTTGGTGGGTCATGGCGAGGCCCAGGGATCTATGGAGGAAGCTGGAGAGGCGGGTACCAAGGCTGTGATTATCTGCCTGCTGGTGTGGAGGATGAAGGCTTATGGCTAAAGAGTCTGATACATCTGCATCATTACTGTTAATAGGTACCTTACATATTGACTGACACAAAGAGACTTTAAACAAAAGGGGGAAATGCTGTGGATAGAAATATTGACCAAAGGGTCGGAATGACTTCCAGGGAGCTACTGACTGCCTAAGTCCAAGGATGAGGTAGATCAGTGGCCAGATATCACTAGAAGAGGGTCTCATTAAAATCCAATTATGGTTCAATGGGTTTGGCTGAGGCTTATTGGTCAGGAGAACCCAAGCTCAAGTGTTCAGCAGCACGGGTGTGGCTCCCAGAAAGGCAGACGGGGGCGTGATGGAGTAAGCTTTGCTCTCTTATTTTGCAGGTGTCTATAGCAGGACAGCCAGCAGGAGTAGAATCAGCCCGAGCAAGGATTCGGGTAACTACGCTAATCTTTGGGGATCATGCATGCATGCTCGCCATATTTACGTAACAAAGGGGATGAAATAGCATCGTTTACTATTTGGTAACCAAGTCCCAGGAAGCAGGAGACAGTGGAGCAGGGTGACTCTGAGAGCACTCCCTCTGTCTTCTGGCCTCTGGTGGAGGCATTTTTGTCGGTATTTAGACCACAGCCCTCTAGGTTTGCTTGTAAATGCTTCTCTCTTGGAAACATTGTGGAAACATTCCTACTTTTGCCTGACTCAGACAAAAGGCTCCCTCCATTAGGAAATGTTACACACGACACTGAAGCTTGCCGCCTCCGGTGAAGGCAGTTCACGTCTCAAAACCCATCCTTAGAAGAAAAGAGATGAGCCACGGGCCTCTCTGCAGATGTCTCGCTTCACGGTTGCTTTGGCCTCTCCTAGGAGCTGCTTCCTTTGGTGCTGATGTTTGAGTTACCAATCGCCGGGATTCTCCAGCCAGTCCCCGATCCCAACACCGCCCCCATCCAGCACATCTCACAGACGTACAGCGTTTCTGTGTCGTTTAAGCAGAGGTCTCGAATGTATGGTGCTACGGTCATAGTAAGAGGCTCTCAGAATAACACTGATGCTGTGAAGGTTGGTGATTTCAGATGACCTCAAAACATAGATCATGAAAACTTTTATTTATTTATTTATTTAATTTATTAATCAATTAATTTATTTTGTGTGTGTGGGTCCTTAGGCTGACCTTAAATTCACGATTCCCTCAGGGCTGGAGAGATAGCTCAGTAGTTAAGAACACTGGCTGCTCTCCCAAAGGACCCGAGTTCAATTCCCAGCATCCACATGGCAGCTCACAACTGTCTGTAACTCCAGTTCCTGGGGATCTGACACCTCCAAACATATACACAAGCAGGCAGAACGTCAATGAACATTAAATAAATAAATATTAATTAATTAATCACGGTTCTCCTCAGCTTTCCAGATGCTGGGATCATAGATAGACCCATGCCGCCACCACACCACACATGTGTTTATGGGTAGTAGACTAATTGGTTTCCAGCAGTTTCCTTTGTGCTGCTTCTGGGCTCATAGAACAGGCTACTGATGTTTCCATAGCTGTTGGAGGAACAATAGAAGCTTTGCTTGTGTGGGGACAGTTGTATTTGATGGGATTACTGCTCTCTCTCTCTCTCTCTCTCTCTCTCTCTCTCTCTCTGTCTCTCTCTCCACACTCTGCTTTTCTCTGCCAGGAAGGGACGGCCATGCTATTGGAACACCTCGCGGGGAGCTTGGCATCCGCCATCCCTGTGAGCACACAACTGGACATCGCAGCCCAGCATCACCTCTTCATGATGGGCAGGAATGGAAGCAATGTCAAACACATCATGCAGAGGACAGGGGCGCAGATCCACTTTCCTGACCCCAGCAATCCACAGAAGAAATCCACCGTCTACCTCCAGGGCACCATCGAGTCTGTCTGCCTGGCAAGGCAGTATCTCATGGTAAGGCTCCTGGGGTCAGCTGTGTGGTCTCTTTCTTTAGCTTCTTTGGATATATTGTGTCTCTACTCTGACTCTGGATACCTGCTATTTGAGAAAGCTGTTTGGAAGTCCAGGCAAACAGGAATATTTCCCGGTGAAAGGAAAATAAACTGGAGAATTAGGATCATTGTGCCACCGTAGGCTATGTTTTATTGTGTAGGGAAGCAATTTTTTTTATATATATATAGTTTTCTTAACTTAGACTAAAGACAGATGAGATTGCAGATGAACGCATTTTGTGGTGTGGATGTGAGGCGATCACGCCTGACATGGGTTGCTGATATACAGTTGGAACTTTAAACAGAAAACGAAAAAGGTCACCATTTAAAGGTTAAAGGTCACCTTTCACAGGCTGAGGAGATGGCTCAGTTTCCACACAAGCCTGAAGACCTAAGTCTGGATCCCGAGTACTCGTGTAGGAAGGCAAGGGTGGAGATGTGTGTCTTCAATCCCAGGGCTGGAAAGGCAGGGACAAATAGATTCCTGCAGATTGCTGGTCAACCAGGATAGCGAATCTGTGAGCTCCAGGTTCATGAAAGAAAACTGTTTTTAGAAAAAAAAAAAAAAAAAAACGGAGAAAAACTAGTCAAGGAAACTGCCTGCTGTTGGCCTGTGGGTAGCAACACATCTAAAAAACTTGACTCTTGGCAATCTAAAACATTTGTACATTTAATAAATTTATTACATAAATAAAAATACTATGTTGCTCATTAATTTCAAATGCTATATATAAAAAAAAAAAGCACCTGTTGTATGATTCAAAAGCATCCCAATTTAAGTAAGGCCTTTCTCTTCTTCACAAAGTTTATTTGAAACCCCAGTGTGTACAGGTTGGTGTGTAGTGACAGCCGTATTGCTGGGCTGGTAGAGATTCTTATTAAAAACTGATTACACCATTTCGTCAGAGGCCCAGCCTTTAGTGACATTTGAGTTAGTAGGCATCAGGCGTCGTCTTCGCTATTAACTTGTCGAAATCCATTTAAAAACAAAAACAGCTCAGAAAACCCAGATTAATGCTGAGTTCATTCCTCTGACAGATCAAGCTTCTTATAGTTAATCAGGGCAGTGGGTGATTTAAAAAGTCACTTTCTGTGAATAATTTTTTTTTTGTTAGCCACATTTATTTTGCTGTGTTGTCATTAATGCTTTAGCAGTGGGGCATATTTACATATTGGAACTGCCAAATTACTCTTCCTAGTGCCTTCCTTTCCAAGGTCTTTAGATGTTATTTTTAGACATCAGATGTTATGTTTTTTTCAAGCTTAAAATGCTTGAAAAGGTTCACAGATTCACATTCCTACTCTGACCACACCTGCCAAAAATAGGGATGTTTTTCAAAAGACACTATTACGCAATTACTGAAAGAGGGGCGAGAGAAATTCAGAGATCTTAACCACCCTTTTTGCTATCCATACATGAAGGAAAGTCACTTTTATTCATGAGCGAGAAAGGCAGTTTTTCATTTTGATCACGTTGTGCCCAGCATCGTCTAATACATGTAAAAAAAAAATCCAGTGACTGTCTGGAGAGATGCCTCAGTGTCCAAGAGCACTGACTGCTCTTCCAGAGGTCCTGAGTTCAATTCCCAGGAACTACATGGTGGCTCACAACCATCTGTAATGGGATCCGATGCCCTCTTCTGGTGTGTCTGAAGACAGCGACAATGTACTCAAATATATAAGATAAATAAATCTTAAAAAAATAATAATAATAAATAAAAATCCAGTGACCAAGGGCTTGAGCTGAACACTGTTTCATACAAGAGGAGGAAAAGCTGAATGGTTGAAGGCATTGAGGGTCAGGAAGAAGTGAGCAGAGAAGAGAGCCAAAGATGGCCTCTGTAGTGACCCCCACAGCTCCCCAAAAAGTGTTGAGGGTTGGCCTGGTGGTTCACTGCCTATGTCCTGGAAGAAGTGATTTACAGTTTAAGCCACCTTCAAGGGACCAATTAAGAAAGCTCTGAGTGATATATAGACTTCACTTACAGAACATTGAGAGTTGGGCATGGCTTGGTGGAAGAGACAGATCCAGAGCATGCAAATCCGTGGTAGGATAGGCTGGGCTGGGCCAAAGCGGGAGTTATTAAACAGCAGTTGAGTTCTCCTTCCGGATACAGTGATGTGCCTTCCAGTATGTCATCGAGCAAGGGCATCTGACCTGAACCTCAGAGTGGAGACGAGTCTCTTAGTAAAATTTGCTGAAGGAACTGACACCAGACAAGACAGTGCAGGGTTTTCCCGTAGTATAGAATAGACTTTAAAAAGGGTCACACCAAACCCACAAGCTTAACAGTTTCAGTTCCCGGATAGCCTCCTGCCCCTCACCTTGGTCCCACCCTGCCCCCTTGTTATGAAGATGTGAATGGTAGTTTAAAGACTCGATCCTGTATTATTTGGAGAGATGCTCAGGTACCCGGTGCTGCAATGACTAACTCCTGACACTCCTGCTGTCTCGTCTAGGGCTGTCTTCCTCTGGTGTTAATGTTTGATATGAAGGAAGACATTGAAGTGGACCCACAGGCCATTGCGCAGCTGATGGAGCAGCTGGACGTCTTTATCAGTATTAAACCAAAGCCCAAACAGCCGAGCAAGGTTGGTTCCGAGTCTGCACCCGGCGAAGCATCTGGAATAGCCTTCTCTACCCACTCTGCTTGTTCATTCATATGAGACTAATTTCTGATATGTGTATTTGGTTTATAACAGTTACGTTTGTAACATTGCCCTCCGTTATCCGCCTCTATCTTTTTTTTTTTTCATACGGTTTTTTGATTTTCGTTCTGGTTCATTTTCAGTAACCATTGTTTCTCTATAAATACACGAGAAGGAAAAGTCTGATTCTCTGACTTAGTGATTTTGATGAGAGATCAACCTTTTGATGAGAGATCAACCAACCCAATCAATAAACGGGCTAATGAATCGAACAGACTGTTCCAAAAACAAAACAAAACCACGATGTACAAACGGCTAGTGAACGAAAAATGTTCAGCCTCACTAGCCGTCAAACAAAAGCAAATTTAAACTCCATGAAGACCCCATGTCACCCCAGTCAGGGTGGCATTCAGCCACACACTGGTGAAGGGGTGGAGCAAAGGAAGCGCTCACACACTAATGGTGGCGACCCTAAACCAGTCAAGCCGTTAAAATCAATACTGAAATCAATACTGAACTCTGTCAGAAAGCCAAAGCAGACCTATTGGGAGAACAACACTTCTGAGTATTTATCAGAAGGACTTTTAATTTGCAATCCTCTGACTACAGGCTTTACTCGGTTGCTAGGGAGTAGCTAAGGAGACTTACATGTTATGCGTATGTGTGTGTGTGTGCATGTTCAAATCAATTTGCAGAACTTGCTGTGTGCCAACACTGTGCTGGTCTAGCAGAATGGCTTCCTTTTCTGCTCTCTTCTTTCTTTTAATAAAGCCCATGGGTAATGAAAGCTCTCAGCCCTCTAGCACCTTCTCTGTCCGATGCTATCTGGTAAATTACGTGGGCGGTAGATGCACAATGAGAGAAATCTGATATGAAGTGCCCATGAGAAGGCAAGGTAGGAAAAATGTTCATGCATTAACATCATGAAAGTTGCTGCAGCACCTTTAAAGCCTGCGACCCTGGGACCTCACCAGTGATGTCACCACTGGTGGCCCTTGAGCTGTTGCTCCGTAGTCTGAGCAGAGGTGAGAAGAGGAAGGTTCAGGAAGGTTCCCAAGGCTGGAACGACAAGTTAGGTAGCAGTACTTACATTCTTATATTTTCCAAATCACAAAGCGTCGGCTGGCAGGGGGTCTGGGGGACATCCCGAGGTCACCACTAGGAAAGAAAGCATGACTAGAAAATAATCTTAGGGGGTTAACAAAAGTCCCAAACAAAATTGTCTTTGTTCCAGGTATGAAGTATGACAATGCTATATTAATCCTCTTTTTTTTTTCTGGATGTTTAAAACTTAAAAAGATGGATAAACTCTAATTATATTTCGAAGTTTGTGGAATGTTTTGAAGCAAGATTCCGAACAGCTGAGTTTTTCTAACTTCTTTCTTTCTTTCCTTCTTTCTTTCTTTCTTTCTTTCTTTCTTTCTTTCTTTCTTTCTCTTTTTCTTTCTAATTAAATGCTGGTTTTAAATTGCTTTATAAAGTCTGGTGAACATAATTTAACACTACACAGTAATACGGCGATGGCGATACGGAGCCACTGCTTTAGTGCAGGGGAGTGTATCGTTGAGTAAAAAAATAAGCCAGTAAACATCCTAATTTGTTTGGGCTCCTGTAACAACGCCACAGAACAGGCAGCCATGGATAAGGGAGTCTGCAATCATGGACGCCAGCAAGCACAAGAGTCAGGCTGGACCAGATTTGGTGTCAGGTTAGGACCTGGGTCCACATTCACAGATGCTACTGTCTCATGTAAAACGGCAATAAAGCAACCTCTCTCTCTCTCTCTCTCTCTCTCTCTCTCTCTCTCTCTCTCTCTCTCCCCTCCCCTCTTTCCCTCCCTTCCCTTCCCCTTCACCCTCTCCATTTCCCTCTCTCTCTCCCCACCTCTCTTTCTAATTCTATTCAGTGTTTTGTGTGTGCACATGTAAGTGCATGTGTGTGGTTGCATGTATGTATTATGTTATGTATGTATGTATATGTGCAAGTACATGTGTATATGGAGATGTGTGTGTGTGTGTGTGTGTGTATGTGTGTGTGTATTCATGTGTCCACATCCACAAGTGGAAGCCACTGGAGGATGTGCAGATGGATTCTGGGGTCAGAAAGTCGTAACTTGCTGAGGTAGATAAATCTGCCATACTTTATTAAAATTTCCAAACCGTAGATGTCATCTTGTGTCTAAAATGGTTTGTGTGTATCTGTTTCCCATATGATTTCCCCATGAGTAAACGTGGCATTTCTGTCCACCCGGAGGAAACAACCACACCTTTCTTTCCAGAGAAAGCCATAAAGCTCCCCAAGACTTGGAGGAGCAAGGTGGAGAGAGTTTAGAGTTCGAGACCAGGCCATGGGTTTTAGACACCATAAAGCCCCCTGTTTGACTAACGTAACCACAACTGCCATCAGTCTCAGACTCAGACTCAGAGAAGGGCTTGGCTAAAGACAGAAACAAAAAGAATTCCAAGAGCTCAGTAAAGAAAAAAGAGCATATGTCAGGCTGGAAGAGACAGTGCTTCGATGGCTGGATTCTAACTGAACATATATGTACGTGTGTATGTATGTATGTATGTGTATATATATATATACACACACACACACACATATACATATGTGTGTATATATGTATACATATACACATGTATAGATATGTGTATATATGTATACATGTGTATATATATACATGTATGTATATGTATATACATATATATGCTTAGAAATTTTGTAAGATATATAAAATATATGATTCTATATGTATATATAGTATATACATATAAGAAGTAAGGAAAATTTATATATATACAATTATATGTATATGTATGTGTATACACACACACACACACACACACACACACACACACACACGTATGTATCTCACAAGATTTGCCACAGGTGTGGTGTCACTGAGGATTGGTGGTGCCTGGAGGTATGTCAGCTAACCATTAGACCATGTATGTTAAAATCAAGCGACTGTCCCTGTGCAGTCTGTATGTGATGGTGGTGGGTTTGATTTGGCTTCTGCAGGTAATGAGGCAGGGAGGAGGGGTGCTTTGGTATGAAGCCCAGAGGCTGTGTAGTGACCACTGGGCTTTGACACCCAGAACTTGCTAAATTTCTAAGCATGTCTAGATAGGAATCCATGCCTCAAAAGGTTGGGTGGGGATTGGGCCCTGAGTGTTGGCTGCCCACAGCGCGCACGCACACACACACACACACACACACACACACACACACACACACACACACGCTTTACAGGGAGTGTCAGGAGCAGAGGCTAATGGAGGGTGGTATGCAGCCTCCTGTGGTTCTTCATTTACATTCTCACTATCCCTCGGTCCATTGTATACCTATCTCAGTGTCATCTTTTTTTCCCATTATGTGTTTTCATAGTCTGTGATTGTGAAAAGTGTTGAGCGAAATGCCTTAAATATGTATGAAGCAAGGAAGTGTCTGCTCGGACTTGAAAGCAGTGGGGTTTCCATAGCAACCAGTCTATCCCCAGCATCGTGCCCTGCCGGCCTGGCATGTCCCAGCCTGGATATCTTAGCTTCGGCAGGCCTTGGACTCACTGGACTAGGTATAAAGTTTATTATTACCGCTGGGGAGCTGCTTATCGGGTTCCCTGCCTTTCTACCATTGTGTTGTGTCTAAATGCTATTTTCTTCTTTGAGCCCCGATGCCCCAGTGAAGAGTGGCAGGACCGGGACTTGATTCATCAGGTCTGAGTTTTTCCGTTTGTTAACCTCTGTGGATTTGGGTTGCCCAGATTCCTCCTATGTTGGCATAAATAATCGCAGCCTGACTGTTCTTACTTTCGGTGGCTTGTGTTTGTTCTGTTAAATTAAGGATGCCATCGAGATGGAAGGGAGCCGCTGACTGTGATGTATGTGTTTTGTACTCTCTCGATTTTGCTGTTCTGCCCTCCCTCCCTAGAGATAAAGATTATCCAGTTTGCTCCAAAAAGTAATTGCAAATCTGGAGGGCAGTTAGAGAAGGGGAGGGGAGAGTCCCTGAACCCATCCCCACCCCCCATAGTCACCCCTACCCTGTGGCTAGGCCTGATAAGCCCAAGTCCACCAACAAGAGCCAAGCATAGCTCATACCACTCATGGTGTTTAGGTTTTTAGGAAAGCACAGTGAGTCCTTGCTGGTCCTGAAAGTTTCCTTATTTAGAAATAACCTTCTTCCTCACAGGCTGGCCAAGGGCTCTGTTACCATTAGACCAGGCTTACCTGGTCTTATTACTCTTATTTTTTTTTTTCCCAGATGACTTCATATAAAAAGGGAACACAGTAGGCCAGCCAATCTCTCTATTTTTGTTTTCCCTTCCTTTTGGCTTTAAGATACATAGTAGGATGGCCTACATTAAGGCTCACCGGTAGGATGCACGCATGAGGCCCTAGGTTTGATCCCCAACACTGAAAGAAGTAATGTATGTAGAATTTGTTTGGGCTCCAAATTGCCACACTCAAAACACACGACTACGGTAATGCAGGTTCTTCCTCAGCCAAAGCTGTCTCTCTCACACAGACCTGAATAGCCACAGCAACACAGCAGTGCTGTAAACCGGGCCGTGCTGGTGAACTTACAACAGTTCTCAACCTGTGGGTTGCAGGCCCTTTGGGGATCACATGACCCTTTTATAGGGGTCGCCTATCAGATATCCTGCATGCAGATAGTTACGCTAAGATTTGGAACAGCAGCAAAATTATAGTTATGAAGTGGCAGCAGATTCATTTTATGGCTGGGGAGGTCACCATAACAGGAACTTTATTAAAGGATCATGGCATTAGGTAGCCTGAGAACCACTGACTTAGAAGGAGCCAGTTTTATTGTGTTCTGGTTGAGAACGTGGTTGGGGAAGCCGAGTTCCCTGAGCGGAGGAGAGGTTTTCTTGGCCACCCATCTCCTCTAATACTGACCCCTGTGCCCTCCCGGAAACATATAGAAATGAACATTTTCTTTTAGATCCCAAACTCCCAAAGGAGAATCTCCCTAGTGGCAGCAGGCACTCGGATACTTGAGACGAAAATCAAAGCCAGCATAATCCCTGGGCGCGTTTTTAGTCATTGGACTGGAGCCCAAAGAAGTCGGTGTGTGTTCAGACACGCATAGAACCATCTGGTCGGGCATCCTCTCGACGAAGCATCAGCCAGTCAGTCTACCACAGGGAAGGCGCTCCTAGGCGCTGCCAGGTGTGAACAGAACGCTTGGAAAGGGATTTGTTAGGAAGCTGATAACAACGAGTGAGTCAGAGAAGTAAAAAACAAGCTTCCTCTTGAGCAGAGGTTTGTCCATCCTAGGTTGTCAGCAGGCTTGCGTCTAGTAATTCTCAGTGTGCTTGGTTGCTGTGCTACATTGGGCACACCTGTCTTCCCATCCTTATGGTGTCTATTGTCCATTGGAGGGTGAGCAAATTCCATTGTTGGGGTTGCGAAAAGAGACATTTCACAGGAATATCTGAAATGACATTAAAAAAAAAAAACCTGTCACCTGTATTTGACAGATTACAAAGTGTCAGACTTTATTGGTGCTTGTTCTAAAAGGCAGTATGAATGGTGTCCCTGTTTCCGAATCGTGAATTTCAGTGGGCTGACTTGACTCCTGTTCCTTACAGGTCTATTGGGGCCCACCACCTTGTCGCTCAACACGTCAACCACCCCAAACTCACTCCTGAATGCGCTCAACACCTCAGTCAGTCCTTTGCAAAGTTCAAGTTCTGGTACCCCAAGCCCTACCTTGTGGGCTCCCTCCATCGCTAATACTGCAAGCGCCACAGGTCAGTGCCCCTCAAGCATAATCAAGAAGTGAGAATTCACGGATACTTGTTTTCTTTTCATTTCTTTTTTTTTTTATTCCTTTTAATAAAATTTACAAGGGATTCCAGTTCTTCAAGTGAAAAAAAAAATCACTGTTCAAAGAGAACATTCTTTAGCCCAAAGAAAAGCTCCCCTGCTGTGTAAATAAGTTAAAATGAAGCTCAGAAAAGCTTGAAAAACTCAAAGCTTTTCAAGCCAACAAACCATCATCTGCACCAGTGACAGATTAGGAAAGGCAGCCGGCTTCTCAGAGAACAATGGTCAAGGCCCATGAAGGTCACAGGTGAACCATGGGAATCCAGCTTCCTGGAGGAGCTAGTTCGTAGTCACATGCCTAGGTTTAGCCTCTCTGCTCTCCCTAACGATGCAGGAAGAACCTGTAACATGCTTATCTCATTTTAACATTGTTTCATTTAAGGAAAACATGTTATTTATTTGTGTTTGTATGTGTGGCAGTCAAAGGGCAACTTGCAGCCGTGGAGTTCTTTCCAGCACACGGGTCCCAGGTATCAAACTCAGGGCATCAGACTTGGAAGCAGGAGTCTTTACCTACCCTGGAGGCTATCTCATAATCCTCTGCTTGTGGTTTCTATAGTAATGTTTAATCTATTTACAGAGATGTCAAATTCTGAACTCCCAGGGGAAAAAATTTCTTATTGTTATTAAATATAACAGTTACTTCTAGGCTGTTACCTTCTAACACCTGTCTTCACGGACCATTTCAGGTTTCTCTACTATACCACATCTTATGGTCCCATCTACTGCCCAGGCTACATTAACCAATATCTTGCTGTCTGGAGTGCCCACGTATGGGCACACGGCTCCATCTCCCCCACCTGGTTTGACTCCTGTTGATGTCCACATCAACAGCATGCAGACAGACGGCAAAACCATCTCTGCTTCTATAAATGGGCATGTGCAGGTAACACCTTCTTGTGAGACTCAGAGGGTGAAGGGTTGGGGGAGGAGAGTTTTATGCTTTTGACAAGAGAGAAGCCACTTGATACCCGTTTGGGTGTTCGCTGGACTTCTTTCTCAGTTGTATTTTTATTTTATTTTATTTTATTTTATGATTTCAGCCTCCAAACATGAAATACGGTCCATTGTCTACTTCATCGCTTGGGGAAAAAGTGCTGAGTTCGAATCATGGCGACCCATCCATGCAGACAGCTGGGCCTGAACAGGCTTCAACTAAATCAAACTCGGTGGAAGGTAAAGAATTGGAACTTTCCTTCTCAGACTGGTTTGTAGCTTGGTAAAGCCCTACCGCCAGCTCCCTGAGACTGCAGGGATTCTGAGTTGGTTTCTGCTCACCCCTGCTGACTCTGCCTCCCTCAACCATGCAGAGACAAGGTCTTGCATGAAATTCTAAAGAAGACAGTGAACAATGAACTGAAGAGCACTTTTGGCAGAAATACCACTGTTCCATTATTGTGTGATGGGAAGACATCAGCTCGATGACTGTTTGCATAGAAATTCAGCCCCTAACAATCTTGAAGAAACTTGAGTGGGGCTGGGAGTGTCGTTCACTGGAATAGCATGTGCCTAGCATGTGTAAGGCCCTTGGCTTAGTCCCAAGCACTGGGGAGGAAACAAAGGACTAGATTTGGGGTTGAAGATATAGTTCACACTGGTGGACATACTGGTCTAGTGTGCCCAAAGCCCTGTGGAAGCCATTGGACTGTGAGAGGGAAAGGGGAAAACAAGGAGAGGGAATGGAAGCCAAGAAAACAAGGGCCCCCACTAATGTTCCTATGTAAATATATATCCCCCCCTAGTGCCAACAGTATTCAGGGAAAAGATGGGCCCCACAAATGTGTGTATGTGTGTATGTGTGTATACACATACATATATACATATATGCATATATACATATACACATATGTACATACATACACATATATGTATATGCATATATACATATACACACATATACACATATGTATATGTATATATACACACATACATATATCTCCATTTTTTTATTCCAAATAATCTTCAGGAAACACCAGGTCTTCCCTTGAGGTTGAGTTCTGGAGACAGCCTGAGCTTGCTGAGGTGTGCCCTCTTTGCGGCTGACGACACTGTCAGGACTCTGTAGAACTGGGTCTCTACAGAGATAGGTTTTTTTGTTTTTCTCCATGGCATCTATGAGGTGATAGTTACATTTTGCTCCTCTTTCCCCCAATGCCTCCCCACCACCCAGGCTGCAATGATGCCTTTGTTGAAGTGGGCATGCCTCGAAGTCCCTCCCATTCCGGAAATGCTGGCGACTTGAAGCAGATGCTGGGTCCCTCCAAGGTCTCCTGTGCCAAGCGGCAGACGGTCGAGCTACTGCAGGGCACGAAGAACTCACACCTCCAGTATGTGTGTTCACCCTGCTGGTGGGAAATGATAGATGAGGGGGGAATTTGCTTTGAGCTCGGTGGTTGAGACCCTAACTCAAGTCGGGGTGAAGCTCATCGTAGGCTTTGCAATTCTCACACACAATTAATCTTTCAAAAACTCAAGGAACAACTTCTGTTTTCACCCTTGCCCATCTTTATAAATGTCCTCCGACTTCATTGTTGGGTTTCTGTGTCCTTAAAAAATCACAACCCTTATTGCTCTGAAGCTTACACATTCTCTCCGAGATTCAGCAATGGGTAGGGTGATTTTTAGCCTCTGGCTCTTGTTAGATGTTTCCGAGCCACGGATCCACCTTAGCTGGTGTTGAGGTGGATTTTTTTCAAACTTTAGCTTCCTTCTCTCCAGTGCAAGTAGCTGCAGACTTGTAAACGTTTGACTCAACCCTTGAGTTTTATCAGCCAGAATTCCTGTGCACAACAGTTTCCACTGTGCTATCCTGAGATGGCCTTTATTAATTAGTTAATTTATTTATTATTTTTGTCGTCTTTACAGAGGAAAGGGCCTCCCACCTGCTGACTACTCTATTTCCTCTTCTGTCTTCTTAGCTCCGCGGCTGTCTCTACGGAGTGTCTTTATGCAAACATTAACATGTATATCTTTACGTCCTCCATTTCTTACTAAAGCCACTATATTTTCATAAACCCCAGACTCATGCCACCCAGTTCTGCCTTACCTGTGTGTCCACTGATTCTCCCACAAGGCCAGTCTTCAGCGTAGGGATCTGCTTCCTGCTGCCTCTTGAATCCCTTAACGCCTATGCCCGCCATTTTAGTTTCCCTGCCTTCTGAATTGTTTTCCTTTTCTCTCACTTGGATGGAGCCCGAGGTCTCCTGCCCTGGCTCCTTGACCTTTCTCTCACCAGTGTGGCCTGCCCTTTCTTTGGCTCCAATGATTCTCTTAGCTGGACCAGCCCTGTCTCACTGTGATTTAAACAGCCCCAGTGATTTGATCCTGGACTCCTTCCTCTGCGTTCTGCCCCCTGAGTAGCCACTCTCCTGGCTTTTGGTCCTAGGGAACTTGAAAAGCTCCTTCATTTCCAGGTCA
The DNA here is from genome assembly GCA_030674055.1 of Rhabdomys pumilio. NCBI lineage: Eukaryota > Metazoa > Chordata > Mammalia > Rodentia > Muridae > Rhabdomys > Rhabdomys pumilio. The sequence goes on from JANHMN010000019.1 coordinate 32,725,978, forward strand.
CATGTCATCTGTCAACATCTGTCAGGCAAAGCTTATTGCTCATGTCTTATGTCTTATCTTCTGATATAGGAACAGAACAGGTGATTGGTTATAATTGAACAAATCAGCTTTTTTTTTTGGGGGGGGGGCTTGAGGTGCATCCTGATTCATCACGAGCTCGCTATTTTTCCTCTTAACCAGTGTCACATGCACCCCCACACATGCAATATCTGTCATCTTTCTACTTTCTGGCTTGCTCAGGCTATGCTCAAATTTTGCAAAAATCTTTGATATCTGGTTGATGTACAAACATCAGAAATTTTATCCGTGTGTCTATTTCCCTGTGTACCACAAGCAGAATACCACGTGGACTGACTATAATGTAGGTGCCTTTGTATTGAAAAGCAGTTTTAACCTACAGTTTGAGACCCAGAGTCATCCTAGAGCAATGACCATGGATAAGGTCTTTGCTCACGCATCCAGTGGGGAGATAGCAACACCTTTGTCTCAGTGCCGTGCCTTGGCATTGCTCTGCTGACTAAATGACATGTGAAGGCAGGTGATGGCTAAAGCACAGGCAATGAGCACACACACGGGAACCACGCAGTCTTGTCAGTATGTGAGGTGGAGCAGTGAATTCCCAACTCTCTTTCACAGCACCACTGACAGATTCCTCTCAGACCCCGAACTGAGTGCCACAGAAAGTCCTCTGGCTGACAAGAAGGCCCCGGGAAGTGAACGTGCAGCTGAGAGGGCAGCAGCTGCCCAGCAGAACTCGGAAAGGGCCCGCCTGGCCTCACAGCCAACATATGTCCACATGCAGGTAACGTAGGTGCATCTGCAGTCGTCCAAGGGCAGGTGCTGGGCTGGGCATGGAGGAAGCAGAGACTGTTCATGAGCTGTGGAGAAGCTAGCATGGCCTGGTCAGTGTGACACTCAAACAGATATGCAAGAGTTCGGATTGGATTTTGCTGTGAGTGTTAAGAATGAAATGCAGGGTTTAGATTAAGGAAAAGTGATTCTTTGATTCTTCATACTAGTAAAAAAAAAATGGCGATTTGTGTCATTACATTTCAAGCAAACGATGCTTGTCAGATACATTAAGCATTAGAGACGTGTAAGAGACAGTGCTTCTCCTGGATAAGCAGATCTGATTTTCTTCTGTAGTCTTGGAAATAGAGATAGTAGACTTGGTGCCATTTCAAAACGGTTATGAGAAGAGAGAGTGTGGAATTTGAGTCCTGTGGAAGAGGATGACAACCGTGTGGTTTAAATGTCTGTGGTGGCTCCAGACACCTTCCTCAGCCAGCCCTGCCTCATCACCATCTTCATAGCATGACTCAGAACAGCTTACTCACCAGGAGATTCTGTATTGTGCCCTGTCCAGCAGGGCAGTGAACAGGGTGGGAATGGAGGACCACCTGAAAGAGAGAATGGGGGAACAGGCGAACGCAAAGGATGATGGCTTGTTTATAGTCTGATCAAACCGCCATTTTTATTTTTTCACACAGGGGTTATATACACATAGAGGCAGGATGTGAGGAAGGGGATGATGCAGGAGCGTAGGTGTTCTCAGGGGGAATACAGATATCTTCCAGAACAGTGTTGGCTGGGTGAAAAAGCAGGGAGCAGGTCACTCTGACTCTATGATTCATTTGCTCTTATTTAAGCTGGCACTTTCCACCAAGGTTACCTATCCACAAGACCTATGACTACTTGTTTTTATCTTAGTTGGTAGTTTTCCACCAAGGCTGCCTGTCTACAAGATCTATAGCTATCTGTTTTAGGGTCAGTGCTTTCCCACAGAGACCAAGACTGTGTTAGCAAGCATGTATGGCTGACTTAGGCCTGTGGCTGATTTTAGGCCTTCAGTGTATAAGCAAGGTTGCTCCTGACAATATTTCATCTTCATATGGATCACGTGTGAGAGGCAAAGATTTAGTGCTTTGGGGGGTAACACATGCATAAACATTTTGCTTTCTGCACATTACCTGGAAGGAGCACCTGCCTTGAAATGAATTCTCTCTCTTCATCTCTGCCACCTCTGAAACCGTCACAAAACCCTAGAAATACAGACAAATAAGTAACCAACCTGCTGCGTTAAATTAATTCATAGAATTTCCCTACACTAATTTCATTCCAGTGTGAATGAATCCTTCTGGTTGTTGGGCTTTTTTTTTTTTTTTTAATCCGTTGCATTTGAACATTTGTATGACTCTTGAGGTGGATAGAATACAAAGCTTTCATAATACGTCAGTGTTTTAAAAATAAAAAAGTTCATTTTATGACCTCAGTGCCAACTTATGGTTGTTCTCTTCTTTGCTCTCATATTTAGATCCCCATGAGTAAGCTCTGTGGTCCTTTCTTGTGGGTTGGATGCCAATATTCTGATGGTGACTCTTTAACTAGACATGTTTATGGCATTAGTGGAAATCTGTGAGAGTCGCTAGTGAGCTTTGGCACAAGACTGTTGGGAACTGACTTTAAGCAAACAGCGGCTAGAAAGCAGCTATCAGCTTTGCAGCCATCTTGAGCCATATACCCTGACATGAGACTTGGTTTTCAACAGCCTACAACAGCTGAAGCACACTCTGATATCCCACATAGCTTGTTTTGCTATTTAGTGCCCCCAGCTGCAAGAAGCATGTGGTATCCACGCCTACAAGGCATATGGTGCATGTGTTATCCACGCCATACATGCCTGTAAGGCTTACGTCATATCCACACCTGCAAGGCATGTGGTATCCACACACCTACAAGGCACATGGCAAAAGCCTATAAATACCCAGGATTTCCTTGTAGTGAGGGGTGTAGTAGTAGTAGGTGTAGTGGTGTGTGTATGGTGGAGACAGTAAAGAAGACTTTACTACAGATCCTCTGGCTTGTCTCTATTCTTCGAGTCTCTTCCCCTTCTTCCCCCCACTCTCTCTCTTGCCAGGCCCTGACCTGCAGAACAGGGTGGTCCTTTACACAAGACACTCTGAAGACCTGCCTCTTTCTATGGCTGAAGACTAGCCATCTTTCCATCAGCTTAGGGCAATGGCCTCTCTAGCATTCTTTTTCACACATCTCTCTCCCCAAGTCCTCCAGAGGCTGTTGGTTGTTTAGGCTCGAGATGAGTTCTGATACATTGTGTTCTTCACAGAGCTCAGCACTGTATTTTAAACAGTAGTTCCTCAGTGTTTTCCCACATCTTGCCCCGAAGAATTAAACTTGATCGTTAACTTCCAGTTCAACGTTAAGTTGTCCCCCTTCCCGCAAAATGTCATAAAACAGTGTCATCTAAAAACTAGGCTTTCTGGAGTATCACCACGTTCACAGAGCTCCTGTGTGTGCTGGGCCGCTGGTGTTTATCATCTGGCCCAAGGTTATTCTTAGCTCCTTGCACCCTCTCCCGTGTTCTGTTCCAGTCTGCGATTCCCTGGGAACATTATATATGCTGGTACAGCCTTCTGGGAGACGAGCCAAAGAGCTCTTGCCTGTAGGTTCTTGATCTTCGTGGTTGGTCTTTAAATCAAGTCTTATCTGTTCTCTAAACTGGGGAGGTGGGACTGGGTTAGCATCGGGGATGTAGCTATACAGCCATAGCTTTCTTCAGATAGATCTGCCCTGGTTTCTGCCTAGTTAGCTGTTCAGTGTTCTTAGCATGGACATGTGGTCCTCTTGTCTGTGCAATACCAGGGTATGTAGGTCTAATCTTACTCCATCATTAGTATCCAAAGCTAAATCGTTTTGTAGTTATCTAATGTCAAAAGCTAAGGCTTTAGCGGTGTGGTTGATAACTTCCACTCATTCTAGTAACCATCTTGCTTACCTCTGTAAAGAAGGATTCTGAGACAGAAGGAGAAGCAACCGTTGCTTGAAGCCATTTTGTGACATATTCCTTTGATGCTTGTGCAACTATTAGGCTCTTTACATTTGCTGACAATCCTGTTGTGGAAGACACTCTTGAGAAAGAGAATTCACTTTAATTGTGTAGGGAAATTCCCTTCTCTTGACACTGACTTCAAGTTAGATAAAAGTAGTAGATTATTTCGGTTGGTGTTGAAGAAGTGTTTAAGTCCATTACACTTGTGTTCTATGTTTGTGGTCCCATGATACAGAGCTTAGCTGATGGTCCAAGCAGAGTCGGGAGATATTGGTGGGCTGCTCGGGAAAATGGTGACAAAGCCATTCATTCTCTCTGTATTTCTTTTTCAGGCATTTGACTATGAGCAGAAGAAACTATTAGCCACCAAAGGTAAGTGACCAAGGAGTGTTTCCTACCTCTGTCTTTCAGTACACCTTCATTTTAAAGTTCTCCAGGTGATTTGGGGAAGAAAAAAAAAAAAAGAAAGAAAAAGGTGCTTATAAAAAAGAAACCCAAAATATATGAGTTCATGATGCATGGATCCTGCTGGAAATAAAATGTATCTTGTGAGATACATGAGCATAATTAAGGAGTCCTGCAGCCTTTCCACATTTATTTTTCATTGGATAAAATGTTTTATTCTTAGGCCCTTCACGTTAAGAAATAATGTTTAGCTATAACTTTTTCATAGATTAAAGAAAGCTTGCTCCCCGCCAGGATTACATTAAACACACACCTGCTTTCTATTCCGTTTTTCAAAGCGATGTTAAAGAAGCCGGTGGTGACTGAGGTCAGAACGCCTACGAATACATGGAGTGGCCTGGGGTTCTCGAAGTCTATGCCGGCAGAAACCATCAAGGAGCTGAGGAGAGCCAACCACGTGTCCTACAAGCCCACGATGACAACCGCCTATGAGGTACATAGTTATCCGCCGGCCCATTTTCCCCAGAACAGCTAGTTCCCTCCTGTCCCTGGCTCTTTACAGTCATAGGGACAGAATGACTTGGCTCCCGCTCTGCTTTTGTGAGCTTGTGTAAAATGGATGTGATCGCGCATTGTAGACTTTTTTTCCTCTCTCTTCCAAGTTGTTAGTCTATATGTTTGATGGAAATTTTAATTTGGGAGTATGTTTTTGTTGGATGGAGGGTATCCTACATGATCGAGTGGGGCTAAGATCAAGCAAAGAGCAGCTGCAGTGTTTCATAAAAGCTCACAAAGAGACCTTTTTGTCCGAGAGTATTACTATCAAGCCACCATAGGGGAAAAGGCAAGTAGTCAATAAAAACAGATTTTTCAACTCGGAGTTAACCTCAGTACGTTGAGATATGCCAGGAGCTCAGCAGGAAGCATCTATCTCAAGCAGCGGTTCCAACATTCTTATGTTTCCCAGATGTTGGCTGTGCAGCTCCATGGCAAGGCTGGAATCTGGCATTGTTTGCGTGTGGAGGAAGGTCCCGAACTCCATCCTCCTGGCCAGGCTTCACGTGACTCTGAGCAGACCCTGTCCTTCTGAGAATGTCAGACTTTGGCCTTAGGGAGTGAGGGTCTGGCCAACTCGCACACAGACAAGCTGGGAGATTGCAGCCGGTGGGTGGGTGGGTAAGAATGATTAAACCAAGCACCATCAGTCTCTGTCAGCCCTGCTGACTTTGAATGTGCTGGCTGCGGGTTTCGGAATTATTAGTCTAAATAGTAGGATTTGTAGATGGAATTCCTTTCTCAACCTGTCTTCATTGTAGTAAGATTGTTGCCAGATACAAGGCAAAAGCAAATACTTTTAAATTATTATTATTTTTTTAATCTCGCTTGAGCAAGGGAAGAAGAAAGCATTATTGAGTAGTCTCCCCAAGAGAATTCCATTGTCAGGGTTACAGTAGCCACCTGGCAGGCTATATTTAAGATTAAAGTAGCCTCTAGCAGCAGGAATATGGGGACCATTATGCGGCACTTTGGGGCTGTAGGTGTCCACTCCCCCATCAGGCTGCTGGAGCTCTGAGAGGAAATAGCATCTTCTTTTGTTAGCAGAAGAATTAAGCTAATGCTGAGACTTGGCCCTGCACCCTGCAGTCAGTGGTCTGCCTCCCTGGCCTCTGCTTTCCGCAGAGTAGAGCATGGGTTGTCAACCACCATTCTGTACGTTCTGAAATGAAACATTTAAATTTCAGAAATGCCCTTCACTTTTCCACTTGGAGCCTGACATTGTAGCAAGTTGGGAATTATGCATAATACAGAGGTTGGGTGTAGAGCTTCTGAGAGCTGATAAATTCTACCTGTTGTGTGTATAAGATTTGGTGAGGCTTCGTTATTCTCATCAACTTGAGTTTTCCATGGGGTTGTGTTGTCAGGTACCTAGTCATACTAGGAAGCTGCTATTAGTTCTGCTGGGGGGACTGTGTCTACAGGAAAAGCCAGGCTCCTGAAGGTTGTGACTATTGGAGGAAGTAACTAACCATTCAAGCCGTCCATGCTTTTTGTGTCCAAAGTGACAGTTTCAGGGTGTTCCGTGGACATATTATCGATAATGATCTCGAACTGGATCCACTTACTTCTTTTGTGCTTTACATGGTACCAAGTTCATGGATAAATTCATACAGTCCCCATAGATTTCTAGTTTGAAAAGAGACTCCCAGAGTGGGTGTGTCTTCACCAAGATATGGAGGCCAGTGAACGTGAGAGGAGGACTTGACTTCATTTCACAGAAGGAACTAGAACATCTCCTTAATGAGTTAACTTAAGAAGTGCATAGGGAAATATGAATTAATGTAGAGCCGTGTGACATGTATCACACACACACACACACACACACACACACACACACACACACACACAGAGAGAGAGAGAGACAGACAGACAGACAGACATAATGTTAAGCACCTGGAAGGAGAACCTTATTGTCAAGCTCTCCAAGTTCTCATATGGTCATAGGGACCGAGTGGCTTGGATGTGTTTTTGGATATGAGCCACAGTTAGATACCAGAGATCCAAGAAAACACCGCTGTAAGGGGAGGTTCAGTGCTGAAACACTAATGACGTTTTTGGCCAAAACAAACACGGGACCTTGGAATGCCTTTTCCTCTTGCACTTACCCAGGGTTAGACAGATGACTTTCTGGGGTGTGGAAATGTACAGGGCCTCTGTCTAGTAGCCAACCTTCTCCTGTGTCTCTGTTGTTGTTTTGACTGACTTGGGCTAGCCTGCTCCACTTCCTTGACTGATTTAGTCAGTCCACTTGTGTAAGCAGTGACAGTGAGCATGGAGCACAGGGAAGCTCCATATCACCTGCTTCTACCATTGCCTCTCGGAATGCCGGCAGAGGGCGACGCTGGCTTTCCTTAGGAGTGATGCTCTGTTCTTGCCTCAGGACCAGGTATTTCTTCATAAAGAGAGAGGGTCCACATGCAACATTACTGAGTTTTCTGTGGCAGCAGCTCCCCAGGCGGGCAAGCCTCTCTACTTTTCTCTGTAATAGCTCAAAAGGATTAAAACAGGAAAGACTGAGGCTGCCTTCCGTGGATGATGGCTGTGGGGAAGGATCTAAGAAATAGTAGTGGGTAGCTCCTATTGAGAGAATGAGAGAGTGAGCGAGAAGGGATGGGTGGGTGGATGGATGGATGGGAAAATAGATAAGAGAGTGAGGAAGAAGGGATGGGGAGAGATGGGTGGATGGATGGACAGATTAACAGATAGAAGATAGATAGATAGATAGATAGATAGATAGATAGATAGATAGATAGAAGAATGAGGGAGAAGGGATGGGAAGAGATGGGTGGGTAGGTAGGTGAATGGAAGGATGGATGGATGGATGGACAGGCAGATGAGAGATGGGGAGAGATAGATGGGTGGGTAGATAGATAGACAGACAGACAGACAGACAGACAGACAGACAAAAGATAGGGAAAGATGGGGTGAGATGGTTGGAACTAGATGATAGACAGACAGATAGATAGATAGATAGATGATAGAGTATCCAGATGTCTGCCATGTTTAAATTGTAGGGTGACTAGAAATGCCCTCACCTTTTTTTATTTTTTTACTCTTAATTATAAAGAAATGCAAAGAGAACATATTGTAGCCTGTGAGCTGCAGCAGCCCTGGCTCCAGCTGTTCCGGTGGCCGAGCGCTCCCCTGCCCACTGTGTGCCAGGTGCCTCCGCTTAGACTGCAGGATGCTTGCTTGGCACGAGAACTAGATACTTTGGGTTCTGTACTCTGAGTTATTGAGAAGCTGGAGTTGAGCAATTCTTTCAGGTAATTACCCTGTCCTCCCTAAAAGCTCTCTAGATAAGAGGCGGGCACTTTCCACCTTTTATTTTCCTGCCTGCTTGGTTTTATAGTAGGTCATCAAAAAGCAAACAAGGCAGCTTTGAACTGAGCCTCAAAGGCATTTGGCATTTTTCCATTTTCTTTCTGCGGTCTACGTCTTAAAGGCACAGGGGTCACCTATTCTCCAAAGCAAATCAAAGCATGAGTTGGGAACCCCGGGTGGTTTTCAACTTCCCCGACACTAAGTAAGGAAGGGGGTCTGAGAATGTTTAATCTCACATACCTCAGTGTGCAGGCGAACTGCCCAGTGGACATTTTAGATCTGCTAGTGGAAGAGCAGGAATCACCATCTTTGGAGGTCTGCCATTGGCGTGTGACTTGGATCAGTCTCCCAGGCCAGTGGTGAGGGACACTCGGATGTTGAGCTGTAGGATGCTAGCAACTCCTCAGGGCTACAGCCTCTGCCAGAATTCACTAGTTGTTGGCCCCTGCTACTCTGAGATTTATCTTGGTTTAGGATATGAAAAATATTTTCACTGGAAAATCTAGTTTTCTTTTTTTTTTCTCTATCTTAGAAGCCATAATTTCCCAGTTGGATTGCTCTGAACCAGCAAAGGCATCCTCACTGATGCAGGAAAGGGAATCTTCGAGTGTGACTCAGCATCTCTGAGACCATCCCGTGGTGTACTGCCTTGTACACATTAGTGTGCTGCTTTAGACAGTGCTGCCTTCTGGTGGGAAGGAAACAGCATGAGCAAGAAGGAAGTGGGCACTCAGATTCCTAGTCCATAACCAGCAGAGGCTGCCTGGACCTTAGGAACAGATGACAGGCATTCTGGGAAATGTACATGACAAAATAGGGCCAATGTCACAGGATCCTGGGAAAGAGCATCGAGTCCAAGGAGTGATTGGCATGGCCATTCTAACATCAGAACTCACTGGAGAAGTCTGAGAGCAGAAGGTTGGGTGGGTCATGGGGCATCAGAGATGAGGTTCTAGCAAGGGCAATCTAGGTACACACTCGAAGAAGCACCTCCACCTCCAATTAAGCACAGCAGAAGTTCAAGAATTTACGGGGAAGCATAGATTGTTTCTGATTTGGTGGTTTAAAATACTAGCCGTCATGGTTTAAATATGTTTGGCCTAGAGAGTGGCACTCTTTTGAGGTGAGGCCTTGTTGGAGGAAGCGTGTCACTGTGGGCATGGGCTTTAAGACCCTCATCCTAGCTGCCTGGAAGTCAGTCTCCTCATTGCAGCCTCCAGATGAAGATGTAGAACTCTCAGCTCCTCCTGTGCCATGCCTGCCTGGATGCTGCCATGTTCCCACCTTGATGATAATGGACTGAACCTCTGAACCTGTAAGCCAGCCCCAATTAAATGTTGTTCTTATAAGAGTTGTCTTGGTCATGGTGTCTGCTCACAGAAGCAAAACCCTAAGACACTAGCCTTGTTTTATGTGCTGGATCACAGGGAGGCAGTAAGACTAGCAATGTGGCCGGGCAGTGGTGGCACATGCCTTTAATCCCAGCACTTGGGAGGCAGAGGCAGGCAGATTTCTGAGTTTAAGGCCAGCCTGGTCTACAGAATGAGTTCCAGGACAGCCAAGACTACACAGAAAAAACCCTGTCTCGAAAAAAAACAAAAAACAAGCAAACAAACAAACAAACAAAAGACTAGCAATACGAAGAGACACCATGACCAAGGCAACTCTTATAAAGGACAACATTTAATTGGGGCTGGCTTACTGGTTTTGAGGTTCAGTCCATTATCATCATGGTAGGAAGCATGGCAGCATCCAGGCAGACATGGTGCTAGAGAAGGAGCTGGGAGTTCTACATCCTGTTCTGAAGGCAAACAAGAGAAGACTGGCTTCCAGGCAGCTAGGAGGAAGGTCTCTCAAAGCCCACCCCCATAGTGACACACTTCCAACAAGGACACACCTCCTCCAACAAAGCCACACCTCCTAAGTACCACTGCCTGGGCCAAGCCTATTCAAACCACCACACTCAACCTTGACATTCTGAAACTATAAGGATTCTTCTCACTGGGAACTCTGTGGGCATCTGCAGAGTCAGGTCTCATTGTTGAGGACATTACTCTTTCTGCATTCGTCCTTGGTACCTTCCTGAGAATGGGTGTGTCCCAGCTGCTTACAAAAAAAAGACATTGTGTTGGTATCGTTTGCATTTATTTTATCCACTTCTCCCTCCCACTCTGAGAAGTCCACTTCATTGAACTCTTCCTTCCCTTGGCTTGGACTCTTTACAGGGCTCCTCATTGTCCCTCTCAAGGTCCAGCAGTCGTGAGCACCTGGCAAGTGGAAGTGAGTCCGACAACTGGAGAGACCGAAATGGAATAAGCCCCATGGGTCACGGCGAATTCTCGGCACCCATCGGCAGCCCCAAGCGCAAGCAGAACAAATCAAGTGAGCTTGATTTCCGGTTACACTTTCAGGTGTCAGCCTAGACGCCTTTCGTGGAAGAATGAGGTGTGAAGGGCTTGGTCTGAGTCATATGTAGCCTCTTTCCAAAGACTTCCTGGTCCCTCCCTCTCAGTGGGTTTTGTACCTGGCGTATACTCTGATGCTTGCCATCCCCAAAATGCCATTATTTACAGACACGACCTGCCTGTAGGATTCGAGTTCTGCGAGTCATAAGCATACCTAAAGCATGCTTATTGAGAACCATGCATCAGGCCGTGTCTCACACCTAGCAGGTGCACGTTCTATAGACGTCTGTGAAGGGAATAACGCAAGCGTGCACACACTCACATGCCTCCATATAGAGAGGAAGAGACAGGAACCTATGAAAGCACTTGAGTAAGGTAGGATCAAAGTAGCACACTAGACAATCAAAGAAAAGCTAGCTATTAAAGGTGAAAATAGGACTTTTAACTTAAATCTTAAATTTTGGAATGTTGTACGCGTGTCTTGCTGCTATATCATTTTCTCCCCTCCCTCCCGTGCCTTCCTGACTCCCTCTCTCAGCAGCTATGGGTTGCCTGCAGCTTTTTTAGCTAGGGGGTGGGACCTAGTGAGATTTCTCCAATTGACATGGGCCTGTCAGCTGATTTTGTCATAATGCAGATCCTGTTTGGGCAGGATGGATTAGCATGAACGGAAAAATTATTCCAGACAAAAGATAGCACAGTGACCATGAAGTATGTTGATAATGCCTGTTTATTCAGGGTTCTTGAAGAACTGGGAATACCAAAAAAACGTGGCATCAGGATATCGGAAGGCATCGCAGATGAGTGCAGGGGACCTTGTAGCCTATGGTTGTGGTTAATCAAGGTGGCTGTGTTGTCAGGTGTATCCAACTTGAAGACGAGCTGTGGTCTTTACCAAGTCTTAAATCAGAGAGAGAGGTCAGGTCAACTCTTCTCCCCGATGAAGTATTTGTAGGTGGAGACTGTATCAGCTACTGTCTGATTCTCTAAACACCCCCAGTGCTGTCAGCCCAGAGGGTTGACACAAAGGGTTAACACGAAATGAAGGGTTTGGGGTGTAGGTGTGTTTGCCTTGTAGTCCAGTGCAAGCTGGCTTTGAATTCCTCCTTTCCTTCAGCTAACATTAGATACTTAACACCGACTGTACTAAATTGTTGAATTAAAAGTTAGTTTAAGATGAGCTTGTGGAGAAAAAGGGCCAAGGTGAGGGATTCATGGAGCCCCATTGTCTGACTTTCCCCAGGAAATTGTAAAAGTTGGGGTGGGGTTTAAAAGAAGGCACAGGAACTATCGACAGCTAACACGAACATACCAACGATCCACACAAAGTTATGGGCCATTATAAATATTTCTGTTTTTCAAATGTCTGTTTAAATTTTTATGAATATGTTTTACTTGGCCCAGATCTACACTGTATCTAACACTGGTCCAGCATTTTAATTCTCACAAGAATGGGCTTGGACGCTTTTTCTTTATACCCTGGGTCTTAGCCTCAAAGTTTCTTCCTTCTTAGCATCCTCTGTTTATGCCAGTTGCTCAACTGTAGATTCTGAAGGCACCCCTTTGCTCTCCCGGAAGGTAAGTTCATCACTTGGATGGAAATTTATAAGATCACCCTGTGGTTAACTTGTACTTGCTTAAAGGCAGTGGTCCCTGAGGGGCTCCCAGGATATGGCTTTGTAGCACCCTTGAAATACCCTTTGGGGTGGGGGGAGACTTCTGCCTTAACTCCAAATGATGGCCCAAGGATCTTATTTTAGATGCTAGTTTGGGATTCCTTCATATTCTTCCCATAAGAAAACACTTGTTTTCCAAATGAAATGTGAATGAATGACTGGCCTTTGAGATGCTGGAGAGAGCTGTTTAGTTTGCATGAAGGGGATGGGAGGTTGTGATCTGTGACTTGAGAAACCTATGCTAAGCAGGCCCTGAGGTTTCCTTGCTACAGAGAGAGCTTTGGAGTGGCCTACATGGATCTGCCTGGCTGGAGGAGCATATTTTCTCTCTCTCTCTCTCTCTCTCTCTCTCTCTCTCTCTCTCTCTCTCTCATTCCTTCTTAGGGACACATCCTTGCTATGACAACACAGGCAGGAGACAAGCATGGCCACACACCTCCACTAAGACCCTCTGAAGTAGTATGCTTGGGTGTTTGGTACGGTTCTGTGGTCCTTCCACTGGTCCAGATTGTCAGTTGTTCTGGGAACCAACAATCAAATCATTTGCGGAGCCAAGACAGTTTTCCATATTGCTCTGTTAGCAGTCTTCCCAGGAAACACATTTGCTCTGTTGTAAATTAAATCCAGGCACCTCTGCCTCACCGTTGCAGATGGTACTCACTCAGGAGATGCCCCATTTGATGGACTTGATGCCCAGATGCATTCTTCAAGGCATCCGAATGTGTGTACTATAGCATCCCACAATTCTTCTGAGTGAGGAGGAGGCACAGGTTGGGGGACAAGAGAGCTACCCTGCTCTCCAAAGGGAGCCTGGACCCCTGATCACTTCCTGTTCCTTTACCATGTCCCAGAGTTCCCTTCCGGCTTTTCATTGGAGTTTCATCAAATCTATAAAGAGCAAACGCTCAGGGAAAAACACAGCACATAATTATTAAGAGCAGAGGCACTGGTACTGACTGTCTGCCTCATGAGTGTAACCTCGAAATGGCAAGAGCCTCCCAACAGCAGTGAACAGCTCATCCTATGGTAACAGATTACCACACTCCCCCAGCCTGCTCTCGGCTCGGCTGAGCAATGAAATCTGAAATGCTTAGTGATTAAGACTTTTAATTAAACCACCTTCTCCTGTGGCCTTGACTGCCTCTCCTTTGCTTTCCAGGAGAGCATTACCTAAGCAGCAGCAACTACATGGACTGCATTTCCTCGCTGACTGGAAGCAATGGCTGCAACCTGAACAGCTGCTTCAAAGGTTCTGATCTCCCGGAGCTTTTCAGCAAGCTGGGCCTGGGCAAATACACAGATGTCTTCCAGCAGCAAGAGGTCGGCCAGCCCGAGTCTTCCTGGGTGTCTTTGTTTGGGTTGTGGGTGCGGTGACCTCCAGAAGGAAGCCGCTCGTTGACCTGTGGTGGTTGTTTCATTTTAGGTCAGGTCTTACTTAGCTTTGTTCAAGGTGCTGAGGAAAATGTGGTATCATTTCTTATTTGGTATAGCATGGAAAAGCAGAGAAGTGGAGTGGGGTTTGCAGAAAAGCACCTCAACCATCCTTCAGCGTTTTAGCTGAGAGAGCACACTTGGTGTATGGATGCAGGGGGATCGGGGTCACAGCTCCCCCGAGGTCAGCATGGAGCCTTATCATTCCCATCTGCAGTCATATATGATATGTACCAGAGCCTGCAGGGCACATCACCGCCTGTTGCCAGAGCTGGATGTTAGTAACGGGGCAGATGGGATCTGAATTCACTGCCGTTATCTTTCTAGTCCTGCAGGCTCCCTTCAAAATAAGAGCCCTGCTCTTGAGCTGTTCTCTCTGATACTTTGTTGCGGAAGCCACAGGACACAGCTGTGCTATTATACAGCAAATTATGTACTGTTCTTGAGATAGTCTTCTGTGTTCAGTGGCTGAGGACTTGATTCTCATGCACAGTTGTATACAACACCGTGGGAGAGATCATCTTGTACACCCTTCGGTTTCTTCCTTCAACCGAAAGCTAACAGACATTCCCATTGGTATCTTGCAATAATCGAAAGCTGACAACCCTTCTGTCCCCTGGACAGATCCATATCCTTCTTTCTTATCAGGCCACAAATGTGGCACAGTATTTGTATTGTTTTTAAGCATGGCTGCCAAGAGGCTCAGGGCTCAGTTTATCGCGGTGACATCAAGTTGTGGGATTAGTCTATCTCCTGTTAACAATTCCTTTCAGCTCATCCGCTCACCAATGTGTGACTGTTTGTGGGTTTGTTTGTTTGTTTGTTTGTTTGTTTTTTAAGATGTTATTTGCTGGGGATGAGTGTTTTCCTCAATGTATCTATGTCTGTGTACCATGTGTGTGAGGTACCCACAGAAGACAGAGTTGGACATCAGCTATCCTAGGACTGTAGTTACAGACAGTTGTGAGCCACCATGCAGGAGCTGGGAATTGAACCAGGTTCCTTTGGAAGAGCACAAGCTGTGCTCCTAACTGCCGAGCCATCTCTCCAGCCCCAGCCACCCATTACCTAATATTTTTGGCCCTCAGGTTGGTGCCACCACCGTTGGTATTAGGAAGTAGATGGAGCTGACAGACTGATATAATAACGGGTCGATTCTATGGTGGTCAAGAGACACGTACTTAACCGACTTGGCCATAGCTTGTTTCTGTCTTCCACAGATTGATCTTCAGACATTCCTCACTCTCACAGACCAGGATTTGAAGGAGCTGGGAATCACAACCTTTGGTGCCCGGAGGAAGATGCTGCTGGCAATTTCAGGTGAATATATGTTGAATTTGTATTTTAAAATCTGAAAAGCCCTCTGCCAGGGGCCTCAGCATGTAGGGCGGGTTCTGTCCATCAGCTACTCAGTCCTCTGACATCTCAGTGGCTATGATGCAGTTGAGGTGGGGTTTCTCCTGCCAACCCTTAACCAATGCTGAAAACACCTTCCTACCTACACAAGGCCCTGCCTGAAGTCCACCTGGGCGATACTATTTCTTATAATAGAACTCCTCAAAAAGATGTAGCCGAGATTGACCCGTACAGAACATGAGACAGGGTGAGCAATTGAATTCTTTTAAGCCGTTGTGATAAGCAAGTTACTCATTTGGTGGGTAATTATTCTTGATTGAATGCCGTGTTCAAATGCATAGGCCCTTGAACGCCAGGGTCATCACCCTGAGAGTAAATGAACCCTCATGGTGTTTCTTGGCTGGATTATCAGACTTAATGCCTTATGAGGTTTTTTTTTCCTAATGTTTTAGCAGAATTTGAGTCATAGGTAGAAGAAAACTGATAATATCATCGTCCCAATCTGCCCTGTGGGTGGGCTGTTGCATATTCATTTAGCAAGTACTTTGTATGTACTCAATGGGTGCCGTGCAGGTGACGTCAGGATGGTGCACACATACGTCAGTGTGCCTCAGAAGTGTTCACAGGAGAGCAAGAAGTCTTCCCAGCAGTGCTCTTAAATGCCAAGTCCATGTGTGCCTGCCCTTTGAAAAGACAGTGTCACTAAATAAAGGCAGAAGCCAAGCTTTCTTTGCTGGGGGGGGGGGGGGGGGGGACTGTGACTTTGCAGGACTGGGCCAGTGTGAGGGGAACAGTTGCATTTGGCTGGTGGATATCCTTTTCAGACAGTGTCCGCTAATCAAATTGGAAAATACAATTCAAAAAACCTTAATGATTGGCCATTTCATTTAACAACATCACTAGACCCACATGCTCCTAGAAAATCTTTGCTTATGCCTTAGACTCCGCCACAGTAGCGTCTGTGCATATAAGCTTCAGGTCTCTACGTTTACCCACTGGGGTGGGGGTGGGGCACCAGCCTGTTTTAACAGTGTTCAGGTGGATGTGTAATTCCTGATTAGTTATGAGCTCCTCACAGTACGTGTGAGGGGAAACAGTGGATTCAGACCGGACGCTTTGGCTCTGCCGGGCCTAGTCATTGATCCTTGAGTCTGGGCCAGTCTCCAAATCTCTCTTGGTTTTGGCTTGTCGTGAATGTGGACTGTGGTGGAGATTGTGTGGTTCACTTTCCATTACCCAGACCTGTCCTTCTGTGAAATCCATCACCAGGCTTGATGAAAACAGAAAGCTAGAGAAGCAGGGAATACTCTTAGCCAGCTGTTCCAAACCCTTGTCTGTTCCTTTGGCCATTTCAGTAATAAGATTGCTTTGTTCGCTGTGATTTCATAGAACCTAACCAGAGAGTGTTATTCTTAAGACTCTCATGTTAGATACTCCCACAGTCTTTCGTTGATTTTATTTGCCTAAGTCACATGCTTATGGATACAGGCCAGCCCTTCTATACAGAGAACTATCTACCCCAGCACTCGCCACAGAGGACAGCTCCCAGACATTTTCTCAGATGGTAGGTGGGTCATCAGGAAGCTTTCCTCTGGAATATGGCAACGTCCCTAAGTCTAGGTTTGGGAGAATGTGGAGTAAGACAGATAGGGTTTTGAATCCTCTATTTTTCTGATTGTCCACTGTCTTAGCTAGGATTTCCATTGTTGTGAACAGACATCATGTCCAAGACAACTCTTACAAATGAAAACATTTAATTGGGGCTGGCTTACAGGTTCAAAGGTTTAGTCCATTATTATCAAGGTGGGAACATGGCAGCATCCAGGCAGACATGAGGCTGGAGGCTCTGAAAGTTCTACATCTTAATCCAGAGGCAGACAGGAGAAGACTGTCTTCCATGTGAAGGACCTCAAGTATGTCACTCCCACTGTGACATACTTCCTCCAACCAGGCCACACCTCCTAATAGTGCCATCTCTTGGGCCAAGCGTATACAGACCACCACATCCACTTTAGTGTGTTCCTCTGAGGTCAGTGTGTATGCTTTGGAGACCGCCTCTCCTAATGTGCTCACAGGTTCTCTTGCCTTTAAAAAGGGAATTAGGTAGCAAGGGACTGCTCCACACACCACGGGGTCTTTGATCACACTCAAGGATGGTTTGCCTTTACTACGCTGAATGCATTTGCTGGAACCAAATAAATCCCTTTCTTTGCAAGTTGTAATGTTGTCACTCGGAAATGCTTCATCAAAAAGATCCTTCTCCCAATCACAACCCCCAAGCATTCTACCCCAGATGGATGTAGGTTGGCTGGGCAGCCCAGACTCACGCTTGTCTTCCGGTTAGATGATTCACCGAAAAGACTCCTTTGTAGAACTGTGCAGACTGTTTAATTTGTCCTTGGAGTACAAGGTTTTATCTTGGGGCAGAAAGCCTGCATTCTAAAACCGTCAGAACTGAACCTGAGATGTAGAGGTGCATCCAAGAATAGGTCTGACTTTTTTTTTTTTTTTTAAATCAGAAGATTCTGAGACTAGCTTAATAACTGGTTAGCTAGCTGGACAGACTCAGTGAGAGGCACGTTAGCGTCCTGTTGACAAGCCTCCCCCCACAGCCTCAGGTAGATCTAACATCTCCCGACCTATTCTTTTAGTTTGTGACTCTGTTCAGATCCGCAACAAGATCCTGAGAGCTGCCAGGATTGTGTGAACCTTGGAATTTCAAAGAAAAAGGTTGGTATTTTTCTGAAAAAAAAAAATACAAAACAACAACAACAAAAAAACCCAAAAACCAAAAAACAAAAACCTATCCCCTTAGGGTTTCTGAGACAAGAAAAAAAAATCGACTAGAGAGAGGAGCTTTTGTTTTAATCTTAAAAATAACTAAGACCCTAAAATATCATCAGTAGGACTTGCCCTGACAACCTGTCTCAGGCAGGTTTGGTGTTTTGTTTGTTTTGTTTTGTTTTCTGAGCCTCACGTGTTTACTCTTTTAGACATACACCTTTGTGGATGGCCTGATAGCCCCCCAATGATCATTGCAATCTTTTAGCTGGCTAGCTGATGGGACCTTTTAAAAACAGCAGAAAATTGCTTCACCAGTCCCCATTATTTTTATGTGCTCCTTGCACATGCTTCTCTGCCGGGGAAGAATGTCCAGCCGCTTTCCATACTTTTCTCTTCTCTGGTAATATGGGAACAAACTGCCAAGTTCCTACCTTAGCCCAGTGAGAAAAAAGACCAAAGATGGTCTTCTCTTAGTTTGCCTTTAAGTCCCATCTTGAATCTGAATTTTGAAGTTCTGTGTTTGCAGGCTTTTAAAATAAGATACAAATCCTTCAGCTTCTTAGAAGGAATGCCAGATTCTGTAGCGACGGAAACAACAGTCATGTCACCTGTGCCAGTGTGTGCCCTGTTCATAGACATACCTTATCTCTTCACAGGTTTTAAACTATTCTTACAATTCATGAATGGATTGGGTATACTGCAGTACAAACTTAAGATGATAAACTCTGTCACGGGTCATACTTTAAGTGGTGATGTCTCTGGTGGCATTTCCCAGTACCACGAGAGAGGCCTTAGTTATCTACGGTCATGAAACCCAGTGTTCACTGGAGCCTTGCATCAGGCAGGTGGGAACTCGGCTCAGCACTGCATCGGTGTGCCAGCAAGGGACATTAACTTTTGAAAAACCAAGTTTTCTTATCTATAAAGTAGAGAAATGCTCGTGTTATTTGCCCTGTAGGGAAGACTTGATCAAAGTGAAGTAATTCTAAGTTTATCTGTCATCACTTCTAATGCAACAATAGTATCTTTCCTTTAAGAACAGTGTGTTAACAAAGAGAGGTATCTCCAAGGTTGACTTGAGCCTTACAGGGCAGACACTTACATTCTGAAAACAGGGGAACTGTTAGGGTGTGCAGAGTACCTTCTAGTACTCAGCAGACAGGAGTATGACTGACTGTCTGGTGGTCCTTACCCACCCAGCTCATCCGAGACCCAACTGTTTTCTCATCTTAAGACTCCCCAGAGCTCCCGTGGCTCACCGTGTGACTGTAGAATTCCAAAGACGATGTATGTAGAGGGAATGATACGAAACTGAGTTCTGTACCGATAGATATGAGGTGTTGAATCTCCTGCCCAAGTCCACTGAACAGAGACATCTTCAAGCAAGTTAGTTTTACACCCTCCTGATTATTCAAAGTTGAGCAAATTAGAGAGATTGACATTTGGTCCTTATGAGAAATCCCCAGTTCCTGTCTCAGAATTCCCTTGACATGTCTTCCTAGAGTACTTTTGGGTGACACCAAGGTCTATCAAACGGTGGATGCCTAGTCACATATTGCCCCCGCAACGGATAGCTGTTTGCCTTCCTGTTTGGTTCCGTACCGCCATGTGAAAAAATCATCAGATATATTTCCTAAGTACTCGGGATCCTTTGAGATCAAAGAAGGATATTTTATTTTTCCCTGACAATTTAGATTTCGGTATTGCTTTTTAAGTATTCATTTTCAAAGCGGGTAAAACAGGTAAAGCTCTCCTGTTCAAAGCTCTCCTTTGTGGATAACTGGCTGCCATTTGGAAAGCCTAGGCTTGGTGTGTTGGTGTGATTGTTTGGTGGTGACTTAATTCTCTCCTGGGCAGCCTTCAGGCACTTCAGGAGTTCCTCTCATGTTTGACATGGAGTGTGTGTGTGTGTGTGTGTGTGTGTGTGTGATTTATCTTCTCATGCTGAAATTATACATGTGCCTCTGTATACATGTGCCTCTGTGCCTATGACATTTGGGCCTAAGAAAACTGTCTAAGATGGCTAGAGATTTCTGAGCATGGCACCTCCCTGGGTTTTACAAACCATAACAAACACCATTTGCCCTGGTTTCCTAGGTGAGCAGTCAGTGCCTCTCATGCAGCAGGCTGTGTGATGTTCAGAAATGCTCTATTAACTAGAATGTCTACCTTCTGCCACCGACAGGGCTTTCCCCACAAAAACCCACTACCACCACCCTCTGAGCTCCGATAAGTGCTCTGCTTACGCAGAGCACCTCTCAATGACCTGCTAACACCGAGCTCTTTCTCTCTTTTATTCTTTTCCTAGAGCTAAGTAAAAACCGGAGAAAACTTTTTGAACCACCAAATGCATCCTGTACCTCCTTCCTGGAAGGTGGAGCCAGTGGGAGGCTGCCCCGCCAGTATCACTCAGACATTGCCAGCGTCAGTGGCCGCTGGTAGCGGTACCTTCCGGACACGCGCCTGCTATCTGCAAAGGTGGACACGATCTGTCGTCCGTCCTTGCCACTCTGGATGTCTGGTATCAGGACCAAAGTGTTGAATTCGCACCCATACTTCATGGCAAAAAAAAAAAAGAGAGAGAGAGAGAGAGAAGAAGAAGAAGAAGAAGAAGAAGAAGAAGAAGAAGAAGAAGAAG
>JANHMN010000019.1:32746411-32784412 GCA_030674055.1 Rhabdomys pumilio
GAAGAAGAAGAAGAAGAAGAAGAAGAAGAAGAAGAAGAAGAAGAAGAGAGAAGTGTCTCATGTTCTCATGTTTCCGTAAAAACACCAAAGGGAAAAATGCTATTTTAAAAACTGGCAATTGGACAGAATTTGCAAAGTGAGGGATAGGGCTTTGTTTCTTTCTATTTACCTATATTACATATGCACTGACTTTTTTTTTTTATTATTGGTACCTAAAATGAAGGAGAGTTTTGACATCTGGGATGCCAGAAAAACTTAGAAGTTATTTTGTTGGCTTGAACTGTCCTGGTGTTTGGGGATTTAAAAAAAATAATAATAATCAAAGTATAATTTTCTGCTTTAAAATAATGACTGAGGCCTTCCAGCACTTTATACGGTCTAGTTGCTCCTCCTGTGGAATCTGTCTCTCATCTCTGTGTTTCTGGTATTGGTAAAAAAAATTTTTTTTTTTTTTTTTTGGGCCTGGCTTCATCACAGGTTTATTTGAAATGGTACTGGACTTTACATAGTTCCCATGCAGAATTTTCTGTGCTGTTGGGAAAATGTGAGTCGCTTGGCTCTGGACCAAATTCAGTTCATTTGTGTCAACATCTTAGGAACCCTGGGCCGTGACTGCCGTCCACTGGCAAGGTACAAAAGACAGACCAAATGGACTTTGCGATACCAATTCTTCGCAGTTGGCATAGTTAGCTGCTGTCTGTATTACTAAATTTCAATGGCTGTCTGAAGGCCAAGGGGCTGGTCTTTTAGTATACTGCCACTAAAGGACATTTATTTATATCAAACTTTTATTTTTAGATATTATAAGCATACAGTAGATAAGTGATGAGATTGATATTTTCTAGAGATTTATGGTAGAGGTTGAGCTGCATTCATAACTGGAGCCCTAGGTTGTCACTTTATTTAAAAAGACAAGCAACCATTTGACGAGACAGCATTGCTGCCATTATGGAGAGAAGAGGCCCCGACTCCTTACCCAGTAGCTCCACCCCCTGTGGGGTCACGGGACTTTACCCAAAGTGCCTTTGTCTGCTTGGAGTCAGCTTAGATCAGTTGGAAACATAGAACGGGTCCAGGGGGACAGCTTATCCAAGAGCTAAATTCTGAAGGGGGAGGGGGAAAAAGGGCTTTTTAAATGGCCAGCTTTATTGTTACAATCTTATACTGTGAAAGTCCAAGAGATTAGCGAACGTTATTTCCTGTCTTTGCAGACAATATGAAGGTTTTCAGTCCAATGAAGAAAACCACTCAAGTGCCTTTCTCTCTTCAGAGCTATATTCTTACCAAATGTATACAGGTTTTTTAGGGGGGGTTGGGGAGACTTTTCCTATAGGACATGTTGTCAGTTATCTTTAGTGATGTGTTTATGTTAATATGTTAAGGCTTTCTGTGTGAAATAAACCCCTCCCTCCTGTTCTTGGTAGAGAAGAGTTGGAGGAGTGTGCACACAGCTGGGTGCCTGTACAAATGCAAGGTATGAAATACTTGCCTAGTGCCTAGTGTTTTCTTCCGAGGCTAACTCTGGTCACTAAAGAACTGAAGCAATTTTTACATGTAGAAAAGTTTTCACTTTGAAAACGTTGGCTACCTGGAAGCATAGACAATGACAACGTGCTTGCCACAGCGGTAATATCTACCTGGTATCAATCTCAGCCTGACCGCATAAGGATACAGAATCGAATCGTTCCCTGTGCAAGCATGGTATGGCCATCCCGTGCCCATGTGCTCAGATGACTGCCCGAGGCTCATCACATATCCAGTTGACCACCTCAAAGGGACGACTCAGTTCTCCAAATTTTGTTGTTTTCTTTCACTAAAGAAAAAGTCATTGGGAGCTCACTGTGGACTCTGCCATGCATTTGCTAAAGGGAGGAGAGGAACCAGATATTCGATAGTGAGCTGGTTTAGGTTGTATACACAGTGCTTTAATTTCACACCAAAGGGAAACTGTCCACTCCAACTTGATTAAATAGGGAGGCTAAGAAATAATTAAAAACACTGGAAGGTTTTTCTCCCTTTCTTTTGATGCAGTAAAGGGAATATGATGATACCAGGGCCCTACAGAGTTGGTGTTCTTTGCCATGCACGGAATATTTGGGGTTGTTCGAAGTAATGTTAACTTTTAGCCAACCTGTCTGTTCTCATGATTGGTGATCTGTAAATATGGAGCAGACCTGGATTGTATTTCATGGGGGAGGGGGGGTGTCCTTGTCCTTCTCGTCACTTTTTAAAAAACCCGTGAGATGAGATCAGCATTGAAAGTGGGGATTTTTTTTTCTAAAGTAATCATTACATGAGAAATAAATTTATATAACCCCTTTTTATTGCTTTCTACATGGAATGTGTCTCTTTTGTTCTTTAAAATCTTTCCACATATTCTCTGTCTCTGTCTCCAGCAGAGTGGGAATGTGTCCTCAGCAGAGTTGAGTCTCCGTCCCCTCTCCTCTCACCGTCAGCAGGAAGCTAACCGACTTTATTTTAGGACAGTGAATTTGAGAGTAGTGATTGGTCCTTTTCCCTGTCACCAGCCATCAGTATGTACAGGAAGAGTGACAGAGAGTAGGTTTGTTGTTTTTCTTTTGTTCTTTAATAAAGACTCAGGTGAGGCCACTCAACTGGGTCCCATGCTCAGCTGGGCTGAGTTTGACCCTGGTTTCCTTACAAAAACTGTTCATCTGTCCAATGGTCTATGAGTGCCTTGACCTGAGATGTGAACCAGCCTCATTCTCAAACTGAGATTGAAACTCTGTTACTGTTCCTGAGATGTGGCTAAATATTTAAGAAACCCTAATCTTCTGTACCCTTATAGTCTCGGGAATATCTCCACATGAATTTTATGTCAGCCATTCTTGGTAATTGTTTTGAGAAAAAAGGTTCTTTGTATGACTGAAACCTTATGAGTAGCTCAATGAACAAATCACCACCCATTCGTTGTTGATGCATATAGAATTTCTTATATAGGTTATATATGTGGCATCCCATAGTCGAGGCCCAGTAATGAACGAAATAGAACCTCTTGGGCTGGCAAGATGGCTCAGTAGGTAAAGGTGCCTGCTACCAAGACTTATGACCTGAGTTCAAGTCCCTAGTTGACTCCCAGGTTATCATTTGACTGCTACATACAAGTGTTATGGCATGTGTGTTCTCCCTACACCAAATAAATAGGTGGGTGGATGGATGGATGGGTGGGTAGGTAAATAGATGGGTGGATGGATGGGTAGGTGGGTGGATGGATGGATGGATGGATGGATGGATGGATGGATGGATGAATGGATGGGTAGGTGGGTAGATGGATGGGTAGGTGGGTGGATGGATGGATGGGTGGATGGATGGATGGGTGGATGGGTGGATGGATGAAAGGATGGGTGGGTAATGGGTGAATAGGGATGTGGATTGATTGATGAGTAGATAGGCATGCTAAAAAAAGAATGAAACACACCTCCATGTCCTCCATAAGCTGGCATTCTAAATAGAGAAATGGAGCTGAGTATGTATCACATGACATTGTCTGGAGAGATCCAAACACCTTTATTCCAGATAAAGAAGGTGCCTAGAGACCAAAAAGGACTGCAGCTAAATTCAGCTTGTTGAACCAGTAAGGTCACTAGGGCTACTGACAGGAACTCAGGTGACTCAAGGACAGCTTCATCACTAGTGAGCACCATCCACAGGACAGTTAGCTCAGGGGGCAGCCATACTGCTGAACAGGTTTCAGCCCCAGACAACATTTATCTCTTGTATGCTCTAGCTGTCCTAAGATGATGAACAACAGCAGAATGGAATGGTGATTAGAGACTCTGTTGAGGGGTTTTGAATCCCCATCAGGGCAAGATTGTCAAGGACCCCGTTACCATAGACATCACCTGCCAACTATGCCACTCTCCTTCTTTTGCCAAGTCTTCTGTGGGACATCGTAGCCAGTCTGCTTCATGATGGAAGATGGCCATATCACCCCAGAACAAACCCCTCCCTTACAAGACTGTGGACTATCTCCACCTTTCCACATGAGCCTCTGTAAGTGTCCTGGGGGAGAGCTGTCTGGAGCTGTCTGGAGGTCCAGTTTTTAATAAAACTGTTAAAGGTGTCCATTGCATCAGAACAAGCCCATGCTTTCAGATGTCAATGGTTCGTTCCCAGTTCCCCTCCCCTTCTTCCCAGTTGGACAGTTTTAATTATATTCACAAAAGGAGGGTGTGACTGAAGGGCTGGGACACCCCTCACAGTTATGCTGCGACAACGTTAGGGACCCTAATTTTCTCAGACCATGCTCTAGGTTACATCATGGTGTATAGAAGTCAAGTTTACCATAACATGACTTTGCTATGACAGTGGACACTCAAGGCCAGCTGTGATACTAGGGACTTAATTCCAGATGTGTAGATGGTAGACCGTGGGCTATTCAGCTCTCTCTAGATGAAACTGTCGTCCGAGAAATTTATCCCAACTTGAGTGCTTATTACATATCTTCTGATGTGTTGGAATGCATTTAACCTAATAAGATGGTATTTATGCAAGGTGCTGTTTGACTTTAGGCCTCAATGCTCCTACCAACCTGCTCGAGGTAAGCCAGCTTCTTTTCTGAAAACAGTCTTTAGGATGACACCAGGTAACCTAGCGATGAGGTAACGACACTGGGTGTCAAGTCTGAGAAGGATGAAGTTAAATATTATCTCTGGAGCATGAGAACACTCCTACCAGAGAGACCTCATATATAAAGCCAAAAGACATACCTTTGTGGTGTCACTGATGGGACCAAGGGGCAATGTCAGTCTAGGGACAGGGTGTATAACGAACAGCAAGTTCACAGTAGTCCGTCATTGTTACTAAGTGGTCTTTCTTTTTAGTAAATGTACATTTCTTTCCTGTCATGGAAACTTGCTGTGATCACCTGTTTCCTTCATAGGAAGACTGCTTCTGCCTCAGTGTTGGGGGAGAAACTGAAACTCAGTCTAGTACTGAGAGGGTTAACTTTATCTACCTCATTGGATAAAGAAACACTCAGAGCATTAGTGAGAGACACCATCCTATGTATCTCTGGGGGCATTTTCAGAGTAGACTCACTGAGGCAAGAAGACCCTCTCTGACTGTAAATGATGCCATCTCATGAGCTGGAAGCCCAAGGTAAATTAGGCTAAAAGCCAGTGGAGGGCTCTCACCCCTTTCCCTGCTTCCTGGCCCACTGAGCTATGAGCAAGGTGCCAAGTGCCATCACCCACATCTATGGTCTTCGTGCTTTCCTGCCATCCTGGATTGTATCCTTTCAATCCACGAGGCAGCTTGTAACCTTTTCCTCCCCAAACTGCCTCTTGTTGGAGAGCTGGTTACAGAAATGAGACACAGTATCTGCTGTTAGCATTTTTTCTAGGCTCTGCCCAACAGTTACCTAGCAACAGCCAGGTAGGAGTCTAGCTTGCTGTAAAAGGACTGTTTGGTGTCTCCTCTCTCTCTCTCTCTCTCTCTCTCTCTCTCTCTCTCTCTCTCTCTCTCTCTCTCCTCTCTCTTTCTCTGCCTCTACTCCTTCTCAACCCCTCCTCATCCTCATGGCCCCCAAAAACTTCATTTTATACTAGTCCATGTATGGCTGATACCTGGGGAGGGGGATGCCACAACATGGGCCCGCTAAGGCACGCCCTCCTACCACATCATGCCACACCATTACAAAACATATTACTTCCTGGGGTAGGTCCGGGGCCTGGTGTTGTATTTAAATGACGTTATTGTTGTACCCGAATCACTGGAATTAGATCCATCTATCTGAGGCGCCAGTGTGTTCATGGCTGGCTTTCCAGTCACTGGCTATATCTCATTCTCTGATTACTACTCCTACTTCCTGGCTTCTGACTGTTTCCATCATTCACGCCATCCAGCTCATCCTTGATTTTCTTCAGCTGTGTAAACGAGTCTTGCTTTTAGGAAGAGTTATTAGCTTGGGCTTGGGCTAATTTTAGTTGTTTCCCACTTTAAAAAGCGAACAGGGTCTGGTCGGTCATATTTGACCCTTCCTACAGATGTGGTCAGGACGTGTCAAAAACACGTCACCAAGGGACGCTGCCTTCTTGCTGTTGTTAGAAATGCTTAGGCTCCTTCTGAAAAGAGGGAGGCAGATGGAGGTTGGCATCCCTGCTTGGGTTAGTTGTGAATTTGGTGTGGAATCGATTTTGGGGAACGGGGAGTCTGAACGTGACTTTGAAAGGAGAATCTGTGTGGGAACAAGAACCTTAAGGGAGAAGCCAGAGCAGCTGCGCGTTTCAGACTGGGAGGGTCACAGAAGCACAGAGACTAGAACTCAGTAACTGGGTATGCACAGCCCTTCAATCACGGGCAGTAAGTGGTTCTAACTTGTCTCTGTGAGCCTGTCATCCCTCTCAGTGGCCCTGGGACTCAGACTTTAGCAGAAC
The DNA here is from genome assembly GCA_030674055.1 of Rhabdomys pumilio. NCBI lineage: Eukaryota > Metazoa > Chordata > Mammalia > Rodentia > Muridae > Rhabdomys > Rhabdomys pumilio. The sequence continues at coordinate 32,752,810 of JANHMN010000019.1, forward strand.
ATCTGAGAAACAATCGATATGCAGGCCAAAGCACAATGGTGTCTTGGTCCAAGCTTGAAGATCTGTTTCTCTCTCTCTCTCTCTCTCTCTCTCTGTGTGTGTGTGTGTGTGTGTGTGGTGTTGGCATGGCTTCCCTCCCACATGAGTCTGTCCCCTAACAACAGCTACATGAAGTCACGTCCTCCATGTATGTTCTTCCTATGGCTTGAGAATTAACCACTAAACACAGTGAGAAGCAGCAACTTTCCCACACGCCTACAGGGCATTTGTAACTAGTAACTAGGAAGGGAACAGTCCATCCTGCTACTTTGTGTATACTTTAAAATGTTTTTAAGACACATGAAACTACCTTCTAGAAAACTAAAAATAAGGCAGGAGAAGTTAAGAGAAGGTATATTTAGCCTGTTTCACACAATATATTTGGACACTGTAATTTATAATGAGGACCTTTGACTTTAAATATATATATATATATATTATAAATATATATTATATAATATAAATATATATTATATAAATATACATTATATATTATAAATATATATATATAAAGTATATATACACTTTATATATATATTTAAATATATATATAACTGTGCATATATATACGTATATATGTGTGTGTGTGTATATATATATGTGTGTGTGTATATATATATGTATATGTGCATATATATATATATATATATATATATATATATACACAGTTCTCAAATGACCAAAGAATATGAGAAATAATGTTTAATACCCCTGGTTGTCAGGGAAATACAAATGCATCTTACTCTAGTCAGAATGACCATTCCCATCCCCCACCCCAGTCACCAAAGGACAATAAATGCTGATGAGGGCTTGGGCAAGTGAACCTTATTCACTGTTAGGAGGAGTGTGAAGTAGTGTAGCCACTTAGCAATCAGTGTAGAGGTTAGCATGTGATAGAATTACCATGGATAGAACTAACTCCACCCCTCCTGGGTCTATACCCCAAGGAATAGGACCATCACACGGATATTTGCAGAAACAATTTTGTTGCTTGTTCGCTATAGCCAGGATACAGAACCAGCCTAGATGCCTGTCAACAGATAAATGGATAGAATACGGAAGAGATAGACCATGGTGTTTCATTCCGCCATAAAGAATACTGTGATGATGTCATTTGCCAAAAACATGGTTGGAACTCGAGATCATCATGTTAGTGGGTAAGCTAGACTCAAATATCACATTATCTCCTATATGGAAGCTAGCTTTTAAATATACACATATCTGTGAGCATCAGCAAAAGGAAATCAGAAGGTTCCATTTGATGGAGAGAAAGATTTAACGGGAAGGAAGAGGTTGACAAGAGGGTATTGATGTAAAAGGTCCAAGAATACATTTCTTGGTGCAGAGCCTGGATTGTAAAAGGCATAAAAACACAAGGGAGAGAAGAAGTTCAGCGTGGAGGTTAGGAGATGCTGATTGGGTGAATAGAAGCAGAGTACAGTGAGATCCAGCCCTGAAGAGATCATGAAAATCCATTTTATATTTGATTTTAAAATATCAGTGGGGCTGGAGAGCTGGCTCTGTGTTTAAGAATGCTTCTGGCACAATTCAGTTCCCAGCACCCACAGTCAGGTGGCTTGTAACTCCCAGTCCAGCTTCACGGGATCTCATGCCCTCTTCTGGCCTCCATTGGTACTGCACTTATATGCAAGAACACATGCCAGTAAATTTTTTTTTAAAAAGTAATAAAATATATCTTAACAATATTAGTTAAAAAAAAAAGAAGTCCTAGAATTTAGAATTGAGTTAGAAGGATGGGAATCGTCTTTTACGTCTAACTAAATTGCCAAGAATAAATGCAAGCTTTTGGCAAGATTCATACAAAATAAAACCTGGAGATATGATTTTCAGCTCACATGTCTTCCACAGCCCTGGCTAATCAAGAGAGACAAGTCAGTCCACTCTTATGCACATAACTTTCTGTATTGATTACATGGAGTGGGTGTGGTGGTATTTTCATGTATAAAGTTCTGACTCTGTCAGCTTGCTAATAATGATGAAGGCATGTGATTCCAATAGAGTGTCTAGTCTGTCAGAGTTTCCCAAACCCTGTGTGGTCCAAGCCATATCTGTCTAATAAACAAATGGGTGTGTAAGACAGGGTAAAGCCTTGTGTTGCCTACAGTCATTATCAGTTTCTAAATATTTGTTCCCGCTTTCCTTTCTGCCTCGGTACAGATGCGTACAGCTCTTGAACTCACCCCTCTACGTCACCCACTCTTAGAGGAGTGTTGAGTTATAAGAAGCAGCTTTAACTGTACTCAGAAAGTGTCTGCAGAGTTATCAGGTATAACTGCACACTGAGTGGGATTCACCAGCACAGAGAGAAAGGGACCATACTTTCAACTGTCCATGCCTTAGTGGGCTGGAGAAAGCTCCTGGATACTCAGCTGAACAGGGTCCATGAGACTAATGTGAGCATGCTTCTCTTTTGATACCTCACCAGAACAAAGGCCGTGTGTGGCAAACCCACAGCCAGCATCACAGGGACTAGAAAGCATGGAAAGGAGTTCTTTGAGATACAAAAGTGTGTTTTCTACCACGGATCCCGTTCCATATAGCACTAGTGGGGTTAGCCAGAGCAGTGAGGCAGCAGCAGGAAAAAAAAGGCATGTAAATAGGAAGTCATGTTAATCCCATTCGCAAGTTATGTGATTCTGCATATAGAAAAAAAATTCAAAGACCTCACCAAAGTCTGTTTGCACTAATAAATGAATTACGTAACGTAGCAAGATGCAAAAATCGACATAGAAACATTAGCTCTTCTCTGCCAATAATTAATCTGCTGAGGAAGGAAATCTAGAAGGCAGTTCTATTCTTACTAGCTTTAAAAAGGGAACTCGAAATACTTGACTGGAGGCTGGAGAGACGGCTCAGCAGTTAAGAGCACTGACTGCTCTTCCAGAGGTCCTGAGTTCAATTCCCGGCAACCACATGGTGGCGCGCAACCATCTGTAATGGAATCTGATGCCCTCTTCTAGTGTGTCTGAAGACAGCTACGGTGTACATTTAAATAAAATAAACAAATCTTTAAAAGAAAAAGAAAAACTTGACTGAGGAAGCAAAGGCTTCTATGATGAGATATTCAAAATATTAACAGAAACTGAACATATAAAATGAAAATGGCGTCCTTGCTCCTAGCAGAACACTGTGAGCTTTCCACACTACCCAAAGCAATGTACAGACCCAACACTACCTCCATCAAAATATCATATAGTCTTTGCCTATCTAGGAAAAAAATTTTTTAAATTCATATAAAAGCAAGGGATACCCCAATTAGCCAAATTAATCTCTATCAGAAAGAACAAAGGTAGATGACATTTAAATACCCGACTCTATAGCATATTGAGTTGTAGTAACTGGAAGATAATAACAGACAAAATACACATCTCAGAAAAATCCTCATGCATCTGTGACCAGCTGATTCTCACTAACATCATGCAGACTTTGGAGAAATGAGAGCCCCTTCAGTAAACGATGCTAGGAGGTTGGGTGTCTACACACAGGAGAGTAAAGCTCAAAATGGACCAAAGATCTGTATTAACAATTCTAGGACCCCAAAGGCACAGGAATCAAAAGCAAAAATTGATCACTGTGATCAACATCACATTAAAAGCTTCCAAAAACAGCATAGGAAGCTGTCTTAGTGAGGGTTTTACTGCTGTGAACAGATACCATGACCAAGGCAACTCTTATAAGGACAACATTTAATTGTGTTGGCTTACAGGTTCAGAGGTTCAGTTCATTATCATCAAGGCAGGAGCATGGCAGTGTCCAGGCAGGAATAGTGCAGGAGGAGCTGAGAGTTCAGCATCTTCATCTGGAGGCTGCTAGAAGAAGACTGACTTCCAGGCAACTAGAATGAGGGTCTTAAAGCCCACACCCACAATGACACACCTACTCCAACAAGGCCACACCCACTCCAACAAGGCCACACCTACTCCAACAGGGCCAAACCTTCTAATAGTGCCATTTCTTGGCCTAAGCATTTATAAACCATCACAGAAGCCATCAACAAAGAGATCACTCCAAAACAGGAGAAAAATGTTTTCTGACTATTCATTTGACGAAGGGTTGATAAGGAAAACATATTAGGAACTTGAGAAACGTAGCAACGAGAAAACTAATAATCCAACTACAAATGGACAAATTATCTGAAAGACACCTGTCAAAAGGAGAAACAAACTCAAAAATACATGAAAAATAGTATCGTTCCCTGCCAGGCTACACAAATCAGAGTCGCAGCAAGGTAGTTTCTTTTTCCTTTCAGAGTGTGTAGTGTAGACAACAATAAAATTATGTTGTCATGGCTACGAAGACAAAGGAACTCTTATACACTATTAGCAGGACGGTAAATTAATAATTATGTAGAAGCGTATGGGCTTCTCAGTAAACTGAAAAGAAAGACCAGTTCTACCAGTCTACCAGATGATGAACTTTCCTACTTCGTATGTCTAAAGGTAATGAGAGGACAGCAAAGAGAATCCTGCATAATCACAGTAAATATGCTTCTATCGATGGTTAAATTACTCTGCACCAAATGAATAGATTAGAAAGATATATATATACATATATATGTATGTATGTATATATGTGTATGTGTGTGTGTGTTACACACGCACATACATATATGTATATATATACATATATATATGTATATATATATGGTTATATAGATATGCATATCTTCAATGGGCTATGATATTGTCATTTGTAACAAAACAGATGCAACTAGAATTAAAAGTGACACAAGCTTGCTTAGAAAGGAATGTACCACGTGTTTACTCTCATATGTGGAAACAAAAATAAAGTTAACCCTCAAACAATAACAGTTACTAAAGGGAGGCAGCAGAGAGGAAATGTATCTGGACTTGGGCAGAGCACACAGTCTGCATAAGGGAATGGCACACGAACCCGATTACTACGTACAATGAATGTGTGTTAATGAAGATTTCCAATCTGCTTTTGTCAAACCTTTGCGTCGCACCTGGTGATAGATGCCTGTTAGGTCACCATCGTGCCATCCTCTCTGGAGAACTGATCATCTCTGGGTTCAGTAATGTTTGTATAAAGCACTTATCACAACGTGTCATGTGTTTAGTGCTTGCTAGAAGGAAGCCATAATCTGACTAGGTATAGGTCTAAGCTTTTCTTCTGCTTCTGTGACCAACCATTGCCACCTGTAATTGCTTTTTTATTAGTGTGTGACACTCATGTTTTAACAAATGGAGCTAAAATATCATGTTGGCTCCCGCTAGAACGAAAGTTCCCGAAAGTTCAGTGTTTTGTGGGAATTCACAGGGGACACACAGCAAAGATGTCTAGAATCAAATGGAAGGAGCCGCATGGATTCAAGCCACACTGGGTCTGGCTCTGAAGTTATCAAATTAAGTGGCTATTGATTGACTTAGGTGGAGTAAAGACCTCTTCCAGCCCACCTGTGAGATGGCACATTGGTGCTGAGCAGGGCTCTGTGGCCACTCTGGAGACAAGGCTAGATGGATGTAGCATTCATATAATTGATTTTCTTAGACTATCCTGCTGTACAAACTCTGTCTCTATAGAATGTTTTTGCTACCCTGGAAGGAATGCTTCCACCTGCCCAAGATGTTTCCTGTCTCCTTCTCAACAATAAAGTTTAGTATGTTCAAGGATGTTACGGAAACAACCCCATTCAGCCTTGAGATTCGTTTCCTGAGCGCGTTTGGTGGTAGTAATAAGAAGTCCTCAATAGGTTTTCCATTGTTTCTCTGTCCTTGCTTTGAACTTGGAGCTACCCTAAGAAAAGTGCCCCCTATGTCAGTAAAGGGTACTTTTGTGCAGGGTGATATCGAGTCCCCTAGTGCTGTGGAATCCCAAGTTTGGCCACAATTCCTTGGCACCAGTAACTGGTAGTTTGCAATAGATGGGTTTACCTCAGTCATAGGAACTCCTAAGTAAAAAGTTCAGAATCGGCCTTTGAACATCTATGGTCCTCGCTGGACCTCTTATGCAAAGGGAGATAGATTACCAAGGTCCTATAGGAAAGTGCCTCAGGAATTCAGCAGAAAGCTAATTTCACAATACAGTCTCATCTATGGTTATAATGATGCAGACGTAAAAAAAAAAAGTCACCTTCTACCAGACAGATTCATCACATCCCTTCCTCCAACACTTGCTTGTGATGTTCCTCCATCCCAGAATACTCGTTTTGATACAACCAGCTAACGCACTAACGTAGCCCTTTCTACACTCATTTTGATGACTGAGGTGGGAGGGTCCCATTCTTGTTTTGAATTCCTGTTGCCAAGTTTAACTCTAGCACAGGGGGTCTCAACCTTGCTAACACTGCGACTTTTTAAATACAGTTCCTCAGGTTGTAGTGACCCCCAACATTTAAATTATGGGGTTTTGGGGGGCCAGTTTGTAACTGTAATTTTGCTGTTATGAACTGTAATGTAAGCATCTGTGTTTTCTTAGGCGAGGTATGTGAAAAGGTCCGTAGATGGCCGATCGTTTTGCCTTGTGCTAACTGGCTTCTTATTTCTAGGCTTCTGTTGGTGCCTCTAAGATGGCTTATGATGAGATAATGGCTATGTGGCCCAAGGTGAGCTGAGTCTATGGTGATTGGTTGACATCGATGACAGAGAAGCAGGGGGAGAATTAGAAGTGACCATCCTTCCTCATTTCCTGCACTTGCTCTCTAATAAACGTCACTGCATATCTGGCTGTAGTGACGGGGTCCCGGAGGTGACTAAACGGAGTCAAGGGGTGGAAGGATGAGAGATGTGAAATCCAATTAATTTTTCCCCTCCAGATACAGAATGTGTTACATTTGAAATTGGCTTTAAAAAAAAAAATTAAAAGGCGCGCTCCTCTGCAGTTCGGTGTCACCTCACAGCGTGACCTATCTGCCGTAATTGCTCTGAGTACATTTGCCCTGATATTTGGTCTGATGTGCGTGTCAGAGCCGGACTGATGAAAGTGGTTATGAATTAGAAAAAAAAAGCTCCAACCTGAGAGGAGGGAGTGGCTCTGAGAAGAAAATGAACATGAAGATCAGCCAGTATGGGTGTGGCCTTGTTAGAGTAGGTGTGGCCTTGTTGGAGTGAGGGTAACCTTGTTGGAGTAGGTGTGGCCTTTTGGAGTAGGCGTGGTCCTGTTGGAATAGGTGTGTCATTGTGGGCATAGGCTTTAAAGCCTGGAAGCTAGTATTCTGCTACCAACCTTCAGATGAAGATGTAGAACTCTCAGCTCCTCCTGCACCATGCCTGCCTGGATGCTGCCATGCTCCTGCCTTGATGATAATGGACTGAACCTCTGAACCTGTAAGCCAACACAATCAAATGTTGTCCTTAGAAGAGTTGCCTTGGTCATGGTGTCTGTTCACAGTAGTAAAACCCTAAGACAGGCAGAGACAGAGCAAATTGGGATTTAGATCTGTTAGACAACACATTAACACTGAGGACCTCCCCACCTCCCCACCCACCCCGGCCTAGAAGTTGTGACCAGAAACTCAAAAGTTCAAACTCTTTTCAGAACTCTCTTTGATTTCCTCAAACATCGATCTCAGTGGCCTCAGTTTTTCCAGTCTATAAAACTGCGCTGAGAAACATCAGCCATCTCCAGGGCAGTATGGAGCGTGTAATACTCCTTCCTGTAACTTCCGTCTAAAAAATTCCCAAGTTTGCTTCTACATGAGCGACAACTCACCCAGGACAACGTAATTTGTGTCTCTCTATTTTCACCGGCACATGCTGTGTGCCAGGCTCTGCAGTACGTTCTGTCAATCAATAAATAAAACGGACAACTGAGGCCAAGCAGCATTAGGCATGGTTCCTGCCAGGTTGGCCTGAGGTGTTAGGCCCTTGTGCAAGCAGCCATCAGTCTTGAGATCTTGATTACCTTAAAAAATGAGAGAACACTAGAACTCAACTCAAAGGACTGTTTTGACAGTCATTAACATAAAGGTGCTGTGCTGGTTAGGATATGCTTGGCCCGGGTAGTGGCAATGTTAGGAGGTGTGGCCCTGTTGAAGCGGGTGTGGTCTTGTCTGGGGTGGGCGTGGTTTTGTTGGGGTGTGGTTTTGTTGGAGGGGGTGTGGTCTTACTGGAGGAAGTGTGTCACTATGGGGGTGATTTTTAAAACCTTCCTCCTAGCTGCCTGGAAGACAGTTTTCTCCTCTTTGCCTTTGCAACAAAATGTAGAACTCTTAGCTCATTCTCCAATACCGTTCCTGCGTGGATGCTGTCATGCTTCCTGCCTTGATGATAATGGAGTGAACCTCATAACCTGTAAGCTAGCTCCAAGTAAATGTTGTCCCTTGGTCATGGTGTTGCCCTGGTCATGGTGTCTTTTCACAGTAATGGAAATGTAACTAAGACAGGAATAGAACAACATTTGGGACATAAGAGGATGTTAGCAGAGAAACCACCTGGGCACAGCCATGAAACAACAGAGCAGCTGACAGGCACAATCATATGACAGCTTACAAAAGAAACCTCTTATCCTGAACAGAGTTCTTCTCTTAGGTTTAGTGGTCTAGAATATTTATTTGGAGTGTGTGTGTGTGTGTGTGTGTGTGTGTGTGTGTGTCTGTGTGTGTGTGTGTGTGTGTGTGTCTCGAGAGCAAACCCAGAATGTCACATGTGTCAGATCAAAGTTCCAACCCCAGACGCACATGTTTCACATAGAAGAGGACAGGAATCCTTCCCCACTTCCCCCAGCTCTTAGTCTCCTGGCTGACCTCAGGAATTTAGCTCAGTAATATGGAGACTGGGTACAAGCCAAACCCAAAGGAATTGCTATTCCAGGTGGTCCATGAGGCTGACCAACAACACCTCTGTGGTCTCCAGGCAACAAAACGTGAAGGAGGTGAGGAGGAGGCTCTGCCTGTCAGAGATGCTGCTGCCAGCTCAGCCCCATCAGCATCCCCCTAGGGGAACAAATGCCCTGCTAGGTAGGGTAGCTTCTTGCTCCCAAGGGACTTTCTGAAGCTGCCACAGCCAGGGTAGGAGAGAGAAAGGCTACATGATCTATGCAGGAACTCCCTATAGAGATTGCCTTCAGGATGCATAAATAACAGCCAAGAACACTGAGAAGATAACCCTCTGTTTCAGAGGCAGCTTCCCTGTCCAGAATGACAGTTATCAGAGTTCCAGTGGCTCTGTGGGTTCCCAGGCAAGTGGGGTTTTCTCAGCCTTGGTTCTGCTGTTGATTATTACTCTGGGACACAGAATGCCAGCTTGGGGACATTGTCACAGTGACCTTGGTTGTTCATCAGTTTTCCTGGCTCTGTACAGTGAAATGTGAGAATCAAACCAAGTTTCAAACAAGCCCTTGAGCTCTTATACCCAAAACCCTCTTAGCAATTGCTTGCCCGAAAACCAATGCCCTAGAGTAGTGGTCCTCAATCTTCCTAATCCTGCCACCCTTTAATACAGTTCCTCATGCTGTGGTGACCCCCAACCATTAACTTATTTTTGTTGCTACTTCGTAACGTTAATATCGCTACTGTTATGAATTGTAATGTAAATATCTGATATGTAGGATGTCTGATCATCAGATCCCTGTAGGGGTCGTGACCCACAGGTTGAGAACTGCTGGCCTAGCGTATCATGGACGAGCATGTATGCTACGTACTGTAATTACATCTGTGGATTATATCTCTATCTTTTTGCTTAAAAAAAAAAGCTTCAATGGGTGTGTTCTATACATAATTGGCATCTTTAGTTCATTCATTTCTGTTTTTTTTTTAAATTGTTATTGTTATCGATCTCTCTGTGTGTCTATATGTAGGTACCTTGTATATGGGGGCTGGTGGAGGATCACAGAGGATGCTGGATCCCCTGGGGTTGGAATGAGCTGCCCAAAGTGGGTGCTGTGAGTCAAATTTGGATCCTTGCAGAGCAGTGAGCCAGCGAGCCATTTCACCAACCCCACGTTCACTCATTTCTCACAATAAATTCCTACACACGGAGCTGTCCAAGAAACAGTGGCGTGACTCACACGATTTACTTTTGTTTTAGTGTGATAGTGTTTTACTGCCCTCAAGGAAGATTTCTCCTAAATTTTTAATCATCTCAAATAGGGCATGTTAGAGCCTTTATTGTTAAGTATATGATGTGACATGTTAAAGTCTTTCCAGTCTGGTTGTGTTCATGGCGGCTGTTCAGTACAATGCTTTTTCAAGAATTGGCTGTGGTTGTGGCTTAGTGACAGAGCACGAGAGACCCTGGGTCCAGTTCACGGCATCTTAGCTGACAAACTTGCTAATTAATTTAAATGATTGTTGCTTGTGTGCTTCTGTCCTGAGTTCTTCTACTAAATATCTGGGCGTGCTGGCACATGACACTTCGTGGCAATTTCTGGGGCCTGGAGATATAGCTCAGTGGTAGAATGTTTACATAGCATGCCTGGGACCCCAGCTTCAGTCTCCAGCAACAAAACCTAAAAATCAGTTTCTGTGTGGGTGAGGTCTAGGGGAGGAGCTGGCACTAATGGCAATATATTTTTCTCACCAGTGTTTTTCTAGGTGTGAGTCTGGAGACTATTGCAGCAGCATCTGTCAAAGACACCCAGAAACATACACTCTCAGTATCCGACTGGTGCTACCTTGTGCATCGAAAGACTTCCAAATGATGTTCTGAACCCCGACCTTTGAGAAATCCAGCAGCAGGCCTTACTCATGAGCTCAGCAGCTTAGACATTGGTTAGACACTGTGTATATGTCCCCAAGGCATGTAGCTAATACACACACTGTTCAGGGGACACTACCACCCTCTAGATACCTATAACCTAGTTCCACTTTGTGTCTCAGTCAGTTTGAGAGGCCCCTTCTATGCCCACACTTTATACTAAGGCCCAATCTACTTGCTTGCCAGCCTCCAGCCTGGGAGCCAAAAGCGGCGTGTTTAAATGAGAAAGGATGCTTGCATGTTTGACCTCTCATTTGCAAGCTCCCTCATTACATACACAATGCCCTGTCATAGCTGGACTTGACGTCTACTGTGAGTCATGAGACCTCTGTCAGAAAGAAGAATGGCAAGGTCCCTGGGGCTAATCCATATGGGTGACTGTGTGCGAGGAACAGACGGTGGGAGACATCTGGCAAGGCTAAGAGAGCTTTATAAGGGACAACTTCAGGGCAGCCTTGTTATTTCTGGGGTCAGACATTACTGTCCAAGGGAACAGCTGCAGTCAGCAGGAGCCCTGATGCTTAAACTCATACCTGGTTCCTCACATGCCCTGCGGGTCAGAAATAAGTTTCTAGTGCTAACTGCTGCCCATGTTTGCAACCCCTGGAGCTTACAGAATTCTATATTTGTGCACATGTATGTAGCTCCACAGTGAGGCCATGACATCTCTTAAAGATGGGGCTAGGAGACCGTGGAGCCCAGTCCCAATAGACACACGTTTAATAAAACACTCCTGTACCTAAGGCTCAGGGAACGCTGGGAAGAGGGGGAGCCAGAGGATCGGGGAGCTTGCTGCAAGACTGTGTCTCTTATTAATGTCAGAAGCTATACCCAATAAACCCACAAAATCTTACCAATATGACTGTCTACAGGAGAGCTGAACAGGGCAACATCAATGGACATGACAAAGAGGAGGGTGAAAAGTCCATGAGGCCTCAACCCTACACAAAGAACTATAGGTGACTGAAGAAATCTGGGAGCAAGACAGGTGCTCCTCCCCAGGGAAGAGCATACCAATGGGTTGTCCAGTACTGAACGGCCAGTTCTGAAAACATGCACACAAGTAACATACAGACTAAGCAGGTTATATCTAGGAATATATATACACACACATATATATAATCTGAGCAGGGTATATGTAGGAATATATATATTCCTACATATATATATATATATATATATATATATATATATATATATATATATGTGTGTGTGTGTGTGTGTGTGTGTGTGTGTGTGTGTATAAAATCTGAGCAGGTTATAGCTAGGAATACACACACACACAGTCTGAGCAGAGTAGATCTAGGAATATATATATATATATATATATATATAATCTGAGTGGGCTATATCTAGGAATATATATATATATATATATATATATATATATATATAATATAAGCAGGCTATATCTAGGAATACACACACACACACACACACACACACACACACACACAAAGCAGGCTATATTTCTATCTCTATATCATCTATATCTATCTATAGACTGCTCAATCTGTTTAATGTTACTTGTATTCATGTGTGTGTGTGTGTGTGTGTGTGTGTGTGTGCACATGCATACATACATACATGAGTGCAGGTGACCAAAGAGATCAAAAAGAGGTGGATCCCCTGGAGCTATATATAAGGAGACTGTGACTCACCTGGCACAGGTACTGAAACTCAAATCTGAGTCCTGTGGAAGAGTAGCAAGGGCTCTTAACCACCGAGTCATCTCTCCAGCCCCTTGGACTGATTTTTAAGTGAAGATCACTGCATTTTAAATGTTTATCTACTAATATGTCTCATCATTAATTTAAGCTGCTTAGCAAAAACTGAGCAAACCTGCCCATTGACACATACTCCCAAGGAGATAACTTTAACCTGAGAACTGGTACAATCAGCAAACATTCTTCACTGGACACAATTATTGGCAGTGCTTTGTCATAGAATTATCTGAGACTGAGTGGCTCAGCCAAGTGTTGGTTTTAGCACTGAAAGGTCTACATGCTGGAGAGCCCCTGTTGTCTAGACTGTTTCCATGGTAACCTATGCTTTAGAGATGGAGGAAGAGTCTATGAGTATCCCTTCGGCGAGCTCTGCAAGATGAGGGAGCTCAGTCAGCCTGTGGCCCTGAGCTGCTTTTCTTCCCAGGCAGTGAATGAATGGCATGGGAAGACCTTGTGCTCTGTACATCTTCCAGGCCTGCGGATGGGAAGTGGGAGGGATTCAAGGCTTAAAATGGGCTAGAGATAAAGGCTCTGCAGTACTGAGCCCAGGCTGCCCTAGGATTCTCTGAAATTGTACCTGATACCTGCCGTTCATGTTCCAGCAGGTGTTGATTGAGGACGGGTGTCATGTTGGTGTGACCATTGCCATAAGACCATCCCTATTCAGCCTTGTGGTTGAATCATCTCTCTTATGCCTAACGGGTTGGACCATTTCCCCTTAGAAGTTTACTGATGACATTCTAGATGTCTGCAATACTTTCTGTACATAATATCTGAAGCTTTAAAAAAAATTTACTTCCTGAACACTGAAAAGGAGCCCACAGAATGTGGGAAGCATAGACTGGAGAGTTAGAGGTACGTCTTCGATTTAAGGGCAACTAGTCCTGCTGGTGTGTGCCATCACAGCAAGTTACCAAAACCCCTTGCCTTTAGTTTTCTTACTTATAAACTGGTATGGTGTGGTGGTTTGAATATTCTTGGCCCAGGCAATGGCATTGTTAGGGGGTGTGGCCTGGTTGGAGTAGGCATGGCCTTGTTGGAGTGGGTGTGGCTTTATTGGAGGAAGTGTGTCACTATGGGCATAGGCTTTGAGAGACCCTCCCTCCTAGCTGCCTGGAAGACAGTCTTCTCCTGTCTCCCTTTGGATCAATATGTAGAACTCTCAGCTCCTCCTGCCCTATGCCTGCCTGCACACTGCCATGCTCCCCTACCTTGATCATAATGGACCTAACTTCTGAAGCCAGCCCCAATCAAATGTTGTCCTTATAAGAGTTGCCTTGGTCGTGGTGTCTCTTCCCAGGAATGCAAACTCTACCTAAGACAGATGGCAAGAATAGTTACTCCACAACTCCCCCGTGAGAACAAGTTAATGCAAAAATAGTAATCTATGAATCTCAGAATACATGAATGCCTTGATCATAGTCCAGACAACAATAGTAAAAAGACTGCCATTTTCACTATTATTGCTGTGAATGAGAAAAGTTTAAAAGAAAGCATCAAGACAGGTCCTTTGTTTGGTAGCTGCATGGATACTTCATCTATTGAACACTCAAGTCCCCTTTGTCTGTCAATTCCTCAGGGGTTATAAGGATTAAAGGAGATAACTAGACAAGTTTTCCCAACGAGACACCCAGCTTTGCTTATCTGATATATGCTGACACTTGCCCATCCACGGCACATTGATACAGACATGGCTTTGAAACTAACAGTCCTCACCAGACACCTGTGCACAGGACATAACAGCGATGTCCACATCTGTACTTGGGACTGCCATTGCTCACTGTGAATGATTAGCATATGCTAGTCTTTAAATTTGATTTATATAGACACCTGAAGACTGGCACACCCTCTCTCCCTCCCATTCTCCTCTTCCTGTAAGACCCCCACGAAGGGAGGACACTTGAGAGAGTAACTAAGGGGACAGGGATTGGCTTCGATGATTTGAGCTGATAACTGTGCATTATAGGAAGGAAGGCACGATAGAGTCTGTAGCAGCCGAAGCTATGTCTTTCTGTGGTAGTAGGACTGTGAAGTTGCTTGTTTACATCTCGGTAGATCAGGAAGGAGAAAACTTGGGTCAAAAGTAGCCACTGACTCTCAAGCCCCACCTCCAAGACTCTATTTCTGCCAGCTAGGTCCCCTGTCCAAAAGGTTCTACAATCTCACCAAATAGCGCCATCAACTGGTGATGAAGTGTTCTGACAGATGAACCTGCCCATGGGAGACATTTTGCATTCAAACCATAATACTTATTATGGGTGTGAATGGCATTTTCACCTCAATGTCTGAACATTAACTAGTCACAGGCAGTATGTCCTGTCTGTAGAAAACCCTGGGCTAACACTAGCCCGATGTTGAGAAAGAAGGATTTACTGTGTGTGTGGTGATTTGAATAGGTGTAGCAATATAGACTCATGCATTTGAATTCTTGGATCATTGGCACTTTTAGGAGGTGTGGCCTTGTTGGAAGAAGTGAGTCCTTGCTGGGCTTTGAGGTCTCCTTTGCTCAAGCTCTGTCCGGTATGACACACGGTTTCCTGCTGCCTTCCGATCAAGATGTAGAATTCTCAACTCCTTCTCCAGCACTACGTCTGCCTGGATGCTGCCATGCTTCCCACCATGATGATAATGGACTGAACCTCAGAACCTGTAAGCCATCTCCAATTCAATGTTTGGCTTTGTAAGTGTTGCCTTGGTCATGGTGTCTCTTCAGAGCAACAAACCCTAAGACTCTGTGCATTTGATCTATGAAAGAGGCACATTGAAGGGATGGAGTCCTGCTGTTGTAGGCTGAGGTGGGAGGGAAGAAATGGTCTCTGGGAATGTGCACAGGCTGTGATAACTGTGGCTCTATGGGTAGAAAGCAGAGAGGATGTAGGGAACAGGAAACCCTCATCTCCTGGCCCATCAACCCCTTCTGACTTTGTCACTGAAGACTCCATCCCTGCTCCCCTCATGCATTTTGGACTCTGGTATTTTCTGTTTTGCACAGTTCTATTTAAAAAAAATAATCTATTCTTTAGAACACACAGAGAGTGGGTTTTAGGGTCTGGTTATCAGAATACAGAAAGAGAGCAGGGAGGAATCAATAGAAATTTCCCAGAGGTAAACCTGGCCTTGCTGGGGGTATTTGTGTGGGGCTCAGAGCTCTCCACGAACTAAGGTGTTCTGAACAGCAGGAAATGACATCATCAAGGGTTCCATGGAGGCAGGAAGACCTTAGCAGCATACAGCAGTTGGACTTGTAGGTGGACTTCCTCCCAAACATTACCTCTTCTTCATGAAAGCACTCTGCTTCCTGGAAACAACTATTGCTAACTTTGTTTCCTGGAAATATCTTTTACACACTCTGTTTCCTGGAAATATTTATTGCTATCAGACTATCTATTGACACAGGCACTTATGATCAGATTTCCAGCTTCTGGCTGTACATTTCATTTAAAGTCGTTTAACATCAGCTTCTGGCCAGAGCCTCACTGGCTGTTGGTAATTATGTTTAACCATTACCTGGGCCTGAGTACTCACATAACCTTACCAGTAATTTGTAAGTGGGATGGACTTCTGAGTCCAACATCAGAATCTCAGATGACAGACTATTAGAGAGGATGTTGCATCATACTTCACAGGCCACACCCCCACAAAACTTCCAAACAAGCCCACAGACTGTGATTATTTGATATCGTTCTGGTACATGGTCTGCGCAAATGTATCTATTTGAGTGATTTATTTCAGCACAACAAGAAATAAAGCATATTATTACAGAAAAAAGACACACTGGGAAAAAATTTCAAGAGGTTTGCTTTCTTTGAATCAAAGTCATCCTTTCCCGCCATGTGCGCTACAAGCTTGTGTGACTGAGGCTGAACTTTCTTTTAAGTGATGTATGGACGATCCAGTACACTCAGAAAGCCTCTTGAAGAATAGTCATTTAAGAGGGAGTTATACCATCACCCTGGTGCCCTTGAATCATTTGGATTGACACATGTAACATACTGTCATGAACGATGGTAAGATTACACAATGGGACAACAGTAACAAAACAAGGGGTAGTATATTTCCAAGAGATTTCCAAAGGGTGTTTCAATAATAGACCTTACTCCTTAGCACCAGCACAGGGTTACAGCTCATCTTGTCAGAACCTGTTCTGCTTGGATTTCGCCCTCAGGGTTAATCAAGATTCTATCCCTTCTCCAGCTATTCATTTGTTTAGAGAGATTTGAGAAGGCAGCTAGACATAGCAAAGAGAGACTGACCTCTGGAGGAAGAGATAAAATGGTACCAACATCGATCACAACAAAGATGTGCTGACCAAAATGATGTCAGATGTTCCTGCTCAGCCACTGAGAACAAGAACTTGTCCTCCACCATTTCCCAGACATCCCCATGGGTCTGAGAAAACCAAGCTAGTCCTCTTCTTCCTTTATAGACACCATAAACTTCCCTTCGCTTCTTACTGCCAAGGTCTGGCATGTACGTGAACTTCAGTGTGATTCAGCTGTGGATACATATGTCTAAGGTCCCTGTGGTGTGATGAGTCTGTCTGGTTTGATGTCTGATTTCTCAGTCACTGAATCTCTTCCAAAAGTCTGGGCTGGTCAGCACAGACAATGTTGTTACTGAGAGAGATGGGCTTTCATCAGGAGCAAGTTATCACACCAGGTAAAGCATCGTGGCTGTCTTAGAGGTATTCAACACCCATGCCACACAAAATTAAACCCCTATGTTTGGATTAGAGGGTTAAAGAACAGAATGGGAGAGAGCTATGGGACAAGGAGAACAAGGGGAGCTGCAGAGGAGAGAGAGAGAGAGAGAGAGAGAGAGAGAGAGAGAGAGAGAGACAGAGAGACAGAGAGACAGAGAAAGATAGAAAGACAGAGAGACAGAGACAAAGACAGAGAGACAGAGAGATAGAGAAAGACAGAAAGACAGAGAGACAGAGAGATAGAGAAAGACAGAGACAAAGAAAGAGAGACAGAGAGATAGAGAGATAGAGAAAGACAGAGAGACATAAAGAGATAGAGACACAGAGACAGAGACAGAGTCTGCTCTTGCTACCACAGCTTCCTAATCTGGATCACCAGGGCACAAAAAGGATTTCCCCCTCAACAGAACAGGCCCCTCAACAGGAAGCTGCCCCAGGAGCCCTTCCTAGTGTAGACATCTGCAGCTTGGGTGGATGAAAAGTCTTGTCCCCAGCAAAACCAAGCCCAATTCACAGAACTTTCTGGAACTTGATGACTATGACATCCCGAAAAGGAGCCTACTGAGTGCTTCCCCCATCTCTAACACAGCAAGATGCGGCTTTATGGAGCCATCTTACAAACAGGCTGCAGTCTGTCCTGGAAGCCAGTAGCCATGCTGTCTCACACATCTTTGAGTCTGTGTTGCTATGTCACTAGATTCATGCACAAGGGTTTGCCCTACCTAGTGGGTTAGTTATTTTCCTCCTGCTGTGATAAAATACCCCAACCAAGGCAACTTAAAGAAGAAAGGGGTTATTTTGGCTTCTGGTTCCAGAGGGAGAGAGTCTATCATGGCGGAAAAGGCATGGCAACAATCAGAGAAAGCAAGAACAGCAGAAGCAGGAAGCCAGTCTGCTGCCTGTGCCCTGGTCTACTCTCTGCTCTACCCTATTTGCCCTTGAGGGTTAGAGGTGAGGTGACACGGAGTCAGTGACACAGACTGCAGGAACAGGTGAAAAAACGCAGCAAGCCCTTCTGAACGCTGCTGCAAGCTCCTTTAATTCCCTCCACCCATGCCCCATTGGTCCCAAAAAAACATCTCTTCCAAACAGCAGTTCCTGATTGGCTGGCATTGCCTGCATCAGCAATCCTTGGTCTCTCAGGCAGTCCTCAATTAGGTCCTCCTGTAGGAGATGCCTTTGTGGCTGTGCCCAACCCCCTGCCCCCTGTATTTACATAGAGGCGGCTACCACCATACCTCCTAGACCAACAGATCACATTTTATCCACACAGAAGAAGCAGAAGAAAGAAATAACAGGAAGGAAGGCAAGGCTGTAAATCCTCAAAGCCCCCACTCCCCCAGTGACGCACTTCCTCCGGCAAGGGACCTCCTCCCAAAACTTCTGTTACCGCCCCAAATAGCACCACTCATTGAGGACTGATGTTCAGATACATGAGCCTACAAGGAACATCTCTCAATCAAATTACCACAACTATTGGACAGTCCTCAGCAAGCACTTAAGCATTTGCCTGGCCCCCGACTCTAGGACTCTGTGCTAATCAAGTGTTTACCACAACCATGAAGACACAAACTACAAATGAAGACCTGGGAAAAGATATTCCCCTGTAAATGGAAACAAGAAGCCAGTGGGAAGGTTGACATCAGATAAAAACAAAATTTCAATCAAAGATGGTGAAAGCAATGCTGTCATATTATAATACTGAAGGGACTGTTTCCACAAAACGTTCTAATAATTATAAATACACTTGTGCCCAACAGTGGAGCTCCCAGCCATATAAAGCACTCACTGTTAGCTGCAGATGGAGTTAAACCCTCAAACCCAGCACTAGTCTATGTTGCGGGCTGGTCTGGTGCTGCTATGTACTCAACTGCTAAACTCTGTACCCCAAGATCAGGCTGCCCCAGGATGAGTGAATCCCCATGGAAACCAGCCTGTGTTGTATAAACCTTGGTCCCCCAATTTAAAACTATTGGTGAAATAACTGGCGACAGCCAATTATTGGGGAGAACAGAGGTAGTCACAGCTTGGGTGACTGACCTGGTAGTCGTAGGGATGGACCACAAAGTGGAAGAGAGAGCAAAGGAGAGAGGAGGAGGGAGAAGATGGAGGGAACAGGAGGTCTCCATTAGATGTGATAGACCAGCAACATGTGCCCGAGTGAAATAGACCCCAGGACAGACTGATGGAGCAGAAACACAAACAGCAGATATTTGGAGAGTACAAGTAGCCAGTCTGGCATTAGAAAGTTAGACTAGGAGTAATCCCTCAGTGACTTTGCAAAAGCTAAATGAAAAAAAATCATAGTCTGAGTCTCATTCACTTGGAAGCCAGACAGAGATAGGTATAATTAATTCATCTACAAATCTAACATATTTAAAAGGCATCTTACCCGACAGTGGCAAGATGCACATTTTTACCATCACGTGAAACATTCCACAGACTGCATTTTAGACCTTAATAAAAAATTTTTAAAAATCAGGTACATCTTTGGTGAATTGCAATATATAAAAATATATCCTTTATCCTCTCTGACGATAACAGGATGAAACTAGGACGCAACAACAGGAGAAAACTTTCCAGTTCTGAACTAAGCAGGCTCCTGAGTGACCGTGGTCAACCAAGAAGTGAGTGACAACAGAAATAGACATA
The DNA here is from genome assembly GCA_030674055.1 of Rhabdomys pumilio. Taxonomy (NCBI): domain Eukaryota; kingdom Metazoa; phylum Chordata; class Mammalia; order Rodentia; family Muridae; genus Rhabdomys; species Rhabdomys pumilio. The sequence continues at coordinate 32,772,606 of JANHMN010000019.1, forward strand.
TCAAATGATTGGCACACAGCAAACTCGGCACTAAGAATAGATAGAGTAAGATTAAGGTCTATATTGTGAAAGGTAGAAAGATTTCAAATGAACCAACAGTAGACCTCACGGATATACCTGAGGTATTATTATTAAATTCTTGGGACAACTTGATGGAGAAAAATGGGCTTATCTAAGCCACAGTTTAGAGACTCGAGGGTGCGTATGGGGGCTGGGGTAGCTCAGTGGTGGCCCTGTGGCAGATGATGTCAGGGTAGAGAAATGGAGGGAAGCATGCTGGGAAGGATAGGCCCATTCTGTCTAGAGTTAGCTCTTCTAGAAACTAGCCCAGGTGTTCCAAAAGGGCAGCATCAGTCCCTCTTAAGAGACATCCTTTTAACTTCCACCTCTGAAAGTCCTCCTCCTCCTTATTGCAGGAGCCATTTAGAGAGACTCACAAACCCCATCAAGTCCGTGGCATCTTTGTACTGTATTTTATAGTCGCTGAATGTTATGTCTTCTGTTTTTAGTTGTTCAAGACAGTTTGACTATTGGCCAAAACAGAAGCTAAAGCCCAAATTAGAGGGAATTGATTATATGATGAAGGTTAAAACAGGAAAAAAAATGGAAAATTATTCCATAAGAGCAAACAAGTTAGTTTATTAGCTAAGAACTCTCTTTGCACAAGAACAAAAATACCTAAATATTGAAATTAAGGGTGAGAAAAGGACATATATGATAACATACAATTACAATGAGACATAAGAGACCACTGTATGAAAGCACCAACCAGAGCATTGAATAGCCTACGGGGAACAGCTGAATTCCCAGACATATGTCCGCCAAGGTTAGAGAAATAGAAAATCTGGACCAGTTAGTAATACCCAGTGCTAAAACCTAAGTGACCAAGTTCCCATGTGTGGCAGCTCTGGACTAGAGCGTTCACATCACGCTCCAACATGTGCTTAAAGGCTGTTTCCCAGCCACTGTTGAGGTTGGATGACATCTTCTAAACATTTCACAGACTGTGAAAAGTAAGGGATACTTTCAAACTCTTTTTCCTGCCCTAATTAATCTATCTTGTCTCATCCTGTTCGGGCTAGCCTCAAACTCACTACTTCATGAAGGCTGACCTTAAAATCCTCATCCTTCTGCCTCCTTCTGAATACTGTGATTACAGATGTGTACCAGCCCTCCCACTCCAGATTCATTTGAGTTGAGTATTACACTAACTCTGACACCAGACAAGAACACATACAAGTTACAGAGACCGGCATCTCTGATGAGTAAAATCACACCTCCCCACATAAGATCCTTGTAAACAGAATTCGACAGTGTTTAAAAAGATTGCTCACTCCAGCCAAATGGGATTCAACCCAGGAATGCAAAGACAGTTTAACACAAGTAATAACTCCATAAACCAGACATGTCACACTAAGAAGAAAGAGGAAGAGGACCAGTCCATAGAGACAGAAAACTATTTGGCAAAATTCAACATTCCCCTTGCAATAAAAATTTCCAAAGGTTATGGTAGAAAAGATACATGCCTCAACATGATTAAACCCAAACTGGCACTATACTGAATGCCAAAAGTCTGAATGTTAAATATCTCTCCCTGGAAATCTGAAATAAAACAGTCACATGCACTTGCGAAACTTCCATTCAACATGGTTACAGAAGTCTTAGCCAGAGAAGAAAGAAGGAGACAGAGGAGGAGAAAAAGGGGGAGAAGGAGGAGGAGAAGAAGAGAGGAGGAGGGAGAAGAAATAAAGGGAGGAAGATAAAGGAGGGGGAGGAAGGAGAGAGGGGAGAGGAGAAGAGAGAAGAAGAGGAGGAGGGAGAGGAGAAGGGGAGGAGGAAGGAGAGAGGGGTTGGAGGAGAAGAGAGGAAGGGGAAGAGGAAGAGAGAAGGAAGAGGAAGAGGAAGAGGAAGAGGAAGGGGAAGGGGAAGGGGAAGGGGAAGGGGAAGGAGAAGGAGAAGGAGAAGGAGAAGGAGAAGGAGAAGGAGAAGGAGAAGGAGAAGGAGAAGAAGAAGAAGAAGAAAGAAGGAAGAGGAGGAGAAAAAATCCCAAAGATTCTGTACATACGATCCCCTTTGTATGTGTGTGCAGTGATGTTCACATGCATGTGTGATCCCCGTATCCCTGCATCCCCACATCCCCACCCCATATCCCTGAATCGCTGAATCCCCTAATCCCCAAATCTCTGCATTCCCCACTCCACATCCCTCACCATCCCAGGGGATCTGACTCAGCACTGCACGATCCTGGTGATTTCCTCAGTGGCCATTTTCTACCTTCACACAGCCTGTCCCTTGCAATTCCCAGAGCTATTACCTAACCTTCCAGAAAACCAGTCTAGGCGCTGATAATAACCAGCCTAGCTCTTCCATCACAGGTGGGAGTCCAACAGCGTTGGAAGAAAAGTAACAAAGTAATGACAGCACAGAACCAGCATTAACAGGACCACAACAGACACACAGTGATTAGGAAACAGGCATTTCAAAGCTTGATGGAGGGAAAACAGAACCGACAGATATGAGCTGGAGAGGTGGAAGTTCTTAAAGTTTCCATGAGTTCGGTTTCTTAACTTTCATGCTGGGAAATAGCATCACCCAGGGACATAGGGATACAGCATTCAAACTTACAACAGCCAACACTAAACGAGCAAACCCATAGTAACTCTAAAGCCCACATGCTACTTAAAACAATAATTTCATGAATGTTTGGAATTTGGAAGTGGGGGAAAATAGTGAATTTCAAATTTCAGGCTCTTCTATATAATTTTAAAAACAATACCTAAAAAGTTTGCCTAATACCGATGACATGTACCATTAGTTAATGTCACAAGCTCACAACTACGTTTGTTCCTAAAGGACGCTGTAGCAACACAGGTGAAAGTCTCCAGGAAACTTTAAATTTGTTCTCGACAAGCTACTCTCGGTCCTTCATGCTGAAACAACTCTCCAGCCTTCAGGTTGGTGTGTTGGTGTGTGTGTGTACATATACACAGATATATATAAATATGTATCATATATATAAAATATAAATATATAAATAAATGCATGTGTATGTATTTATATATTATGTATAATACATATTATATGATATATAATATAATATATATATATATATTTATGGTTCTTTCTGAAACTTTTCTATAAAAGTATAGCTTTAAAAAATTAGAAATTTAAACAGCACCACAAACAGCGTTAGTACAGGTGTGTGAAGTAATTTCATAATACAAAGCTGACAGACAGCGTGAGAAAAGTTGTCTAGAGTGATCCGGTTGCAACTGCACTTGAGAGCGTCTGTTTTAATTGCATTGAAATGTCTGCTCTTTCAATAAGTGACTAAAAGTTGGGTCTTTGCCTTAAACCTTGTAAACAATGCCTTTGTCTGTTCCCCCCACAGAGAACAGCGGAGCACATCAGAATTGGAGAGGAAGCTGTGGATGATGGGAGTTTGGTTGTCTTTAGCTTTCACTTTATGGGTCCTTCCTGTCAGGATAGACCTCAGGATTCGAGCAGCATTGTCTAGCAAGTGGAAAATGTGCTAGGAGATGTCCATTTCAGCAACTGAAGCAGATTCCTGGGGCTACCACACCTGCTTTCATGTCAGTGTCTCATTTCCATGGCACCTATTAGGCATTTGCTATGTATTATTATGAAAATGAACACATGGCTTTTAGAGTCCTGTGGCCCATGCCAGAGGTTAGAAAACATGTTTTTCTTTAAACTTTTCTGCTTTGGTTTTTCACTTTATGCATATAGTTGTGTTGCCTGCATGTATGTCTGTGTACTATCTATGTGCAGTACCTGTGGAGACCAGAAGAGGGTGTCTGCTTCCCTGGGATGGAGACAGATGGTTGTGAGCCACCATGTGGGTAGTGGGGATTGATCCTGGAGCCTCTGGAAGAGCAGCCAGTGATCTTAACTGTTCAGCTGTCTCTCCAGCCCTCCAATTTTTCTCATGTCCCCCATAAAGACACACACAGAGACACACACTCACATGCACACCCATTGCATAGCAATACCCTATGTACACACTAATCATTAAGTATTGTACTATTACACAAGGAAGCTGTGCTCCTGAGCGAAGTTTGCTCTTTAACTTTCAAGGGTTCGTTGAACTTAACTTCCTGGGGTATGAAGCTGTTTGCAGTGTGTCTTAGTTAGGGTTTTACTGCTGTGAACAGATACCACGACCAAGGCAACTCTTCTAAGAATAACATTAAATTGGGGCTGGCTCACAGGTTCAGCGGTTTAGTCCATTATCATCAAGGTGGGAACAGGCATGGTACAGGAGCTGAGAGTTCTACATCTTCATCTGAAGGCTGCTAGAAGAAGACTGGCTTCCAGGCAGCTAGGATGAGGGTCTTAAAGCCCATGTCCACAATGACATACCTACTCCAACAAGGCCACACCTACTCCAATAAGGCCACATTTCCTAATAGTGCAACTCCCTGTGCCAAGCATATTCAAACCACTACACAGTGTGGCTTTCTGGGTCAGTGACAGGAAGTCCCCTGAAGCTCAGCTGCTGCCCTCATTGCCCTGGAACTGTGGTGGGACACTAAAACAAACGATTATCTTGGTGGCCAAACACACCTTGGCAGATGACACCATAGCTCTTGTTTCCTGGGCAAGGAAAGAGATGGGAACTTTATCAGAAAACAGAGAGAGTGGTCCGGAACAAACAGTGGCCCTTGGTGCAGAAAAACCCTGCGGCTTCGGCTGAGTTAGTCCTAGCTTTGGAAAATTCCTGGAATGGATTGAAAAAAGGAAATGCCCCAGAAGACTTGGTTGAGCGCCTCTTCAAGGAAAATACTTTAGAAAAATTAAGTAAGAAAAAGACTAGCTAAGATTTTCCATTCCTCAGGGCCTTTCTGTTAGACTGAGCCAAGAGAAACAGGACGGAGAGGATGTAGGGCCCTCACAGATGGAAGTGCCCGTGGGCCACCATGCCTCAAGTTCCAGAGGGCAAAGGAGAATGTGTGAGTGGCCATGGTGGGAAATATAACTAGGGAATAAAACAAGAAACTGAGGGTGTGTCCTGGGACCACAGAGGGTGTGTCCCAGGACCGCAGACTGTGTGTTCATCTTCCAAATCTTGACCACAATGGGAAACCTGTCATTATCTGAAGGAAAAAAAATCCCAATAAATATTTTATAGGCCAGAAGAAATCTAAATGAAAAATGAAAGGCCGAGGGCCAGCAGATCTGATGGCAAAGATGGCGGGCCCTGGATGACATAGTTCATAGGAGCCGGTTAGATTCCAGACTGCTCCCATTCAAACCAGGCCAATCTGGCAGGTAGGAGACTCAGATCTCAACAGCTTGACTCACAATATCTCCTCTACCCTCCATTTTGATGAGAATTCACTATATTTAGGGATCCAGTAAGACAGTGGTTCTCAACCTTCCTAATGCCGAGACCCTTTAATACAGCTGTGACACCCCCCCAACCATAAAATTATTTTTGTTGCTACTTCACGACTGTGATTTTTGCCACTGTGATAAATCGTAATAAGCAAGTCTGTATGCATAGGCTACAGGGGAGTCTCTGCCTCACGGCAAAAGCACCAGGCACAGGCACGGCAGGCACAGGGGTGGTGCCTCCAGGATGCTACCACGGGCAATCCCACAACAGCTTTGTCAGAGAAGGATTTCAACATTAGAACAAAGCCCCAGGTCAAAACTCAAGCAAGTTCAACAGAGTAGTATACAATGTAAGATATAACATCTACCCCAGGCACGAACGTTCAACACTTCCCTCTAATGCAAGTCCACATTTCCTCTAAAAACGTAGGCCGTGATGATGCAGTCAACAGGAACTTAAGAACTTATATCTGGCAGAAGGGATTGTGGGTAACTGTTATTTTTACTTTTGACCCCCTGTAATCTAAGCCTCTCTGCTGACCTCCCGGCTTCAGCAGGAGCTGTTCACATGTCTCTCCTGCAGGGGGCGCCTGGACAGGGTTTTACCCTTTGGCTCATGGGGACGCAGGTGTAGGATCTAGATTAGGATAATCTCTGAAGGGCAGTGATGCCGAACTCCAGAAGTCCTCAGCTGCCTGACGCAGTGGGACAGCGCCAGGGGCAGATGGCTCATTGTCCCTTTCTTTTTCTTTTTCGGTTTTAGAGCATAGGGACTTCTTGTAAGTCACTTTTTTCCCCCCCTAAGTCTTTGGAGTATTAAGAAATACCGTGAAAATAGTTAGTCACAGCCGGTTGGACGTGGACTATGAACTGCCTTTAAATGTTCCCATTAAGCTTGAAGACGGTTCTGTCCTGAGGCATTCACGTGTGAGTTCAGCAAACCAGATGTCAACCGGGATCATAACAGGCTGGAGAGACATCCTAGTAAACAAAGGCTCTGGCAGCAGAGCCCCCGCTCATTAGACCAACTGTGGACAGTAAAAATTCCTCTTCAGCTATGAACTCACGCAGGCCAAGCAGGCACAAGTTGTTTGTTCTATAGCTAGGCCCTCTGGAGCATGCGCTCTGGTGAAGGCCCATTCAGCTATATAGAGTTTTTGAGGCCAGCCTGGGCTACAGAAACAAACTTTTCTTGAGTGTCCGACAGAAGCAGGACTTAAAAAACAGAATAAGTCAGGCTTGTTTTCAGTGTCTGCTAGGCTCTGTTTGGAGCATCAAATACCTAGGCGATTGTTTAGACGCTATTTTGCATCCTAGCTTCAAACCTTGCATTAAATATTTGCATCCGATTGGAGAAGACAAACCCACATGTCAAAAACCTCTTAGCTGTCATGCCAGAAGGAGTCCTGCTCCAGTGTGTGCTGGGTTAGTGTTGTCAAGATCTTGGCTGTTACTATGGAAACGGCAGGTCTCCATAAATAAATAAATAAATAAATAAATAAATAAATAAATAAATAAATAAATCGAACAACTGTAATTTCCGTCAGTGCTGCCAATGTGATCCCCCACACCCCAGCGTCATGAACAGCGGACTTGGTGGGAGGCATTGAGGGGGCCCCTCTGCTCTTAAGAATGCCATTAGCTCAGACAGCTTCTGTGGGAGAAGCTGCAGAAAGCAGTAGTTTAGCCAAAAGCCCAAACATAGTTTTTTGGTTTTTTAAAAATATAGGTTGAAAGCAATCTTAGGGTTTTTTTTTTTTTTTTAATCTTATATATTTGAGTACACCGTCACTGTCTTCAGACACACCAGAAGAGAGCATCAGATCCATTACAGATGGTTGTGAGCCACCATGTGGTTGCTGGGAATTGAACTCAGGACCTCTGGAAGAGTAGTCAGTGCTCTTAACCGCTGAGCCATCTCTCCAGACATACACCCTGCCCCATCCCTGAGCATAGATTTAAGGCTGCACATTGCTTTACAATTATAATATCAAGGGACAATCGATCTCCATGGGAAGTTTAAGAATGTGAAAGGGTTAGCCAGTCCAAACTGTAGTACACCACCTAATGTTTATCCCTTTATGAGGAATTATCATTTGTCAAAGGAACTGACAAAAAAAATCACACCACAATGATCTGCACCTTAGAGGCCTGAGACCTCCCCCTCTGTGCCTGCTGGTGACCGAGGTCACCAAGGCAAGCATCCGGCCAGATCCATTCCCAGCCTGTCTGCTGCTGATGAGTGTAGAGTGAAAAATTATAAAGACCATTTTATAAAATATATACAGGCTCACTAGTTTCAAGAAAGCAGACTGAATGTAAGATTCCAGGCCTTTCACTGCCCCGGATACATTCCTCAAGCCTCAGGGAAGAAAATCCACCTGTGGGTGGGGTAGGCCCAAAGCAGGAAGACACATTCCTGGCCACAAAGAAAGATACAAGACATCTGGGTGGTTCCAAGAACTAACTAACTTTCCACTGATCTTGGTTACCTCTTCCCACCCACCCCCCCAGGTCTTTTCCAGTGTTACAGCTTGCTGAGTTCAAAATTTATAAAACAACCAATCATGTGTAACCGCGTGAAAATTTCTTCCCTTCCCTACCCCTTACTATAAAAAGCTCCTTAGCCCACCACTCGGGGTCAAACTGTACTCCTGTATGAGTGTGCAGTTTGAACACTGACTGCCAGCTCTTCCCTAAAAAAACCTCTGCTGATTGCATCCAGGTATAGTGTCTTGGAGTTTGTGGGTGTTCACGACTTCCCGAGACTTGAGTAAGGGTCTCCCTCATTTGGGAATCTTCAATGAGCACCCAGGGCTGTCACAGAGGCCTTGTGCCAGGGCCATGTAGAGGAGTTTGTGAGTTTGTTTCCCGTGAAAGCTGGAACTTTGTGAGTTTGTTTCCCATGAAAGCTGGTGATTATGTTTTAGGACCACATGTCTCTCAATCGGCCCTTGTCCCTGTCACTTCCCCAACTGTTCTAAACCTGTGTCCCCTATTGTTCCTGACCTCCCCCCTCCTTCCACTTAACTTCTCACTAAATATCAGGGAAGATTGATAATGCAGAGTTAGCAGCTCACTGAGCCCTTCCCGTCCCAACCCTCATAAGGTTCTGATCTCTTCTCTAACAAAGAGTCAGGCTGATAATCGTAGCTTAGTGGAGCCTTATTCGAGAGTTATTTTAACTCATCCAAGATTTGGTAGCCACATCTGTGGGTCCAGATCAGTCAGCAACTGCACCTACAGGAATCTTCCTCTCTGTTCATCACAACTGCAGCTCTGTCTGTCACGTGTTTTTCTTAGCCTTCTCGGGTACCAGTTAGGACTGAGAGATCTATACCATCCTTTTGAGGGGATAATGGTTATTCATTTAAAAAGTTTTCTGTCCCCACACATAATTAAAGTCTATTGCATCAGAGTAACTACTACAGCGGTTCACAACAGCACCACGGAAAAGGCGCTTGCCTGCTCGGATGCCTGAAGAACACCATTGGCTTCGCTGATGAAGCATGCAGTAGCCCAAACCTAGACTGGGGATTTCTTCCTAGGAGGTCCATTCTTGCTGCTTGTGTCTTTAGAAAGCACGCCAGGCAGGGCTGAGTGCTAGCCTCCTGGTGCTCAGAACAGGGAGGGCATTAGCATTAAAAAAAGGGGGGGGGAATTTATTATTATTTCTGGTGCTGCTGGGTGTGCCTCTCCACCCTGCTCCCTTTTTTGTTGCTGTTTGGGGTTAAGTTGTGGCTGGTGTTTGTCTGCATTAAGCATCCCTCCTTCCCCCCTACCCCTACCTCCTACGTCTGGCTATTGTTCCTCTTCCAAGTAACATTTCTACAGAAGACAGAGGGGAAGGAAAGAGAGGAAGGAATGCACCTGGGGGGTGGGGGAATCCTGTATGATTACTGTCATTTGCAGAACAAGTATAGGGTATAGGGCCCCTGTTTTCGACCAAATTAACATTTAGGTTTGTAGGTAATTAGTTGGGGACTCTACTCATTTTCATTGTGACAGAACGAAGCCCTTGCGTGGTAACAGACACTTTATAGGAGACTCTGCCAGCTCTGTCTCATGTTCAAGACAGAAAGTAGTACATTTGACTGCTTTTGGGTTTTTTTTTTTTTTCTTGCTTTTTTCTCTCTGCTTTGTTTTTTGTTTTAAAAAAAAATATTTTCGTGTACGAGCATTTGTCTGCATTTACGACTTTGCGCCGCGCCATGTACATGGCTGGTGCCACAGAGGCCAGCTGAGGGGACAATGAATCCCCAGGGGTTAGATAGGCAGCTGTAGACTGTACAATGTGGGTGCTGGGATCCGAACCTGGGTCCTCTGCAAGAGTAGCAAGTGTGCTTAACCGCTAAGCCACAACCCCAGCTCCTGCTTTTACTCTCTCTCCCTGGCAGTTCTTCTGACTTCTCTAAGACCTCCCGGTAAAAGACACCAACCTCAGATACTTAACCCTCATGGGATTGAGAGCACCTTGCTAATGTTTGTGAGCATTTTGAAGCCCATTTCCTATATTGTCCCAAAGATGGTTCTCTGAGACAGCACTTAGGAAAGAGTACAAGGCATGGATCAGATCAGAAATGGTGAAAGAGGACTGACGGTTGAGATGCTGCATCTGCGAAGGTGTCATCTTCCAATGTCACTCTCCAAGCTAGTAATTTTAGGATGAATGATGGTGCCTAAGAAAGGCAGATTTGGGGAGGGCATGAGGACCAGGTTTGGAGCCATGGGTTGGCGAAAGGTTTTGAGAGATAGAGTTCTAAATGACGTCAGCAGAGACTGTGGAATGTTTGTTTGATTGTTCTTGGTTGCTAAGTCGGTTTTTTTTTCTTTGAATACAATGTAGCAATAAGAGAGCCACGGTAGATCCTGTCAAATACAGTCTGAGCTCTGAGGACACCTGTGGTCTCTTCCGTATTCATCTCATCTGCGATTGATACTCTCAAGATGTGTCATTTCATACACCTGCCTTTAAGTAAGAGGAAAACACCCCAGATTAATGTTTTAACAAGTCAGCAGTATAAGACAGATCGGTTTCTGAGCTGTCAAAAGGCAGAAACCTGTGTTTCAGTTCAGACCACAGAAAGTGCTAGAATAAAATGAACTGGAACTAAGAGCTGCTCTCGATAGCCGACGGGGCTGTGAGTTGCTTTTGTCAGCTCTGGACACTACTATAGACTTTCAAGTGTTTTATTTCCTCCAGGTCACGAGTTGCTTCTCTAATTAAAATGAAAACATGGTTCCGATGCCTTGTGTGGAAATCCACCAGGAACAAAAGTCCGTGATTCTGAGAACAGCTTCTTTTGTTGGCCAGAATCCAGTGACTGCCTTGGCTCCCAGAAACCTGAAATAAGTCCAGCAAGAAGGTCTCTGAAGTCACTACAGGGTGTGTTCTTTCAAGTTTCTGAGCATCTAGTGAGTGCCGTTGCTCTGAAAAAGAACTTGACTTTATTGGGCGTACATTTCTTTTGTGTACAAAAGCAAGTTTGCTCAACCATGAAAGGTGACAAGGCCACAACTTCCAAACAGTACAGTGTATACTTCACCTTGAAAGATGACTGAGGTCATTGGTGCTTCTCAGACCTCCAAATCTCTTACATTTTCTTTGATTCCTTAGATCATCCACAGGACTCAAAGTTTGAAGAGTCTGTGTCACCTGGGGCTTAACTCCAGCCCCATCCACACAGATGGAAGGAGACGAAAGAGTTCATGTGTCATCTACCACCTTCGGCTGTGAACGGACCGATGTAACAGAGACGTTTATCCAGGAAAAGTTTAATAGTTCTTTAGGCCGGGTATCTAGCATAAGCCAAGTTCTATCGCTCAATTCAGTTGAATTTTCATAAGAAGCGTTAGCTAAGGCTAGACCAGCTTAGGGAAAGTGAGGACCTCCAAAGATGTCTCCTCTAAAGAAACAGCTTCTAATGATTTTTAAGACTATAATATTTCAGAAGCATTAGAAAAAGCTTTGTGGAACATCAACCAAACATCCATGGTCAGAGAGTGAGATGTAAAGTCAAAAGTCCTCAGTCATGCGTGCTCTCTTCTTCCTGACTGGAAAGTTTCTAGGGTCAGCCAGACCCTTAAAACTGAATGCTAACAATGTGCTGGATTTGTATGGGGGACTTGAGGGCTGATTAAGGAAGCCCTGGGCAGGAAAGACTCATGTAGCCAGAAGAGGGAGCTTGGTTCTCAAGCCAAGCCAAGCCACATAGTTGAAATCAGAGGCCAGAGGTAATTTTGATTATGGCAAGTGTTTGCTTCTGCATATGTCCTCCAGATGTTCCTTGCAGAGTTGTTTCTAGAAAGACATGACTTAAGGACGAAAGGCATTTAAATATATAATATATATATATATATATATATATATATATATATATATATATATACACACACACACATATATATATGTATATATATGTATGTATAATATATGTGTGTGAATGTAT
>JANHMN010000019.1:32784512-32850236 GCA_030674055.1 Rhabdomys pumilio
GTAAAATCAGGACAGCAGAGACGAGGCCATGATGCAGCAGAGAGTATCACTAATATGGAGATGGAGGGGACCTTTTAACTTAAGAATGCCTGTGGATCGTGTGATGGACAGGCTCCCATTTGGACCATAGTGAGAAGCCACAGAGTCAGAATTAACACTTGAATCACATAAATAGCTCCTTGTAGGGGAAAAAAAATCTGTCTCAGTAGCTTGATTCAGAATAAAGAATGCTTATGGGGCTCCGAGTAGAACCCAGAACAGGTTGCGGGGCGTGCCATGCATTCCACAAAGACGTACAGCTGGGTAGCAAGAGGGGTGGTTGGTAGTTAGTATTCCTTCAGGACCACGGAGGGAAGACCTAGAGAAATACACATTGTTACACTTTAGTGATTCGTGATGACTTTAGAATTTGGGTGGTCACCCCCTTAAACCCGGTACAAAGTGATCCTTGGTTTTATTCCTAGTCACTGAAACTACAGACTGTGTCCACCCAGAGGGTGATGTTCCATCGGGTTCATTCCTGGCCACCGCTCCTGATCTAGTAAACGGAAGCCGGAGGACATCAAGACTTCAATTTAGCATCTTATACAGAATCCAGGGTGTCCATATTTGCATGCGTCCTCTAGCCTTTGGAAGTTCTGAGACTTCGTCTGGTGAACCCTGAAGAGTCCTGTGACGTCACAATCGAGTTCTCTTTCTGAGCATCGCCCGGCAATGTGCAAGAACACTGAAATGCTTGATAATTGGCTCTGGTTGTATGTTACCTGTCCTCAGATGATAAAGGAAGCCTGGAAATAGATATAAACATCACCCTTTGTAAGCCGTCCTGTCGATATGACCCACGTATGTGCGTATGTGGATATTACTCCTCAGTGACCTGTCAGCGTGTTCCAGAGATATGGCTTCTTCTCTCAGAAAAGATGACTTTGCCTAAAACCAGCACCAGACATGGACCCAACAGCCATGACAAGAATATAGAACAATGTCCCTGATGAGCACAGGTGGGAAAGAAAATCCTTCACAGAATACTTGCAAAGCAGATTCCAGAACACCTTAAGATGATACTTCATGACCAAGTGGGTTTCATTTCAGGGGTTAAGGAAAGTTCAACATACACAAATCAATGATCATAGCACAGCCGCTAACAGACCCGAGGACAGAAGTCATAGGACCATATCCATATGGAAGAGGTCATTGACAATGTTCACCAAGGTCTTATGGTTAAAGCCTCTTAAAAAAAAACAGAAGCAGGGCTGGCAGGATGGTTCAGAGGTTAAGAGCACTGGCTGCTTGCTCTTCCAGAGGTCCTGAGTTCAATTCCCAGCCATCACATGGTGGCTCACAACCATCTGTAATGGGATCCGATGCCCTCTTCTGGTGTGTCTGAAGACAGCTACAGTGTACTCATAGAAATGAAATAAATAAATCTTAAAAACAAAAAATTAAAACCCAGAAGCAGCAGAAACATACCCCAAGGCAGTAAAGGCTATATAAGACTAATCTATAGCCAACATTATACTGACTGTGGAAATATTTAGAGGAGACCCGGGAGGAAGGCAAGGGAGCCTACTCTCTCCATTCTTATTCAATATAGTACTGGATACTGTAAGAAATAACAAGGCAGAAGAAAACAATGAATACACGCAAATAGAGAAAGCCAAAGCAGTCTTATGCACATGTCATGTTCCTATACTTAAACGGTCCTGAAGAATCTGCCAGAAAACTCTCAGGTCTGACAAACTCTTTCAGTGAAGTTGCAGGATACAGAGCAAACACACAAGGGCTGGGAACGTGGGTGGGAGGGTGGAGTGGCTGCATGATGTACAAGAAGTTCTGAGTCTGAGCCTCGGCCTGCATAACCAGGTGTGTTAGCGCGTCTATAATCACAGCAGTAAAGAAGCAGAGGCAGACCGATCAGAAGTTCAAGGTCATCCTTGTCAAGTTCATCGTCACCCTTGTCACCCAGCAAGTCTGTGGCCAGCTTGGGCTACCCAAGACCCTGTCTCAAAAACCGAAACCAAATAAACAAAAAAAAAAAAAAAAAAAAGAAAGAAAAATAAAAATAAAAATAAAAATAAAATCAGTGTGTGAAAATTAATAGTGAAATAAGCCAGACTCATAAAGACAACTAACAACTACCCTAAGTACCATGTGTGGACTCTGATTTAAATGTGATTTTATAGGAATGAGAGAAAAGTATAATGAATGATTGTGAAAAGTGCCATCCTGAAACCCAGTATTTTGCATGCTAACTTAAAATTCATTTACAAATCTTAAAAAAAATAAAAACAACATACATGGGCCATGATGGAGAAGGATACAGTTTAAAAAAGAAGGAAAGGAGAGCTTTACTGTTCAGAGGGTGATGGAGGAAGAGAGACAAGATATTACATTCATGTTATAATCTAGATTGAAATACAGTGACATTAAAGCAGAAGGGAGATTGTGGTTCAGTGGGTTGTTCTGATGCTGCTTGTATTCTAATGCTAATACTGGTTCCTCAAGATGTGCTTGCCCTTGCTCCCCCCACCCACCCCCAATTCCATGAGAAGACCATCACTTACTCAAATTGATGCCATGTGGTCCTTCTCCCCAACTTAACTGGCCAATAAAAGGCTAGAGCCTGTGATAGATCCATGTAAGGGAAAAGGAGGACTGGAGGCTAGAGAGGTGGGGCAACGAGAGAGGGGAAGGGGGAAGGAGAGGGGATGAGGGAGAAGACGGAGGAGGAAGCCACCAAGGACCAGAATCGCATGGCCAGGAGAAACAGCAAGTAACAAGGGGCCTCATAGCTGGGGAATAAGTTAGTATAGCCCTAGATCTGCCCAACGAGGCATATGGCTTATAATGAAAATATCTGGATTCCCATCTTTTATATGGGCTTATTAAGACTGTAAAATCCAGCAACACTGTGGAAGGAAAGGGAGGGAGAGGCAATGTATGCAATGTGAGTGATTCCCACGTATGAAAACATCACAGCGAAGCCCCGGTATTCTGTACGCTACCCCAAAGCATATACATTTTCCATAGTGTACATTCTTCTGCTGTTTACAGAGAGCAATGTAACCCCAAGGCACTGGGTAAGCAAGTGAAACATTCAAGACCAAGAACAACAGGCTCAGAGGAGAGCAGAGGTTCTCAACCTTACTAACGCTGCGAAACCTTAAAACAGCTCCTCGTGCTGTGGTGACTCCCAACCATAAAATTATTTCATTACTACTTCCTAACTGTACTTTTGCTACTGCTATGAATTGTAATATAAATATCTGATATGCAACTCCCAAAGGGGTCATGACCCATAAGTTGAGGTTAAGCATAGCTTGGCCTGTGTCACAGTCAGCCAATAGCTAGTGAGGACAGGCAAGATCTGGCAACTCATGGTTCTGCACTCAACGGTCTCACCTTACAATACTTGCAGACTGTTCTCTGACATAACACACATGTACACACTCATACGAGTGTCTCACAAGAATACTATAATACTGTTTCAGATAAGGTCATCGAGGTAAAAAAAAAAAAAGTAGGTCAATCTACAGAGATAAATCATATAGCTTGTAACATGGACCTTGGTATCAACTGACATGCAAGTGACATGTCCACTTGTCAATGTTACATGCGTGTGATGGGATGTATGCACAAACCGTCTCTCCACATATGAATTCAGAGTGAAGAACCTGGCTAATATCTAAGAGCAGCTTCTAGCTTTGAGAATTTCAATGTTCCTTTTCATTTTTACAAAAACCAGTTATCACACGCAATTAAATAGGGCCTTGAGTGATCCTAGTTAAAAACTCTCAGCTAAGATAAATATTTGAATAGAAGCGATGCCCTTTTGGCCCGGTTTCAATTCCAGGATGGTTTCAATTCCAGGATATTCAGAGAATTATGAGACACAAGAGAATAAGGACTTGGATTGTTCTCTGGAATGAGTTTCTTACAAGCCAGAAGAATTCTGAAAGCCATCAATACTCCACAGACACCTCCTCCACTTTAGAAAGGGCTTTCTGTCACGCCCTTCAAACACAACTTTGGAAAAGCATTTTAAGTCCTCCGAGTCTTTCAGGATCCCAGTGCTTGACCTAAGCTTCTCCATCACTACTTTCTGGGGCTGTGTTTTTCCTGACTAATCATCTCCAGTTCCAACCTAGTAAAAGACAAGCTTCCCAGATGAACGCAGATCTCTGGAGGGGCCACTTAGTCAGGGCTTGTCTCCGTTCCTCATCGGGGCAGGAAAAGGCTGTCTGGTGTTATGTAATCTGGACCTTCTGTCCTTAGAGATAAAACCTACCAGTGACAACTGCTTGGCTCTTCATTCTGTCTCTTCTAGATTTCGGTCTCGTTCACCCCGTGTCTGGTCTGTCCGTGACTAATACTTGAGAACTAATAGAACTGTATGACAGAAAGAGGCAGTTCACACAACCTTCCCTTTTTGCTCTTGTTTTTTTTTTTTTTCCTTTTTCTAGCAGAAGCCCATGAGAGACAAAAGAGCCAGGCATGTGGCTATCTCATACAAAGAATTTACAGATGGGAAAACAATGAATTTAGAGGCCCAAAGAGCAGCACACCATGGCTGTGGTGGCAGACATGCATCGGACAAGTTGGGGGCTTTGTCCCCTGCCAGTGGTTCTGGAAACTTTGGGGGAGGGGTGGAACCCGTCTAGAGGAAGCATGTCACTGGAGACAGCTCGTTTTCTGTCATGAGATGAGTCATGCTCGGTCACACATCCCTGCCACCATGACAGTGTGAAGAGCCACACATCCGTGGATCACGCTTGTCTGAAACCAGAATCCCAAATAAAAATTTTTTTTTCTCTTTATGTTGTTCCTGTCAGGTATTTTGTCACAGCAATTAAGAAGCAACTAATGCAAGAACATAGGGTAGCAAAGACTCCATTAGAGTGTGAGCCCCATTAGACTTCCACAAACCACACAAAGGCTTTGGCTTTGACAGAAACAGAAATTTACCAGAGCAGGAGGTTTTTTTTTTTTTTTTTTTTTTTTTTTGAGCTGGGTTAGTCTTTACCTTAATGGATTATAACTAGCAGATTTGTATCGCATTATGAGACAGAGTGAATGAATCAATGAATGAATCAATGAATGAAAGAAAGAAACATTTTCTTTGGCTGTGATTCTCCCAAGTTAAGGAAGGTTAGTTGGCTGTCTGGATTCTGAATATATTTTGAAAGTTGAGCACACAGAGTTTAAGTCAATTGGGAGCACATGTGAAAGAAAACTTTAGCTGGGCAGTGGTGGCACACGCCTTTAATCCCAGCACTTGAGAGGCAGAGGCAGGCGGATTTCTGAGTTCGAGGCCAGCCTGGTCTACAGAGTGAGTTCCAGGCCAGCCAGGGCTACACAGAGAAACCCTGTCTCGGAAAAAAAAAAAAAAAAGAAAAAAAAAAAAAGAAAAGAAAAAAAGAAAACTTTAAAATGAACTAAGCATTTTTACATGGAAAACTGGAAGTTTATCAAGGTAACAGAATTGGGAATGGTTAGATTGTGAGCAAGACAGAAGCTTGATTTCGCTGGACAAATCCGCACTAGACCGCCTGAAGAGTACTGTGTATAGATGTCAAAAGACAAACCATTGGATTCTGAGTCTAAAATTCAAGAGTTGTGAACGAGAGACCAGATCTTCTGGGTTCAGACTTCATCTTAGAGAACCTGACCTGAGGTTGAACTTGAGTTAACAAGCCAGTACCTAGCACCAGTTTCCAGGTTACTCTCCCAACAAATCTGCACCTCCAGGTTACAAGCCTGCCCCTGGCATTTCACTTCCTAACAACCACCAACCAGGAGAAAAGCAGAAGTTAAGTTTATGGTTTGGCTCCCAGCACCAGTCAATTATGTTAAAGGATGATAAAATTCCGTAACGCTCTCCCCACAATCAAACGTGTGCCAGATTAGAATCCCTCTTGCTTGTTTGCTTGCCTCTATAGATACTTGCCTAAAACGGGGCTTGGTGCTGCTCCACCTTCCTGTCCTGTTTTGTCAGGGTCGGTCGGCAGGGAGCCCAAGTTCTAGCTTAAATAAAGAGACCCTAATGCGATTGCATTGGAGTAGGCTCCTGGCTGGTCGTTTGGGGCTCTTGGATGAGGCATAACATGTTTTTACTCAAATATGGAAATACTGTTCCATACACAGGGCTTAAGGATGATTGAATCGATGAAATCATCAAGAGATCAAAAGGTATTAAAGTAGCTCTTGTTGTGCTTTATAAAAATAAAGAGGAAAGAGAAGGAATATGTTTGGTGGATGTGTGGGAGAAGGGGGTGCCTCTGCGGGACCATGTCAAGACATCCCTTCCCCCTGAGGGACCAGACACAGACTGTATAGTATAGAATAGAGTTTACTCAGGGCACAGGGAGGGGAGTTGAGGGAGTAGAGGCAGAGAAAGAGAGAGAGAGAAAGAGGGACTGGGGGAGAGCAGCAGAAGAGTAGAGGCCAGCCATGAGCACAGGGAGAGAGATGGGAGTGGGAGTGGGGGTGGGGTAGGGGAGGGTGGAGATGGGGAGAGAAGGGGAGCAGGAGCAAGAGGATAGAGCAAGACCAAGGAAGCGAGAGAGAGGAGGGGGCAAGCCGCCCCTTTTATAGTGAGTCAGGCACACCTGGCTGTTGCCAGGTAACTGTGGGGCGGAGCCTAGACAAAATGCCAACAGCCCTGCCCATCTGGAACTTTCTGCAGCTTATATTTCATTACTAAAGCTGTATAATTAGAGTGTCTGTCTGTCTGTCTGTCTGTCTGTCTGTCTGTCTGTCTGTCCAGAGAAATAAACAGCCATCAGGGTTTTTTAGCTCTTGTGTTTCTTCATAGGGCGTGCGTACACGCGCGCACGCGCGCACACACACACACACACACACACACACACACACACACACACACACGCTGGCAGGGATCCATGAACAGGTGTGTTTGTGCGAATCCTATGTTTATAAGCTTTATTATTATTATTATTATTATTATTATTATTATTATTATTTTTAATGATGATTTTGAACTGTCACAGATTGACTGGAAGGTTAATCTAGCAGGCGTAGAAAACAACTCAGGCCTCACAAGCAGAAATAAATTACTGGCAAATCTGAGAATAAATGTCATCCCTAAGACACAGACCGTGGAGAGGGGGAGGGAGGGAGGGAAGGGTATGGTGTTTGTCTCTCGCTACCAGAGTGAGCATAAGCAAGAACCGCTGCCGCTTGGCCAGATGGAGAAATCATTGTGCCCCTGACAACTCAGCCTGCGCTCCTGGTTGCCTTGGTGACAGGGAACTCGTACCATGCAAATGAGGTGAACAGAAATTAGTGGGAAGACAGGTGGCCCAGCTAACTCTACCTTGGGCAAAGGCAGAGAGGGAAGACAATACAGGCGACCAGGAGCCAGGAGCTCACTGTAAGGTGGGGAGGCGTAGGGACTGCCTCTTCAGATACATCTTGACAAGGCCAACATCTCTCATTACCTTTACTCAGCCTCAATTTAGATAACCCACAACCTTGGCACCCAGGTCCGGTCTGACACTGGAGAGAGGACACAGTGGGTGGATGAGCAAAAGACATTTAAAATCATTCTTCTCACACAAAACGAAGGCATTCTGAAGTGCACCTGGCTCAGCACCAATCTGTACTCAAATCTTGGTCCCTCTGTAAGACTCTGATGAGCCTTGGCTTATGGGGGGTGGTGGGGGGAAGCCCTGAGTGAACAACACGGAGCTGGGGGGAGCTGGAGGATCGATGCAAAAAGCAAGAGGAATTTTATTGTTCCAGCATGCTGGGGTCATCCTGCATCCAAAAGGAGAGGTGATGACCCCCGCCCCCCATAGCTCGTTCAGTGGGCTTTTATACAGTTTCTAGAGAAACAGTCACTAGGCACAATATGATTGGCAGAACAGTGTGACTTTTAAACTGATTGGTCATTAGGGAATGAAGTGGCAGGGGTTTCCTTCACCTGTGGGTGGCCAAAGGTCTCCTGTGGAGTGTGCCCCGACCTTCAGGTTGGTTCTCTCCCCTGTTGTCTGAGGAATGTTGAGTGGCCTCTCTCTAATCTCTCCAAGGGACAACTGTTTCAAAGTTCCTGAGCTGACCAGGAATGTTAATTAGTTAATTAGTCTCTCGGTTCCTGAGCTGACCCCTTATCCTCCATCCCCCAGGGAAGATAGCTAGGCACCATTTGAATATAAAGAAAAACTGTTAAAACAAGATATTTAGCAAAATCTGTGAACATGGTTCTGTCTGGCCAAACCGTCCTGATAAATCCTGGTCTCACAAGACACCGGGTAAGATTTACGGAATGAACATTTTATTTCCATTTTAGGAAAGGCTAGACACGAAACTGATACTATCTTCCCCACCTGGAAGGCAGCATGGAGTTAGGGGAGCCACAGAGGGTCCTGTGCAGAGGAATGAGCACTGTCTCCTGGGGTTGGAGCCATGAGAAGCCACAGTGTGACAGCTCTATTTAAAATCTGATTTCAAATTCAAAATTCAAACTTGGCTTCTCATCCCGGAATGAAGTATTTGGTAAACTGCAATTTGGACATTTCAATGTTGGATTTCCAAATCTTTTTTTTTTTTTTTTTTTGGTTTTTTGAGACAGGGTTTCTCTGTGTAGCCCTGGCTGTCCTGGAACTCACTTGGTAAACCAGGCTGGCCTCGAACTCAGAAATCCACCTGCCTCTGCCTCCCAAGTGCTGGGATTAAAGGCGTGCGCCACCACCACCCGGCTCCAAATCTCTTAAAAATGTTTCAAGGTAGGTTGGAAGAAGGATTAAAGGATTCTCGGAGGATGGGAGGAAACCACATCTGTTTTTAGTGCTGATCTCCTGCCTTGAGGATGGAGCATCTGGAGAGAGTGGGAAAGAAGGAAGCATTGCAGATTGTGGACCAATAATGTCAGGAAGCCAATGATTTTGTTCTGTGGTTTCATGTGGGGAGGATGAAAGTAAGGCTGCCCAGGAGAACCAGGAAAGAATGCCAGTCCAGAAAGGTGTGCGCATAAGGACACTGGCCTTGTCATTCAAGCAAAAGTGGAAGGTCCAGGTGCGAGCCAAGGGAATAGCAGCAGCTGTTCCTGAAAAAAAGCACACTCAGCCTTGCAAAGCTGTGATTGCTTTTCTGATTTCTTTAGCATCCTGGGTCCTTCCCCAAATGGCAATGTTTGTGCCCATAGGAAGGACCAGGGAGCCAAAGAAGACTTGTGGACACGCAGTCATTACAAGACATGAAATGTTCTGATGGTGTACTTTAAGAAAAGGGTGTCTTTTTTTTTTTTTTTTTTAAAGTAGCCTGTCTTGTTTGTCCCTGTCTTGTGTCTCTGTCTATATCCCTGCTGTTAGCATTCTGTCTAAACTCCACCTCCACAGTTACCTGGCAACAACCAGGTATGCTCCTCCCCACAGTTACCCAGCAACAGCCAGGTAGGCCTGGCCCACTATAAAAGGGGCTGCTTGCCCCCTCCCCCCTCTCTCTTTTACTCTTAATCTCTTACCCTCTTGCCTCTCTGTCCCCTCCCCCCTTCTCTTTCTCTCTCTCCACGTGGTCATGGCTGGCCTCTACTTCTCTTCTTCCTCTTCTCTCTTCTTCTTCTACCTTCTTCCCCCACCTTTGCCCTATCTCCTGAATAAACCTCCCCTCCTTGGAACCGTGTGGTCTAGAGTGGTCTGTTTGCTGTGGTCGAATGTCTAATAACACCTAACTCCTGCCTCTGTCTCTCTCCGTGTCTCTCTATCTCTGCCTCTGTCTCTCTGTCTATCTCTGTTTCTCTAACCCACTTTCTTATAAACAGTGTTGATAACCTAAAGATAAAAATCCTTGAGAAGCAAACTGGTCAGGAAAATTTCATTCTTATTGATTGATTGATTGGTTTTTCAAAACAGGGCTGGACAAAAGGCTTTGGCAGTCCTAGAACTCATCCTTACTTAAACTAAACAGAGGCACTCGGAAACCTCAGGTAGGGTCTTGTTTTCTTTAGCAGAGGCAAAAGGAAGCACTGTGGACTGAAAATTCATCTCCAGGGTCTTGAGCTTCAGCTAGAAATCAGTTTTCATAGGGTGACTGTCTTTCTTCCTGCTGTGTAGACAGAGCCTGGCACAATTACCTTTCTGGCTGAACCTGAGAGAAACTTTCACGTACGTTTCTACTTAACAATCACTTAATGTTTCTGTAAAACTGTGTAGATCTTTTTAACTAGAGTGCTGATAAGCATATACTGTTTGAGTCATAAAATATTTTATATTTGAATGATTCTGACTTCTTTTGTAAACATATATATTTGTTGTGTATGTGTGTGTGTTTGTGTGTGTATTTGTATGCATGTGTATTTGTGTATGTTTCTGTATGTGTGTGTATTTGTGTATGTATGTGTGTGTACATTTGTGTATGTTTGTGTGTGTGCATTTGTGTATGTGTGTGTGCATTTGTGTATGTTTGTGTGTGTACATTTGTGTATGTTTGTGTGTGCACATTTGTATACGTTTGTGTGTGCATTTGTGTTTGTGTGTATGCATTTGTGTATGCATTTGTGTATGCTTGTGTGTGTACATTTGTATGTATTTGTGTGTGCACACTTGTGTGCGTGTGTGCCACAGCATATATGTGGATGTCAGAGGACAACTGGAAGGAGTTGGTATTTTCTTTCCATCATGTTTGCCTCTGTCTCACATTCAAGTTGTCAAGCTTGGTGGCATGTGCCTTTACCTGCTGAGCCATCTTGCCCATTCTGTAATTGCTTTACTTCTGAGATCTTTTCTTGTTTTAGAGAACACTGTGACTATTGAACTATCAGTTCCTTAATGTTTCCTTTTCTGCATGGAGACTGTCTATGTAATTCAAGTTAGGTGTCACTGTGGTTAAAACGTCTGTGGTATCTGTCACGATTTGAAAATTCTTTTCTTTTAAAACCAAAATGCTTTATCTTTTGTTTTCTGCATAAATGTTTTTATTTATTTGTTTGGTAAAAAATGTTTTCTATTTTATAAATGCTTCTGTGTACATGTATTTATTTGTTTATTTATTTACTATTTAATTTATTTATTTATTTAAAACTGTAGCTTTATATCTCCAGTAGTTCTGGAATGGTCTGTGAATGATCTGCTGTCGTTTGTCTCGGTCCATTTCCTATCTTTTTCGGGGACTTGTTGGTGCTCTACCATCCCTCAATGGTTTGTAATCTTAATTTTAGGTCAGAGCCTCATAAATTAAAAAGAAAAAAAAATCTTATACTTTCTCTTCTCCAACTATGTTGTGTTTTCTTGTCTGAGGGTTCAAAGTCACACGTGGACTAAGACACAATTAAAATGTACTTTTACATTTATTTCAAAACATTGAGACACTCCATTAGGAAATCTTAAGTTGGCTATTCTTTTCTCTAGGCCTCAGTTTCCTAACCTCTACAGTGAGAAAACTGGAGGAAAATTAGCATCTAATTTTGGATCTTACATCTCAGAACAATTTTCAAAAAATAACAGGTACACACGAAAGGACAGTCATAATTTTAGTGTTTCTAAGATGACAATGTAAGTAAAACAGCCCTTTTATGTTTCATTAAGAATAGATCATTTAGCGTAAAATAGAGGGAAGAAAGAGAGCTTTGCCTTGGCCAGTAGTTTCTTATTCCAAATTTTCTGAAAGGTCAGTCCTTGAAAAGATGCATCCTAAATCCAAGGTTGGGAGACAGTAATTAATGGCATGGATTTTCTTTTATGATCTGCACTCCCTCAATTCTAATTAGGCTAGCCCTTAGAACCGCTAATGAGCACAACAAAACTCCCAGCCAAGATGAGATAGGTGCTTTTAGTATTTTGATTCACAGCATCGATCAGCATTGAGCTCAGGATAATTCTCCCTGGGGAAAGGGGAGCTGTAAACAGATGCCAATACTAAGGTCAAGTCTATTCTGACTCCGTGTTTAGGAGCAGAACTCTTACATGCATAGTTTTCCCCACTCCAGATTCCAAGGGATCTGGGCAGGCACAGTGAGGACCACCATGACCTCCATCTCTAACTCCACACCTCCTATGTGACTTCAACAAGGTTTGAAATCCTTCTGGCCTAAAGTTTCCTCATCTGCATAGTAGGACCAAGTTTCCTCATCTGCATAGTAGGACCTATAAATTCTATTTCACTGACCTCAGGTAAGTTCAAGTGGCAGTGGTGGCGCACACCTTTAATCCCAGCACTTGGGAGGCAGAGGCAGGTGGATTTCTGAGTTCGAGGCCAGCCTGGTCTACAGAGTGAGTTCCAGGACAGCCAAGGCTATGTAGAGAAACCCTGTCTCGAAAAACAAACAAACAAACAAACAAACAAAAAGAATCCCCACTAATTAGGAATCATTTTTAGATAAATTCAGCTCTCAGCCTCTGGGAAACCCCCAGATGTTTGTTATTCCAACTTGGACCCCATACATTGTCAAGTACAAAAATCAACCAACCCTTCCTGCCTGCTGCAGGTCCATTTGAAAAACCTGTAATTATTCACTAAAACGCTACTGCTTTGTAACAGCATCTTAAAATGCAGTTCTCGATCATAAGCATGTGAAAATAGTAGTTAAAGCAACTGTGGATTTGAAGAATTTCAGTACGCTGGAGAAGATAATGAAAATGTAATATGTCTGGTGGTTTGAATAAGAAATGTCCCCATGGGCTCCTGGTCACCAGTAAGTGGTGCTGTGCTTGGGAGCTATGGGACATTTAGGAGGTGGAGTTTTGCTATGGGAAGTGTATCATTGGGCATGGGCTTTGAGGTTTTAAAGCTTGACCCAACTTCCTATTATTCCTTCCTCTTGTAAGGCTGGAACCCCTGTGTGCCCCCTGCACAAGCTGGGAAACCCCATCTGCCCTCCTTTACCCAGCTCCGCCCACACAGAGAAACTCTCCTACCAGCTTGCCATCATTGTCCTGTTTTCCCTCCACCCTCGCAACCCACCCAAGAGGGCCCGCCCAGAGGCTCAGTTTTTGACCATATATGGATACAATCTCAGCTCCTAGCTGGCACGTCATCACTTCTCACCTAAGCTCTATAAAACCCTCTTGCATTAGCCCAGATTCTCGACTTCAGTGACCTCTACCTGTGAGACCCGTGAACCCTCCTGACAGCTGCCTCCTAATAAACCTGCCTTATCTATGTTATCTGGTCTAATATGGTCTATATCTACATCACTGAGAGGGAGTGAAAGCCTGTCACTTCTCCCTCACTTTTCCCTCTCTCTCCCTCCCCCTTTTTTCTGCTTCTGTGTGCAGATAAAATGTGATCAACATGTTTTTTGTTCCTGCCACCATGCCATGCCCTCCCCACCGTGATAGACTGTATCCCTCTGGAAGCGTTAGCTAAAATAAAATTCTTCCATAAGTTGCTTTTGATCACGGGGTTTAATCACAGCCACAGATAGGGGATAAACGGATGAGACCTTGGGGAGCTGCAGGTCTTTGGCAATGAGGACCGTAACAGTAGGACTTGACAGAATGAACACCGGGTTGGATCTGAGGATGCTGAGTGATGCAGGGAAGAATGCCATGTTATAAGACAGAGTTAATACAGCAGAACCTTCAAACAGAGAGGCTTTCTCACCCTTGAAAACATCTGCACAGACAGCTCTTAGAGATCTGAAGGAAATGTCTGCAGAAACACACCTGCCTCCTTAGAGGAGCAAAGCACCAAGAGTCACATGACCAGGCACACCAGAGGTGATGAATGCCACACCTGCCTCTTCAGGGTTGCAAAGCACTGAGGGTCACATGACCAGGCATACCCGCGATGATAGGGCACTTTCTCTGGGAGAACTCTAAAGACCCTAGTTATCAATGAGCTAAGTATATCAACCAGTGAGAGCCAGAATTGGTGGAAAGCTTAGCAACCCTTCCTTCCCTTTGTTGGATGCAGAAAAGGGTGAGAGAGAGCATCACAGACCTGGGCTCCCTTAAGGCAATGAGTTGAGAGAAAAGTAATTTCTGGAGAGTAATTAGTTGATTCTCAGCTCCCATTCAATGTCATCAATGGAGAATCAACTGCATCAAATGAGATAAAATGTAGCAAATCGTTTCACAAACCACAAAAGGGTATTTATAAATGTCCAGGATTGTTTTATCAAGTTAGGAGACCGTATTCGGTCTGTCCTGTGACCAAATGTCACGCCTCCTGAAGTGAGAGAGATTTTAATCAATGCACACTGATTAACTGGCTTTGAAAACTGGCTTCTTTATACGCCCCAAATCTCAAGATATATTTACAACATTGTGGGCATTTGAATGAGAAATATTCTATGTCGATACACGTATTTGAAAACTCGGTCCCCAGTAGGTGGTACTATTTAGGAAAGTTATGGGAGCAGTTGGAAGATGAGTTTCACTGGCGGAAGTATGTCACTGGGGGATGAGATTTGAGCTTCTATAGTTCCTCTCACCACTTCCTGTCCCCTCTCTCTGCTTCCTGCGTGCTGACAAAGTACCATCATGCCATGCTGTCCCCTCTACAATGAACTCTGTCCCTCTGTTATCATAAGCCGACATAAGTTCCTTGTTCCCTAAGTTGAGTTGGGTCATGGCATTTTATCACAGCAACATCAAAGTAACTAACGCATGAAAGAGGTAAAATAGTTATATTAGTAAATTCAAGCAGTAACAGTAAGTTCAGCCTGACTTTCTCTACTCTGCCTTTACAGCCATGTTGCCTCATCCTTAGAGAATTCTAGACTAACAGCACAGATGGTAGACAGGCTGCTATTCTAAGTGTCTATGGTACTGGGACTAGAGATCAAGGTAGACTAGGCTCTCTGTGGAATCCAGCAAGGAATAGGACCGAGGTTGTTTGTATCTGGATGCAGGTTAGGGAGGACAAGGATGATGGGAAAATGGGCGGCACTCTCATGGAAGCACGGGGAAAGGGATATATTGTGGCGGGCAAGCAACACGGAGGCTGAGGGGTAACACTGAGCCAGTGACCTTGTGAGCAGAGCCGGACCAGATTCTACCAGACACTCTGGTGCAAATGCTGAGCAGAGAAGATCTTAGGGTGAGAAAAGTGCAGCGACTGAAAGTTCTCAAGCACTGTGAATCACCCGACCTTGTCTATGGGCTCAGACAGTCCCGTTTGTCACGTGACTCCAGTCAGCAATATCTACGATCCAGTGAGTCACAGTTTCTTGCATTTTTTTTCTTTATGCAGATGGCTTTGATGATAGCATTCAGTTCTATATAATCTGAGGTTAAACTTAGTATGTTTCCTCGCTTTCTTCTCTGCATACTGCAGCTCCTCTGTAAGGATGCCACAGGAGATGGAGCGTGGCCTCCATCTTTGCCCTGCTTCATGAGATCTCCCTTGCTGGCTGGGTGTCTTGCCATTTATGATGACCGTCCTTGCAATTCGAGCAAGCTCTTTTTGGATCCAGCCAACTCTCTGTCCAAATGTTTTCACTGAAATGCTTCCTGACATGAAACACTAAATAAAGGGCTTATCATGAATTAGAATGGTCAGCGTCTAGAACAATATTGAGAATTTATCCCATCAGCGAAACTGTTTTTTTTTTTATCATATGTTGAAAGTATGTGTTCCTATTAAATAATTCCTTAGTCTCATGTGTTCTGTAGAATCTACAATCTGTGTATAGAAAGTATTCCTTTTAAACTATCTTGCAGTGAAATAGCAGGCTTTACATAAAGGAAGAAATGAGCTAGGAAGGAAAGGAGCGAGGGAGGCAGGGACTGTAGGCCAGGAAAGAATCAGGCGTTACAGGGGTCAGCCACAATCCTCCTCCTTTTTCTCATAGATAGCTGTGTGATAAATGTGACTGGAGAAGCTTTATACGTTAGAGGTTTAACTAAGAGAAATCTTGCGAATGGTACAGGACAGGTTTCAAATTTTCTAGGTACGAAAGACATTAGTCCTTTCCTTTGCTATAATAAAATACATGAAACAGGATACTGATGAAGATGTGAATTTTACCTGCCTCATAGTTTTAAGCCTAAAAGTTTAAGGTCAAATGCTCCAAGGGTTTAGTGTCTGATGAAGGCCTCATGGCAGATACTCTCATTAACAGGTAAGACTTACTGCCAAATAATCAGGTTTAGACTTTTTAAGTGACTTCCTTTCCTGAGATTTAACTCGAGGACCCTGCAGGAAACACCTAATACCTACCAAAGGTAAACAGTCCCACTGGCCTAAGGTCCTATATACAGACTCTGCCCTGAAAAGTCTCATCCTCTCTCACATCTCACACTGGGGAAGAAGAGATCTGGAAATCCCACAGAGAGAGAGGGAGAGAAGACCTTCAAATAATCTTCTTGTCTATAAGCTAAGTGCTTCTCTCTTTTCAGCTCAGGAACTTTGTTCTGGAATCATCATTGGCAGATTTCTGGGAAAGCATTCATCTCAAAACATTTGTCTCACCAAACACCAAATTTACCAAATGTGTTTTCAATGCAAAATTTCCTGAAAAGGGTCTCATGCCTTCATTAGCCGAGACAATTAGCAAGCAAGGTACCAAGAGGGACTCTCATCTGTGCCCATGCTCACTCTCTTATTTGTGCCCATGTACACGTTCATCTGTGCCCACGTACACCCACACCTGTGCCCACATAATACTCATCTGTGCCCATATACACCCATACCTGTGCCCATGAACACCCATGTCTGTGCCCACATAATCCTCATCTGTGTCACATACACTCACACCTGTGCCCATGTACACCCACACCTGTGGCCATGGACACTGACACCTGTGCCCACGTACACCCACACCTGTGCCCATGGACACTGACACCTGTGCTCATGGACACTGACACCTGTGCCCATGGACACTGACACCTGTGCCCACGTACACCCACACCTGTGCCCATGTACACACCACAGTCTTTCAGACAACTTAGAATGTGCTTGCTGATCGCAGCACATTAAAGACCTAAATTAATACTGTAAAGTTTGGCATTTTTTTCAAGTAACCAAAAGGAAAATGTTCACCTAGCTCCTACCATCCCCTGATCGTCCTTCTCTTCCAAGCCCACAGTCTGGGTCAATGCCATGTATGATCCATCAGTCGCCACTGAAAGCCCCTCTCCTGGCAACTTCAGCCCTCGCTCAGGATGATTAAATGTACAGATCTTTAAAGCTTTGGTGCCGGTGACAGGAGACAAATGGCCTTTCATCAACTCCAGTCTTGTGGAAGAGCCCCCATGTGATTGCCTTCCTTGTGTACCAGTGGACTTCTTTTTCATTTTGACTTTTAGTCCTGCTAATCTCAAATCACAGTGGTCCAGGCCAACTCTGTCAACACTTCAGTGAACTTAAAATTAAAGCCAACAGCCAGACTGGAGGGGTACTAACTGGAATGAACTCTCTGAGAGTGTGAGGAACAAAGAAACAAACCAAAGGCCCAGGTCCAGTCTCCTTGTTTGAAATATTGTGTGTATATATGTATGTATATATGTGTGTGTTTATGTGTGTATTTGTATGTATGTGTGTGCATTTATGTATGTGTATGCATATGTGTATGTGCATATGTATGTATGTGTATATGTATATATATATTATTGTGTATGTATGTGTATTATGTATGTGTATACATATATATGTATGTATGTGTGTATATACATATGCTTGTATGTATATATGTATGTATATGTGTGTATATACGTATACTTGTATGTGTATATATATGTACATGTGTATGTGTATTATATATGTATATATGTACATATATGTGTATGTATGTGTACATGCATGTATGTGTGTGCATGAGCATATGTGTATGTATGTGTGTATGTATGTGCATGTGTATGTATGTATATGTGAGGGTGTGTATGTGGGTGTATGTATGCATATGTGTATATGTGTATGTGTGTGCATGTATGTATGTATGTGTGTATGTATGTATATGTATATATGTGTGTGTGTGTGTATGTGTGTGAGAGAGTGTGAGAGTGAGAAAGTGAAGGGGACTATGTCCATATGTGTGTGTGCAGGTTGTACACACCTGTGTGTGCACATTTGTGTAGTCCCAAGGACAATATCATATCTCTCTACCACTTTCTGCTTTATTCCTCTGAAGAGGGTCTCTCACTGAACCTGGAGCAGGGCTGGCAGTTGAAGCCCTCCTGTCTTCACCTCCCACAGTACCAGGATTAAAGCTGCATTATGACCAAGTCCTACTTTTCACTCAGGAGCCAGGATCTAAACTTAGAGCTTCACACTTGTGCAGTAAGTACCCTTATCCATCGAGGCATCTTCCCAACACCCTCGATTGACATTTTACCAGACTGCTTAGCTATAGTAAGACGACTACATGCATACGATGCTGTATTTATAAACGTCTGTTTCCTAAAACTTTAATACCGGAATAACTTTCTATGGATTTTACACATTCTCTGGATCCAGTTTTCACTAACCATTGATTGTTGTGTTTCTATAATTACTAAAGCAATGCACTTTCCTTGTAAAAGATGGTCTCTGAAGGGCAGGGAATAAATCACTTACCATTCTACCAGAGATGCCAACGAGTAATATTTTGCACATTGCATGTACACACATTACAAGGAAATCGCACCACACTTTAATAATGTTATTTCACTTGAGGACATTTATACACCAAACCCATCATTGTGTTCTACTTCACGACCATGGCTCAACACTACTAACTCCTGCCCATTTGGATGCAATGTCTGGACTGAAACTCTCCTTGGAAACAGTACGACAGCAGGCAGCTTTGTTTGTGCTTCTTTCCTAACGCTTCCTTAGGGTTAGAGTCTGCCTGTTGGATTTCTGGATCAACAGGAACATACATTTTAAGGGTTTGGATGTCCCCTGCTGAAATGTCTTCCAAAATATATACACCAATTCAAATCCTGCAAATAGGGGATTCCTTCATTATGGTGCAGCCCAAACCCAAGATGTTTAACATGCCTTTTGTAGCTCATTTGAGAGGCAGAAGGAAAATTTTGCTGTTTCAATTGACTTAAACGTGATTAAAATTGACATTTTTTTTTCATAGTGTATAGGTTAAAACTAACAAGCAAAGACTTCCTTAGAAGTCTGAAATTAAATAAAATTCCATTTTATTTCATGGAAATTAATAAGACAATGACTGCAGTCCTTAGGATTGCAAATTGGCTGAAATAAGATGTTTTACTGCTGTGCCTCAGATAACGATGAGTGAGGTTTACCTAGTACTTTTTTATACACCATATTTTTTCTGTATTTGTTGCGTGTCTTCTTTATGATCACGCTGAGCAACAGATACGATTTTACTGTTGTTGTCAATGAGAAGATAGGGAACAAAGAAGAAATGCCTTTCCTCCAGTTTCCATGACTACTGAAATGCTGTTTTCATTTATAAAAGAAAGAGGATGGTTTGGTTTTTGGTTCTAGAAGTTCGAGGTCATAGCGTAGTCACCAGGGCTCGAGATGAGAAACCAGGAGAAAGACTGTGGTCCCTCAGAACCTTTATCCCTTCTGAGGGTGGCACAGTCCAGTAACATGAGGACATTGCACTGGGTCTGTCTGTTGAAGGTTTGGTTCCTAATAGCACTACATTGGGCACCCATTTTCCAACATTAAAGTTGGGACTGGGGAATCACATACAAACCATAGCATTAATATTATACACACAGATACACACACAAACACTCACATACACAGACACATACCACAAACTCACATACACATAGACACACTCACACACAACACACATACAACACACACTCACACCACATTTAAGACTCTGGCGAGCCTCAGCTTACCAGAGACCCCCCAAGTGAACCATGCAGAGATGTGAATCAATGCAAAAACCAAGAGGGATTTTAATGATCCAACACATTGGGGTCGTTCTACAGCAAAGGCGGAGTGGTGACCCCGGGCAGCCCATTTGGTCAGTTTTTATACAGTTTAAGGGGTGGACTAGAGAAACAGTAACTAGGCACAATATGATTGGCAGAACAGTGTGACTTTTAAACTGATTGGTCTTTAGGGAATAAGGTGGCAGGGACTTCCCTTGTCTGCAGATGGCAAGGGTTGGTTGTCCTGTGGAATGTGCTCTGGGCTTTGCCCACCCACAGGTGGGTTCCCTTCCCTGTGGTCTGAGGAATGTTAATCAGCCTCCCCCATCTGGCAAGTGTCCCATGACCTTTCCAAAGTTCCCGAGCTGACCTCTTCACATACATACAACACACTCACACACATACACAACACATACAACACTCACACACAATACATACACACCACACACACACAGACACAGCACACAGACACACCACCACTCACACACACAGACATGCTCACAAACACCATACACACACCACATACACTTACAGACACACACATGCATGCACACACACATAGACACACACACATAAACGCACACTCCATCTTTGTAGAATATTGATAATTTTTCTCCATACTGCATGAATGATTAATAACTAAAATCAGTGAAACAGGCTTCTATAAAAACATATTCAGGATGTTTTAAAATATTTAACCTTAACTTCAAATTCTGGTTCAAGCATATATACACATATACAAAATTGGTGGCTTGCATTCGGGACTGAATAACAAGAGGAGCAGGAACATAGATCCAAATTTCCACAAATTTCTGGAAAACAAGATCCTTGGGTTTGAACTGGTTCCTTTCTGCGCCCCCACCCCCACCCCATTGAGCCCATCCTTTCTTTGTCTAATTACAGGTCTTCTCAAGCTGTTATGAAGATTCTGGACACCATACTCAAGGCTAGAGTTTGGATGTGACTACGGAACAAGTTTACGTTGAAATTTTTTAGATGCATAAGCCAAGGTAGGTACAATACATCAGTTGTGAAAAAGCCATTCCCATGACTAACAGAAAAGTCAGGGTGGAAAAATAACTTGATATTGGATAATGATACCGATAGTTAAAAACCACAAAAATCAGCATTTTGATTGAGAAGGTTGATTGGTTCTCAAATGCCAGAAAATACTAAACATTTTCCCTAAATCGGTAGAAATCAGGAAACTTAAGTTCTAACAGCCAAAGGCTTTATGAAAGACAAGGTAATACATGAAGTGTTTCCCACACATATGGACATCAATCTTTTCTTTGTGTTCCTGCCACCTTTTGCCTGACCTTGCTGGGGTTACAATGCACTTAAAGGTAAGGCAGCTCCATCCCTTTTTGCTGGTGATGTTACCACTTCCTGGCTAGGCCTCTATTCAGCTGCATGGGAAAGCCTAGGGTCTTTGCTTACATAAGGGGAGATGAGTCTATACAGTCAAGAACTCCTTCACACAGACGGGTGTCCTAGCATTCTTTCTTTTCCTATTAATGTCTTCAGTGTTTATTAAAACAAAACAAAACAAACATTTGGCAATAAGAAAACAATAAAAGTAACTGGTGCAAAACAACCACCATACTCTGAAATGGCAACCCTATAGATACTGAGAGGACTGAGACAGGCAAAACTCCGAGACAGGCTTCAAACTGGCAGTTCAGAAGACTAGGTCTAGATCTATTTTCTAGAACTGGACAAGTCGGGTACTAGAAAAACCCCAGGCCCCAGGCAGCCAATCAGAAACTGCTCAGCCATCAGAAGCAGCTCTGCCACTTGGCCTGAGGCAAGAGCAGTGAGTCAGCAACAGTCTTCAGGCTTCCCCAGCAACAGTTTCCAGAACACACCTCCAATCCAAGTTAGGGTTCTAGAATGTCCCCAGAGGCCTAGCCAATCCCAAAAATCCCCATACCCAAGAGATCAAACCACCCAATTAAGATAAAGGCCACCTACCCTTCTCTAGAATTTTAATGTGCTTTAAATTGGGCCTTTGAGCTCACCTGGGTATCTCCATCTTGGTAAACGGTAGACCCCAGCATGCTGGACTTCTGCAGAATAAAATGCCCTCTGCTTTCACATATTATTCAAGTTTAGGGTCATTCTTTGGTGAATCATGGACCCTTACAATACCATCAGAAATATCTTAAAACAGCAAACCCACCGATACCATGAGAAATATCCTAAAACAGCAAACCTACCAGTACCATCAGATATTTTCGTATGATTTCTTTGGGCCCAAAGCAGGTAAGATACAAGGACCATAATCTTAAAATTTCATTTCCTGCCAGTGCACAGCAGATTAGAGTCCAAGATAGGAGCTTTATATAAATTCCCTCCCACACACTGCAATCATTTCTCAATTCTTTCTCCAAGAAACGAGTCACACGGTGGGAATTTACAGTCATTTCAAGCTCTTGTTTCACAGGTTAGAAATTTTCCTCTTCTGTGCCAGTATTAAAGTTTAGTTTGCCTCTTTTGTTTTTGAATCGATGGACACAGAGATGCTGTTAGACTCATCCGCACAAGGGGATCTGGAGCAGGAACCAAGTCAGTAAAATAGAGCAGCTCTATTCTTTGCAGGACACTGTCCTGAGTGCTTTACTTGGTCTTCAAAACCCTTCCCCATTAGGGTCATCAACTGCAAGATGCCTGGGAAGCATTCTGGGAAGGCTAGGTTAGCCAGCTTGAGTTCCCTCAGACATTCTAGTCCTTGTGGTGAGAAGGTTAGGCTGACTCCATGACATTCAGGAAACTAGGCCTAAATCTCTGTTTCTAAGAACTGGGCAAGTTCAGAACTCAGAAGTTGCCCCACCACCTGGCCTGAGGCAAGGACAATGGGTCAGCATCAGTTTCCAGACTTCCTCAGCAACAGTTTCCAGCCCCCCACCCCCCCAGGCCCCAGCAATGATTCTGGAATGTCCCTAGAGATACAACCAAGATTAAGATAGTGGTCACCTGTCTCTCTCCAGAATTCCTTTAATGTGCTTTAAATCAGACCTGCCAGCTCACTTCTGAGGTCCCTCTGTCTTTGTAGATTGTAGGCCCCAGCATGCTAGACCGCTACAAAATAGAACACTCTATGTGTTTACATACTATTTCGTTCTGAAATATCATTCTTTGGTGAATTATGGACTCTTACAGTGGTTTGTGTGTCAGGATCCAGCAGTTATTCTAGTCAGTTTCCTCCCTCTCTGAGAATCCAGACTGTGCTGCACACACCAGGCTGGAAAGATGATGTGGAGTCTGGAACGGGTGGGTTTCTGCAGGATCTGGTTCTGGCTGAGAGTGAGTCGGGGTAGGGGTGGGGGTCGGGCTTCTCCAATGATCATAGCC
This sequence comes from Rhabdomys pumilio, assembly GCA_030674055.1. Lineage (NCBI taxonomy): Eukaryota > Metazoa > Chordata > Mammalia > Rodentia > Muridae > Rhabdomys > Rhabdomys pumilio. The sequence goes on from JANHMN010000019.1 coordinate 32,807,618, forward strand.
TTACAACACATTTTAGACCAAGTCCTTGAGATAGCTCTCTCACACTATCTTAGCTTGGGCACATCTACAAGCCCACATACACCAGGGTGGATATATGTATATGTATACGTATGTGTATACGTATGTGTATACGTATGTGTATGTGTATGTATACACACATACACACACACACACACACACACACACACACACACACACACACACACACCTACCTACCTTGGAGAGTGGGAAGGAGTTCTCAGGGTAAATGAAAGTCATAGACTAAAGTGTTAGGTATACCTCATTTGCATGGAGACCCATTGCAGGAATCCATGGTACCTGCTGGGTGGGTCTTATCAAGGAAACAGGAAGTTGAACCTGTAGTTCTACCAATGACCACTAGGCTCTCCCCGGACAGAGGGTGTGGGAGGTCAGACTCCTCAGACACATTCTGAGCAGGGGAAGTTGGTAAAGGGAGTTCTCTGTTTTGCCCAGAGCTCAGAGGAGCTATCTGGTCATGGTAGACTGTGATCTTAATTTGCAGGGGTTCCCCTTATCTCCTTACCCTGGCTGTGGACAGATACCACAGGGAATCAATTCTGAGTTCTGAAAGCATGGCTGGAGCCGGGCGGTGGTGGCGCACGCCTTTAATCCCAGCACTTGGGAGGCAGAGGCAGGCGGATTTCTGAGTTCAAGGCCAGCCTTGTCTACAGAGTGAGATCCAGGACAGCCAGGGCTACACAGAGAAACCCTGTCTCAAAAAGCAAAACAAAACAAAAAAAAAAGAAAGCATGGCTGGGACTTCTGGAAAAGATGGGTGATCCTAGAGATTAGTCAGTAGATGGCACCCGTGTCCCCACACCGCTCTGAGATAGTGGTCAGCAGAATTCTAGTAAGTGGGACGGGTGGAGGGAGTAAATCCAACCCTAAGTGTATGTGTGACCCTTGCTGTAGGAATCACATCCATGTTAACTCACTATGATCTAAGGGAAGTACTGTTATTATTCCTCAGACTAGGAAGCAAATACTTTGGGGTTGCGTAACATACCCATCTAGCTAAAGAGTAGATGAACTGGGATTTGAACCTGGGAAGTCTGTCTCCCCTCTGTCATCGCTCTAGTTTTTGTCTGTCCTATGACTCTAATCCACAAACCGAGCAGAGGTGCCCTCGGCACCAAGAGCTCTTCGCCCATGGGTTCAACAAATTGTGGATCAAAAAGTATTTAGGAAAAACTCCTGCAGGGTTACAAATAGCGCAGACACGTTTCTCATGTTATTGTTGTTTAATCAATGAAGCGTAGGGATTACACCATGTGTACTTTGTATCAGTGATTACGAATAAATCAGACTGTCTAGAGTACCCAGGTGTTGAAGACTCCCAAATTCGGGAGACCCTTACTCAAGTCTCGGGAAGTCGCGAACACCCACAAACTCCAAGACACCGTACCTGGATGCAATTAGCAGAGGTTTATTAGGGAAGAGAGCTGGCAGCCTGCGTTCAAACTGCACACTCATGCACGAGTACAGTTTGACCCCGCGTGGTGGGCTAAGGAACCTTTTATAGTAAGGGGTAGGGAAAGGAAGGAATTTTCACGCGGTTACACATGATTGGTTATTTCAAATATCGGCAACTTGCAGAGGCGGCAGGATGGCTAGTTAGGACTTGTCTGGGCATGCCTTTTTATTTTTCTTTGTGGCCAGGAATGTGTCTTCCTGCTTTGGGCCTACCCCACCCACAGGTGGATTTTCTTCCCTGAGGCTTGAGGAATGTATGGGGCAGTGAAGGCCCGAAATCCTACATTCAGTTCTGCCTTCCTGGAACTAGTGAGTCTGTATTATTTTATAAAATGGTCTTTATAATTTTTCACTCTACAGTGTGTGTGTGTGTGTGTGTGTGTGTGTGTGTGTGTAGCTTAAACTCAGGTTGTATGCTCTGTTATAACAGGGTCCTGACCATTTGCAAATCTGGGCATCCCAGGGGTGCTTGCAAACCATTCCCATGACAATTCCTCTTACCCTTCTCAAAAATAGATTATTTTATTTTACATGTTTTTCCTGCATGCTCATGTGTGTCTGATACCTAGAGAGTCCAGCAGAGTGTTGGGTTCCTTGCAACTGTAGTGAGCTGCCATATGGGTGCTGGGAACCAAACATGGGTCCTCTGCAAGAGCAGCTGGTGCTCTTAACCACTGAGCCATCCCTCCAGGTCTATGGTGTCCCCTTTTTGTGGACTGTCACCCAGGACCACCCCATCCATGTTCTTCAAGTGTTTTTATGAGGCTGGGGGGTGGGATTTTATGATTCTAGAAAGAAAAGAGGGAAGCATGGCTACCTTGATGATACTTGCATCTGAACGGGACTTCTGAGGGGCTAGCTTGGTGAAGACTGAGGAGGCTTTCAAAGCCAGCCAGAAGTTGGGAGAGAACCCTGGACTTATCTCTGATTGGGCTGAAGTGACACAGCCAGACTCATCAACATTCATTCCCCCATGTGGCAGGCACAGCAAGGGTCTGGAATGTCAACCAGGTGATTAATGATCAATGATACCAGACTCTTCCTTTCTTTGCCCAAAAATACAAAATGAAATTATTTTGCCATTTGCTTGTGTTTTTTTTCCCCCTCTCCCTCATGTCCTCTTGCCAGTAGGGCTCTCTTTCTTTCTATTCCTTCCCTGCTGTTATCAAGATGAATAAAGCCACATATTCCAAGGCCTTCTGCTGACCTTTGGGATTTAAAAGTCTCCCCCGACAGAAAGAAAATATCTCTGAAATGAATGTGGATCCACGAAAGGACTTCTGGCATGTGGAGGGAACAAATGACTGAGTTCTTTCCAATTCACAGCACCCAGCAGGCAGAAAAGCAGCAATTTGAGATTTCGAAGTGGCTGAGAGTCTTACAAGATAATGCTGACGGTTGGCACTCAAAGGTAGCAGTTAAGCATTTAAGTTCTGCAGTCCGGGGTGTCCTGGCTCCCCAGGGCTTCAAAACGAAGGGCAGGCACTGCTTTATTACAATCAGGCTGCAATGGTATTTCTCTAAAGAGTATGGGAGATTTTTCCATATTTTGTTTTGGCAAAGAGACCTGTTTTTCACATATATTCATGTGTCCTAGAGAAACTTGTTTTTCTATATAAACGAAGTAACGACATCTCCCATGGCAAAGACCAATGACCTAGTAGAAAGGCAGTTCCTGTGTGACAAACCACATGGGCAATTTGCCCTTCTTTTTGAAAAATAACTGACTTTTATTATATATGTTGACTGCATTTTATTTATTTGCATGTGTGTGTGTGTGTGTGTGTGTGTGTAAGCGCATGAGTGTGCATGTGTTTATGTGGGTGAGCATGTAACATGTCCTAATATGGAAGTCAGAAGACAACTTGTAAGAGCCAGTTCTCAGTCCTTCCCAGGTGTGGCGACAGGGGCCTGTACTCACTGAGCTATCTCACTGGCCTCTGAGTTTTCCTTCTTGGGACAGTCAGCAATTGTTACCATTAGACTTAGATCAGCACACAAGACTCCTGATTCATGTCCCTTCATCTATAAGTCATGACTCTTTTCTCTTAAATCAACGTGAAATCCTCACTAAGACATGTGACTCTGCAGCTGTCATCTGATTCCTGCCTAGTCTCTCTCTCCCTTTTTCTACTGCAACCACACTGTCTCTTTTCTTCTCTATGTCTACCTAGCATAGATCTCTCTGGCTCTTCATTTTCCTTCGCCTGGAATTATCCCCTTGGCTTACAACATTCAGCCATCAAGCAGACTCCCTAGACTGGATATCTTAAAAAGCACCATTTATCTTCCTTACTTCTCTTAGTTTATTTTTCCTCGAAGGCCCCATTTGCATCTGATGTTGTATTGGTTTCCATGGTAACCAGTCTCTTTCCAGTTAACTATATGAGAACATGTCCCCTCTACACCGCTCACCATACTATTCCCAGCCCTGACTACACTGTATACAAAAGCATGCAGTGGTTACCGCTTGGATGGCTCTTGTTTTCTCCATCTGAAATGGAAAAAAAGAAAGAGGCCCACTTGTGCTATTTGTAAATATTATGAATAGTCTATTAAAGAGAATCCTCAAATCCCCTGGCATTGTGTGTACCAAAAACTCTGGTGGGTTGTCATTGTGTGTTGACCTTTGTTTTAACACAGCATGTTGCTATTTATGAACACTTGGAAGGACAGACCAGAAACCCTGATACAGGGACTCTTGGTTATTGGTGTGTATGCACTCATCTTCTGAATACCTCCCAAAATAATGATGAAAACTGTATTTGTGCACCTTCTCTGGGGCTTCTCTGTGGGATTAAGACCCATCCGGTCACATCAGCAGCTATCCAGATAGTGCATCCATTATTGTATGCCTTGTTCGGTTTTTGTTTGTTTTGTTATTATTTTTGTTATTATTTCCCAATAATACATCTTCACTGACTCCCCTCTTCCAGTGAGACTCAGTAGTACAGCATGTGTTCTGCATTCTTGCGGTCTAAGGCTTAATCCTTGTCGTGTCAAAAGATCAAAACTTAAAGGAATGAATTAAATAAATAAAATACAAGTCACATGTGTGGTGGTTTGAATGAGAAGGGCCCCTATATAAGCTCATATGTGTGAAAACTTGGTCTCTAGTTAGTGGAATGACTTGAGAAAGATTAAGAGGCAGAACCTTGGTGGAGAAGGAATATCACTGAGGGTAGGATTTGAGGTTTAAAAAACCCATGTAAGGCTCAGTTTTATTTTTTCTGCCTCCGACTTGAAGATCAGTATGTAAACTCTCAGCTACTGCTGCAGCACCAGCCCTGCCTGCCTGCTGCCATGCTCACCACCATGATGGTCATGGTCTCACCCTCTAAACCTGTGAGCAAGCCCCCAATTAAATGTTTTCTCTTATACTTTGCCTTGGTCAGGGTGTCTCTTCACAGTGATAGAAAAGTAATAAGAGTTAGATTTTTTTCAAAACTACATAGCGGGCACTGGAAGAGAAATGCAGTATAAAAAAATAGATTAAAATAGTTTAAAAAAGAAAAGGCAATAGATTCTGTAACAAAAGAACAAATGGAATCTTTGAGAAGGGAAATTCCAATAAATTTAGCAAATACTAGATTGTATCATTGTCTACTAGATTAGGCAAAAAATATATATATATATAAAAATTTAAAGTTGAAGAATTGTTAAACCTAAATTTCAATAAAAACAAATAAATTAAAAGAACAGTAATATTCACAGCATTCATGATCTCTGGGACATGATTAAGAGGCCAAACATGTGAATCTATGGTAGAGATGAAGGAATATAGACTAAAGACATGAAAGCTAATTCAACAAATTTTAGCAGAAAATTCTCAGTATCTAAAGAAGAAAATGGACAACCATGAACAGGGGAGATTTGAAACTCCATGTGGACTTGAGCAGTCAAGAATGTCTCCACCTAATACTGCAGTCAAGATGCCCATGGTATGGGACAAAGAAAGAATGGTGAAAGTTGTTAGAGAATTCTAAGTTGGTTACATAATAGCAGCAGCCTTAACAAAGGCACTAAAGAACAGGAGTGTGTGATCTGATACATTTGAAGTCTTGGAAAAAAAATAACTACCAATCAAGGTTACTATATCCAGCAAGGTTATCCTTTAAAATCATAAGAGAAATGGAGACCTTACATGCTATCATAAACTAAAGGAATTTATATTCCAGAACCAGCACTGCAAATGATACTTAAAGGTATACTATCCCCAGCAGAAGAAAGATACAAATGAGCACCAGAACTCGGGAAAGAACAGCTCTCACTAGAAAATTAGATAAATAAGAATGAAGAAAGTCAACTGAACTAACTCAGTAGACCAGTAACCTGTAAGATAGAGAAGGGAGAAATTGTTATATAATATTCACTAATAATCCTAATTGAAAAGGGCCTTGGCATTCCATTTAAAGACATTGAATAGTTGAATAGACTATGAAATGACGCTCGATTTTTGCTGTCTGCAAGAAACTCACATCCCTGCCTGGAAAAACCACAAACAGGCTAAAATGAAAGACATAAAGAAATAAGCCCAAACCAAATCTAAAGCCAAGAACAACCGACAGAGCAGACTTCAGGCAAATATTAGCCATAAGGGATAAGGAAAGCCAATACAGTTAATAACTTAGAATTCTTCTCTTGCAATATGCCAAGAAAAAAATCCATCAAGAATATAAAATGATCGTGAATTTACATTTATTGAATGTAAGTGCGCCCAGTTTCAAAAACAAACCCTAGAGGACATAAAGGAAATGGGGTCCATAAAGAAGGCAACTTTAATATTCTGCTCTAATCAATAGGCTGCTCATTCAGACCAAAAGTAAATAAATAAATAAATAAAAGTCAACAATAGAACTTTAGCATATTATATATCCCATATCTCAAAACATTAAAATAATGATAGCAATAATTAATAAACCAAGTAAAACAAAAATAAAAATCTATATATAGTAGATAAAGCATTTAAGCAAAATACATAGTGATCTTTATAATTAATAACATACATTAATACAAAATAAATCAAAGATATTTTTTTAGAAGTAAGTTTTTATGAGTGGCTGCTCTGTATCAACCAATATCACGGTCAGCATTTCTAAGTTAGCCTTTGTGTTTTTACATGGTTTTTTTATTACATTTTTATCCATTCATCCTGTGTGCAGGCACGTGTGCATGTGTTTGTGTGAACACGCACATGCCAGAGTGGATATGTGGTGCTCAGAGGATAACGTAAGGTAGTCAGTTCTCTCTTTCCACCACGCGGGTTCTGAGCTTTGAACTCAGGTCCTCAGACGTGGCAGTAAGTGCCTTTATCTGCTGAGGCCAATGCTCAGCCATTCCTTATGTTTTTTAAACAACCAGTTCCTTGATTAGCATTATCGCATCAAAATCATGCTTATTTGGATATCGGTCAAGCAAGCATCCCTGAACAGTTCCCATGTAAAGATGTTTGTTCAGATGTAAGGCAATAAAGTTAGATGAAAGTAAATCATATGGAGACTCACCTCAGCTTTGGTAAAGAGCCACTCAGAGATAACATCTAAAGTGTAGGTCAGGCATCTTCCCCTTCTGAACGGAGTGCAGTATTTGATAGTAGGTCATGGCTGGAAATGCCGTATGTTATGCGTCTTCAGACTACACCAGAAAAGTAACAAAAGCAATGTGTAAGTTTCTATTCGTGTCAATAAGACCAAACAGCCAATAAGAAGCAATTCAAGAGAAGGGTCTATTTGAGCTCATGGCTTGAGGATATATGATCCGGCATGATGGGAGAATTCACCGTGGCATGATGGGAAGAGGCACCGTGATTGAGCACAGGCTGTTTGCTCACATTTCGGTGGTTCAGCTAGCTGAAAAGGGAGATCCAATACTTAGCTGGCTTTTTCCCTTTTCTGTTTTAAGTCAGCCTAGGACCCTAGTAGGTAGGGTAGATCTTCCCCCTCCTCACTTAAAACTCTCTGGAAAACAACCTCACAGGCAAACCTCAAGGTGTACCATACTGATGCCCTGGGTGGTTTTTTAACTGAAGTTGAAAATTCAAAATTAACCATCACAAGCAAGAAAAACCTTGTCTATAAGAGCATGAGAATGAGTAGGGTACAGTGTAATGGCATAAACGCATAGGAACGCCATAGAGGATGAAGCCCATCACTCTGTATACTGAAGTTTTAAAATTAAATACCAGGCTATGGACTAGAGCGTTGGCTCAGTGGTTAAGACCACCAACTGCTCTTCCAGAGGTCCTGAGTTCAATTCCCAGCACCCACATGGTGGCTCACAACTATCTGTAATGGATTCGGATGACCTCTTCTGGTGTGTCTGAAGACAGCTACAGTGTACTCATAAATAAATCTTTTTAAAAAAATAAAAGGTTATATAATTGTAAAAAATCAGAGTGGTCATAGAAATGCAATAACTTTTGGACTCAAGTTCCAGAGCAGACAGCTGGCTGCCCATTTTCCCTTGAGTTCTTGGTAATTTTAAATGTGAGATGATAAATCAGCTTGGGACAGGTATAAGGCCAATATATATATGTGTGTGTGTGTGTGTGTGTGTGTGTATGTGTGTGTATAATATATGTATAATATATATAATAATGAGATATATATATATGTATATATATATATACACACATATATATATAATCATTTTAAGGTTAAAGATTTCTGAAGATTCAAAAATTTGGCCCACCAGAGGCTGTGAGAAGGTTGAAGACCTAACAAACAGCATCAGCAGAGATGTCTCAATGGTTAAGAGCAAACACCAGGCAAGTATAATCACTTGAAGCCCAGAATCCAAAGCCCACATACAAAGCCAGGCATTACCACATGCATACCTGTAAGCCCAGCAGACCACCAGCCTAGATGTGGGGGTCCATGGGAGACCTTTCTCTAATTACTATGTTGAAAAGTGACAGAGTGACTTGCTTAGCGTCCTCCTTTGCCTAAGCACATGTAACACTCTCACATAAATAATACACCCATGTACATACACATGCAGCCCCGCATACAAATCTGTGCATACATACCACCACACCATACACCACAAACTACACACAGCCACACACATGCACCATCATGCACCACAAACACATACACACACACCACACAGTACACTACAAACCATATACACACACATACACACATAAAACACCACAAACCACACACATACACACATACCACATCACAAATCATACACATACCACCACACCATATACTACAAACCACACACAAACACCACACACACAACACCATATGCCACAAACCACACACACACACACACACAAACACACACACACACACACACACACACACATCACACCTCACCATACACCACAACACCCCACACACACCATACACCACAAACCACATACACCAATCAGACAACGAAAAAAGCCTGACAGGCAGAACAACATTCCTTGCAGTGCTTAAACAATTTAAAAAGTCAGAAGAAAATCATAGTTATTAATGTATTTTAAAAAATAATAATGAAAACTAGTTCTCGTATTTTGTTGGAGAAAAATGAACATGGGTGAAAACATGGATACCAGGAGAAAACCAAGCCTGCCGAAGAGACGAGTAAATATTTGCTACAATAAAATAACTATCCCTGTGTACTTGAGATCCACCCAGAGCTCAGAGTATATGCAAATAATAAGGAGAAGAGCAGCAGGCAGAAGGCTTTAGTCAAATCAGCCAGTGTGAAGCCCAGCTGTGAGGTGCTGGGGAGCTGGAGGTCCTCTCTTGAAAAACCAATGCTATGCAAAATAAATAGGCACTCCCTGTTAGACTAGAGAAACCACAGGAGGCTTTCCTCATGGTGGGGCTTTATTGGAAGAGCAGCCACCACAGAGAGGGTACCAGCTTCTACCCAGAGCAATTCTATCTCCTTAGGAAATAGTCCAGCATTTGGGAGGAGAAGAGGCGGTAAGGGCAATTTTTGTTGTCCTTAAGGAAATGGGTGGCGTTCCTTACAGGCAGAAACAAGCCATGAATCCAAGGAGGAGAACCATAGATATATGGTTGGTAGAGAATTGTACCTCTTTTTTTTTTTTTTTAATTTGTTATTGTTGTTGTAATTGAGACAGGGTTTCTCTGCATAACCCTGGCTGTCCTGGAACTCCCTTTGTAGACTAGGCTGGCCTCCAACTCACAGAGATCCTCCTGCTTCTGCCCCCTGAGTGCTAGCTAGTATTAAAGGTGTATGCCACCATGCCCTGCTGAACCATACTTTTTATACATGCTAATGACACGTTCCCTGATTCTGGAGTCATAATGCCTACAGGGGGCGAGATTCAGTGAGAAATGCATGAAATCCTTCCCTCTCCTGTTTGCTGCCTTCCTCTCACAGACACTAAGAAGAAGAAGATGCTCTGGGCAACTCTGGGAAAGCTGAGATAGAGTGTCTGAAATACAATTGGAAGACAGTGGGTGGCTAGTTACCAAGCAAAGGTAAGTCATCACTGGGGAAGGTAAAGCCTAGGTCATGCTGGGTGTAAACAAAGCACTAACTAGTAAAACCAGTTCGTTGATTGTGGAACACCACTTTATGGGTCCAATAGAGAGATGTACCTACTCCCAAGTTTAGGGCCACTTTGGCTTTATTTCTTATACAAAGCATCGAGTTTAAAAAGAAACAGATGAAACTATCTTAAAACACACACACACACACACACACACACAAACACAAGAGCAAAACCACCAAATGCGTCCATGATTAGGTGCTGGAACCACCTCACAGGGAATTCTAAACAACCCTGATCAATACAGTAAAGACTCAACGGTAAACCCGGCAAGTGGTAAAAACATGAGATGATTCTAAGCAAGAGATAAAGACAAGAGGACCCCAAACAGAAATAGAAGAAATGGAAGTAGCACACACAGGAACATGCCCTCCAGGGTTTCTGAGCACTAGGGGGTTAAATAGTTAGTGGTCTTGATAAAAGAGAAAGGAAGATGATAATTCAAGAAGTAGTAGCTTTTCCCAAAAACGAATGCTCAGAGGATGCGGAATAGGTGTTCAAAGTTGTGCGTACCACCTGTTACCATCCTAGCAATAGCACACACTTGGTGCTATCTTAGGGAGAAACTGTGTTTCTGTTTATCTGTGATAAACACCAGGACCAAAAACATGGGAGGAAAGGATTGGTTTCATCTCACACTTCCAACTAACAAACAGTCCATTACTGAAGAGAGTCTGGGCAGGAACACCAATCATTATTCAAGAGGATGGTACCATAGACTTGCCCACAGGCCAATCTGATGGGGCCAATCTCCAAACTGAGGTTCTGTCTTCCCAGTAAGTCTAGGTTTGTGTCAAACTGACAAAATCCAACCAGCAAACACACTGTAGAGTCAATTAGAAGAGAACAAGATGGTGACATGTTGATTACATCCAACTATACCTCCACAGCAAACGAATAGTAGCAAGTTGAGCCAAATCAATCAACAAATCAAATAAAGGAAACCAGGAAGCTACCTCAAACCCCTATTTTAAAATTTTTATTTTATCTGTATATGTGTATGTCTAGGTGTCTACACACACACACACGGGAGCCTATAGAGGACAGAAGATGTCAGATCCTCTAAAACTATAGTTACAGGAGGTTGTCGGTGCCAAAAAATCAATCTTGGATCCCCTGTAAAAGCAACAAACACTCTTAACCACTGAGCCAACCTTCCAACCCCAACCCATGTTTTAACATCTCTCTTAGGGTTATTATTGCCGTGGTGAAACAGCAGGACCAAAAGCAACTTGGAGAGGAAAGGGTTTATTTCACTTACAGCTTCATATAACAGTTTGTGTTCAAAAGCTGGAGGGCAGGAAGTCAGGCAGGGCAGGAACCTGGAGGTAGAAGCTCTCCAGAGAGGGGTGCTACTTACTAGTTGCTCCCTGTGGCTTGCTCTGCCTGCTTTCTTAAATGTCCCAGGACCACTAACCCAGACCAGCCCAGGATTAACACCACACACAATGGGCTGGGCCCTCCCCCATCAATCACTAATTAAGAAAATGCCCTACAGGTTTGCCGACAACCCAATCTTATGATCGAAAGGGGCATTTTCTCAGTTGAGGCTCCCCCTCTCTGACGACTGTAACTTGTATTAAGCTGACATAAAACTAGCCAGCACAACCGACCCCTTGTCAAACTGACACACAAACACATCACTTTTCAATTAGAACTGTTTCTCATGTATCCCCAGGATGCCTCTAATATTAACACAGCAATATAAAACATAAACAAAAGTTCCACGGTTTTTACAAATTCTCTTTTATTAAATTAACAAAGCTTTGTTCTCTTTAAAAATATCTCTTTAGAAATCCAAAATCTCTTCTAAAAGTTCAGAATCTCTCAACTGTAGAAACCCATAAAATCAAAAGGACGTTAAATAGTTTCTTATTTCAAGAGGTAAGAACCAGGGCGCACTTACAATCTTTACAAAGCAAAACCAAAGTTCAATAGTGCACATAACTCAATGCCCAATGTCTGAGATTCACTCATAATCTGGACTCCTCCAAAAGGCATGGGTCACTTCTCTGGCTCTGACATTTTGAGCACACACAGCTGTGGCAGCATTTATGCTACCACTGCTGCTGATCTTGGTGGTCTTCCCATGGTATTGGTACCTCCAAAATGCTGGGGTCTCTGGTGCAAGTGGGCTACACTTTCACCCAAAGGCTCTCCTGGGCTTTCCATGTTGCCAAGCCTTCTTTCTACGACCCCTTCAATGCTGGGGTTTCAACTGCTGCTGAGGCTGTACCTCCTCCCGTGGCTTATCCTGGCCTCCCACAGTGTCAAGCCTCAGTGACTTTCAATGACTCCTTCGTGCCTTCAAAACGGTGACTTACACAAGAGCAAGTTCAGTTGGCAGCAGAAAGTACAAGCTTGGCCATCTCTGAACACAGCTTGCATTTACTGACTCTGAGAAAACACTTCCCAGAAGCTTTCACCGCAGTGCTGCTGGTCTCCTCTGAATTGCAGCTGATTCTTCAGCCCCGGCTGACCAGCATGAATTGTCCCAGAAAAAAAAAAAAAGATTTACTTTAGTGATTCTGGTCTCTTGTTAATCACAGCTGATTCTTCAGACCCACTAGCCAGAACCACAGATTCTTCACATAAAAGGCCTGAGAGGGTCTTTGCTTTCCCTCTGAAACTTCACAAGCCAGGCCTCCATCTTCTGCACTGTTCTCAACATTCTTCTCTTCCCAGCTCCCACAGAACAGCCCACTGAGCTCTCAACACTCAATGGCTTTTCTAGCCCTAAGCTCCTAAGTCCTTTTACAGTCGTCTCCAAAACAACATGGTCCTGTCTGTCACAGCAATGAATTTTCACATATCGTAGCAAACGTATGCTGCATGCAACAAACACTGACAGTTGGATAGCATCCAACGTGGAAACTTTTGGGTTGAGATATAATTTTTTAAGTGCATGAGAAGAGTTACCAGATTTTGGAAAAAAAAAAATTGAAGATAATTTTTTTTTTAACAACGATCTGATATAAACAATTCTCAAAACTCAAAAATAAGACAGTCGATGACAGATTCTTTAAAAATGGACAAAAGATCTAAACACATATTTTATAAATGAAGACAAAAATAAGCAAATAGAAGACTGCTCACGCCAGGCCTGGTGGCATAAAGTTGTAATTCCTGCTACTCAGGAGACTGAGGCAGGAGGATAGCAAAATTCAAGGCTTGTTTGGGGTACAGGGTACAAGTACAAGCAAGGCCAGTCAAAGCAAGTTGTTGAGACTCTGCTCAATATAAAACCAAAAAGGAAGTCTGGGTTTATGCACCAGAACATACGTGCAAGCACAGCACATACGTGCAAGACCCCAGGTTCCATGCCTGTAGCACAACATCATTCTTCAGATAAGGCCAGCCACCGGTGGTTAGGGTTGGTCTCGAGAGAAAGTCAGGCTGAGAAAGGGAAGCTCCCCCTGAGAAAGGAGTCCTCCATTTTATGCCGGATCCGAGGTGGGGGACTTCGACCTTAATAGCAGGGTTCTCCAACATAAAGAACGTGACAAGTGACCAGAGGCATCCCAGACTTGAGAAACTCATACATGGCTGATGTGGCTGGGGAATAGTACAATCACGATGGAAGCATTTCAGTAGCCCTGACAAATTCAAGCATATGTCTGTCACTTGCCTCGAGAATATTCTAGATCCTAGGTATTATCTTGGTTAAGCCTCAAGGCCCAGGTCTTGGACATCTTGCCTAGGTGTTGCTGAGAAAAGTTTTCCTTTAAAATGAGTTTAGCATTTGGGTCATTGGCTGTGACACAGCTTGCCCACTCTAGCAATGGTGGGCCTCTGCTGATCAGGTGAGGGCTTTCAGAGCACATTGGAGTCCTCAGGGAGCATGGGACTCTCCCTTTATACTCCTTTAGATTGTAGCTGCACCCCCAGGTCTTCCTCAGGCTCCATCCTCTTGCAGATTATGCCTGTCACCTTCTACATCACATCAGCCAGTACCTTAAATTGGGAATCACTTCCTCAGTCCCCTACGGGACTTCCTTCCAGATCTGGTGCTCCGCTGGCTGTTTTGCTCTTCATGCCCCTCCCCCTTCTCCACTTCCTCCTTCTTCTCGCCCTCCTATATGTCTGCGTCTCTCTGTATGTGCATCTATCGCTCCCTTTAAAGAAGCCTGACAAGATTGAGCACTGTCACGACACTGCACACAGCATGGCTTCTGATCTAGGAGCAGACATCGCCTGGTGAATGAAGCGCGCTCCTCCCGCCCCTCCAACTGGCTCGCGAAATGCGCTGGTTGTCTTGTGTCCTCAGCGACCTGAAGCAGATGCTTTGAGAGGCTGGAGCTGCCACATCAGCTGTTTTTCTGAATCTCCATCTTCCCAGCTGTCTGTCTAGATCTGGGATTCACCAACCTATGTGCATGTCCTGTTAAGTGGAAGGAATGGAGGAAACAGAAAAATCTCCACTAGACTATGACTGAAATAATTATTGGGGGGTAACAAATACCGTCCAAAGACGGTTACACTGAGACAGCAAAAGTTCCAGGAAATACGAGGCATTTTTACAGACTGAAGTTATTTTCCTGAAAACGTTTTAACCACAGAAGGGAAAACATTAACTTGATAATAGAGAAACTAAGAAAATGTCACTTTAACGAAGTAATCAAGGTCACTTCATCACTAGGAACAGAACATAAGCACCATGGTCTCCTGACTCGGTGCATTAAGGCAGTGAAGCAGCCATGTGTTCTCTACCGGTATGTGATGTCAACGGGTCCATGAGAAAGCATCACAGAAATTCAAACGGGTGAGTGACGGCTAGTTTTAACTGACAACTGGACACGATCTAGAATCATTTGCGAAGCGAATTTCAGTGAGGGATCGTCTAGTTCTGGTCGACCTATTAGTTATTGGGGCTGAGGTAGGAAGGCTCATCCTGCAAGCGGACTGCACCATGTCATGGGCTGGATTCTGGACTGAGTGATACAGGGTGTATGAGTTAAATACTGTCACCCATGTATTACTGCTCTCAGTCCTTTTTATGGACGTGACATAAGCAACTTCTCCCAAGCTTCTGCTGCCGTGATGTCCCTGCTACAATGGACTGTAACCCGGAACTGTGAGCTAATAGAAGCCATCTCTTCTCTACCTTGCTTTTGTCCACAGCAACCGGAAACACAACTAAGGGGAGGAGCATTCTACAAGATGATTGACAGGTGTTCTCTTCCTGGTGATCACGAGCAAAGACTGAGTGTGTGTCCTATTCAGAACAGACTTAGGAGCCATAACTATAATGCTTGATGACAAAGGTGGTGTGAGGTCTGGCCTTGGATCCCAGAGTTTGGTTGTGCTATCTTTGGTAACTGTACGGTGGCAACTGAAGTGACCAGAGGAGGAGGAGACGCTGTATAGAGAGTGGTAGACTGGGCACCGTTCTGCATCTTTTCTGTAAGGCTAAAATCAGTTGAGATGAGAAGCCAAAGGCCTTGATACCTGGTACCAGCACTAGAAAGGAATTTTTAGCAACATTGAGAGAAAGACGTAAAAGAACAGAAAAAAAATCTAGAAGGATTACTAGAAGCTGAGATTTTTTTCCCTTCCTAATTCAAAGAAGTTAACTCAACAGGAAAGTATCAGTATTAACTTGATTTCAAATCTACAGGTACTCAATAATATCCGAAATATTGATAAATTTATACCAGTATATAAATGCATATCAATATAATTGCATATATATTGTATTTGTGTATATATATATATATATATGCAATATATTGTACATATAAATGTATACACACACACATATATACACACATGCACATACATACATATATCATGTACTATTGCACAGCTAATAGCGCAATGCCATGGATTTAAAATTGACAACTTATAGCACTTTCATCATGAAAAAAAAAGAAATTTAAAGAAAAAAAAAACACTAAATAATAAAACTCTGTATGCTTTTTGCTTATAAAGGCAATACCCTAAATCAGAAGTATAAGATATATATATATCAAATCATATTTTGAGTAATTATCATTGGTGCATGATAAGCTATTTTCCTTTGTTTTGTTTTATTTGAGGCAATGTCTCATCCCATAGCCCAGGCTAGCCTAGGATTCTTTTATGTGGCTAGGGTGGCCTCAAACTCATGGTGATCCTTCTGCTCTAGACTCTCTGTAGTGGGAAATTTTCCCCGCAAGTTGGGAGGAGCTAAGGAGGGAGGAGTAAGGAGAGAAAGAGGAAGAGTAAAGAGAGGAAGAGGAAAAGGAAGAGGAGGAGCTAGAGGCAGAGATGTAGGAGGATGAAGAACCAGGCATGTATGGAGAGCAGTCCTGGGTAACAACTTATATCTAGGTTAGTTAACTGGGAAACACTTCCAATTGTGTGAGCATCTTCTTAATTGAGCATTACTAAACATAGAAAACCTTTGGTTAATAATTAAGTTTTAGAGTCTCATTTCTACCGGGTACCACGTGGATGGCGGGATGGTCTGGGCTCAGCCCACTCTTATGGAGATAGCATGGAAGATTGGCAGTGCCATCTCCCATGGTGGCGTCTTGTGGGTGGCAGGGCTGGTGTCTCTGGCTTCCTGAGCTGGAGGTCTGAGCCGAGGCAGCAGCAAGAACACTCTGATGCTGGTGACCTCAGGCCTAGTCTAGTCGGGAACATGTCGGCTCTGTAACACAAAGCAAATTGGGTGCCACTGTGTTAAATATCTCCCTCAACAACTTGCAAGTGCTATTTTCCATGAATTGCTATATTTGAGAATCATATAAGCATTTTTAGGAATTTGTATTTTTTTATTATATATGTATGTATATGTGTGTGTATATATATATGTGTATATATATATACACACACACACATATATATATATACACACACATATATACATACATATATACATATATACATATATACATATATACATACATACATGTGTGTGTGTGTGTGTGTGTGTGTGTGTCTTCTGTGTGTGTGTGTGTATGCATCTCTATGTGTAGGGATGTGTGCTTGAGAGCAGATACACATAAAGCCCAGAAGAGGATGCCGGATCCCCTGGACCTAGAGTTATAAGTAGTTGTGAACTCTCTGATGTAGGTGATAAATAAGGACTGAACTTGAGTCTCTTACCCACTAAGCCATCTCTCCAGTGCCTACACAACACAAGCATCTTTAGCCCCCAGCTCTTGGGACTATTACTATAACACTGAATTCAAGCTAGGAGCCGAGTTTAGGTTTGTTAAAGCTTTCTGAGTGACAGCCACATTTGGGGACATGTCATCTCCCGTTTGGAGAAACCAGCTCTATTGTTTCACATGACAGTTGGGCTATGGCTCTCTTTAGTCCTTCAACATTCCTTTGGGTAGACTTCCTGGTTGCCTGCAGGTCCCCTCAGTGCACCAGGTTTGGGGGGGCGGTGGAGGAATGGGGATTCTGTGGTGGGGTTGGGGGGGGGGGGGCTCTGGGGATTCCACTTCCTGCCCTGATGTCTAGGCTATGCTTTCTTGGCTTCTACTGATTTAATGTGGCTTGGACCTCAGGCAGGCAGGCTTCTTGGAAGGCTAAATATAGAATGTAAAGTGTCCTATGTTTAATTTAGAAGATCATTAAAGGGAACTTCATTTGAATACGTCCCCATGACTTCTAAGTTAATGAGGTCAAGTTCTCCTTCGAGCGCCTCTCTAGGAAGATTGTGGGCAGACTTCTCTCCAATAGGGGAGATTTTATTGGGTCAACCTGCTGATGGTGGGTGAGGTGGGTTCCTCCAGTAGTGAGTTTTGTAATTTGTTCACCAGTTTGGTTCTTAAGAAAATTTCTTTTTCTTTCTTTCTTTCTTTCTTTCTTTCTTTCTCTCTCTCTCTCTCTCTCTCTCCCTCTCTTTCTCTCTCCCTCTCTTTCTTTCTTTCTTTCTTTCTTTTTCTTTTTCTTTTGAAAAATTAGAGCAGTAAGAGCCATATGTTGGCAGGCACAAAAACCATCTAGCTGTAATGGAATAAAAATACAGACTCACAACCGCCTATCCTCAGAGATTGTGTATAATTGACTTTAGGTGAGTCTGTACAAATCTGTTTGTCTGTCTGTCTGTCTCTCTCTCTCTAATCTACATGTGTATGTGTGTAGATATATAAAATATCGTGATGTATATCATAAATATATATCATAAATACATATGTCACATGTTTGTGTATACTTGTGTGTGTGTGTGTGTGTGTGTGTGTGTGTGTGTGTGTGTCTGTAAATGAGCTGGTCTTGAACCTGCAATGACTCTCCTGCTTCTGTCTTGGGCATGTAGAAGCTCACTCAGGTCAAAAATAAGTACCTTTCTTTTACCCTATTTCAGGTAGAGCATTAAAATATCCTTTAAAAACTTAGTTAAGAAGACAGTGTGTAGGGATTTTATGTGTTCTGGGGTGCCCTGTAGCTGATAATTAGTAAAGACATTGAACTTCAAAGTAGACATTCTGACAGAAAATAGAGCTTGCTAAAAAAAAAAAAAAAAAAAGGAGAAATTATCTAACTTTGAAACGAGGCTTCTTTTCATTGCCCGTCTTTAAAGGACAGCTTCTGTGGAACGACTCACTGGAGAATTATCAGGGGGTAAGCGCGCGATAGCAGTCATTAATATTCTGGCCACAGATGCAATTCATTTTGTAAACACCAGGCTCTGTGAGTCACGAAGTACCGGCTGTAATTGCATTCTGTAGAGTGGCTGTGTGACAGACCCCTGGGTGGCCATGTGGCTGTCTCCTGCCGAGCACTGAAGAGAAACTGGAATGCCTCTCAGAGAGAGACAGAGATAGAGACAGAGACAGAAGAGAGAGACAGTGATGCAGAGAGACAGAGAATAAACAAGACTGAGAGGGAACTACACAGATCTGGCGAGGCTGGGGCCTTTTGTGTGCTGCACTCAGCACACCTGGCTGTGGAGGTGACGACATAAACGGCTGCCCCCAGGTCCCTCATGGCCTAAGGGTGGAAACGCTTGATTGCTAACAGAGAAGACTTATGCACCACCTGCACCTGACTATCCTTTCTTTGTCTTTACACCTACCTACCGTTGTACCCACCCAAGGAAAGCTTACCCCACCAAGTGTGTTTTCTTTTTTAATTCCATTCGTTGTTTAGCTTCTGCTAAACACAAGATGGAGTAGCATTGCGGTCCTGGATCAAAGGATACAAACGAAAATGTTGCATAAAACTGCCTTTCATGCCTTCCTAGCTGGGCACGGACTGCTTGTCATGTAGGAGCCTGTTAGCTGACTTGGACACAGGAGTGATTCTACAAGGCCCTGTGGTCGGTCTGGGAGCCCCAGCCGCTCATTTCCCAGGCATCCCTCTCTTTGCATGTGTTAAACAAACCGCATTGCTCATTAGAGACTTGCTGATAGCACTTGTAACAAGCCAGAGGGAAGTAGGCCTTGCTGCTGCTGCTGCTTAATTTTGAGAAACTGATTAAGATGAATTTAAGATTATGCCCATCCTGGAGAAAAATGAAATAGCTCATTATGAAGAGAATGGGCCGCTTGCTATCACTCAGATGGGGAACAATTTAATGAGCAAATTTATGTGCTGCTGAAGCCAACAGCTTCTTGGTATTAGTGTTCTGTGTGGTGGCTTCAGAAGAAAAGAAAAATTAACCCATGCTAAAAAGGTGAGCACATGTTAACATAGCTCAGAAACAAAAATAATAATTATGAACATTTTGATACATGTGTCTCCAAGTGCCCCCCCCTCTCTCTTTCTCTTTGTGTGTGTGTGTGTGTGTGTGTGTGTGTGTGTGTGTGTGACATTGTGATGGTATATTTTATACAATGCTCTGAATACTTCCTCTTATTAAAAGGGAAACTTTTCATACATGGAAGTTAAATGTTTGCATAATCCAACTTGCGTGCACTGTACTTGAACCGGTCTTTTATAATTGGACAGTAAGTTCATTTATAATGCCCTAATAATCTTTAACTACCATTGAAGGTCATTCATATATTTGTGGAAAATTCTGCATTTCCATAGAGAAATGGAAAACCTAACTTACTTCTTCTCAAGAGTTGACTGTTGGGTAAGAGCACTGGCTGAGGAGCTGTTTGTCTGGGAAAGGCTTTCTCTGACTATGTTGGGGATGACCGATTCTTTCCAAAGTTGCTTCCACAGTTTAGGTCAGGGGATGACGGCCCAAATCTCAGTGTTTTCTTCAGGGAGTGTAGAAGAAATGCAGGGTAGGATTGGCCTGAAGCTCCAAATCTGGCCACGCTGTGGTGATGCTCAGGAAGGGGACTCAGCTGGGTGTAGGACTCTATTATCAACAATGTTCCTCATAGCTATGGTTGAGAAATGTCACGGGCAGAGAAAGAACCATGGGAAACACATAAGGCTATGAAATGATTACGGTTTGACCTAAGAATGCTTGGGAGAAAAAAACGGCAGTGTCAACCTCTTATCTGGTTTGGCATCTTCTGATTACAGAGTTTGCTCGGGAGACTTAGAAGTGGATTTTGGGTAGAGGGAAGGCCAGAGTATCCGAATGAAAGTCTCCCGTGGCTAAATGGATGAATGTTTGATTCTGATTCTTCAACTCTCTGACCCAACTGTTGCCTATTAGTTCAATTCAACCGAAGGTTCCGTCTCACAAGACAGTGGTCCCTTTAGAAGCGGTCACCAGGGGACTCCCCTGGCGGCTTATGCTCTGTCCAGTTTGGCTGTAAGCCTTGGGGGTTCACCAACACTGGCCTTTTCATGATAAACAGATTTACTGGAATAAGAGAGTCAAGAAATGCAGTATATTCAAACTGATAAAAGCAACACAAAAGGGGGGGGCGGCTGTTTAACATTTCCATATCAAAGGCACTCTCCTTTAAAACAAAGATTGACGGCTGCCTTTTCAACTGTAATGCCGAATGCTGACATTCAAAAGGATGATTAATATGTCTGAAGTGCTGGAAGGAGATGACTTCAGAATATACAGAAAGACAGAGAGATGGTTTGGTAGGCAAAGCACCCGCCAAACAAGTTCAAGAGCCTAAACCCAGCACTCATGAAGAAGCTGAGCTGGGCAGCGGGTGTCTGTAGCCCCAGTGCTGTGGGGACAGAGGCAGGTGGTTCATGTGAGCTTACTGACCATCCAGTCTAGGCAAACTGGTGAGCTCCAGGTTCAAGCAGAGACTCAGTCTCAAAAAGTAGGGTGGAGAGCAACTAAGAAAGACATCTGACCCTTACCTCTGGCCTCCACAGGGATATACACAGATGTACGTGCACACTTCTAAACATAGACACAAACAGACACACACACATAGACAGACAGACATATACACAGACAGACAGACAGAGACACACACAGATAGACATATAGACACACAGACAGACACACATAGACATACAGACACACACACATAGACATACAGACACACAGACACACAAACAGACACACATACAGACAGACACAGTCACACACATACAGACACACAGACAGACAGACAGACAGACACACACACACAGGAAATAGCTACAACTTTGCACTTCTCTATATAGTGGAAATACCTCATGAAGCAACATAAATTATAGGATGAGACAAACACAAATGGGACGACTCATTTGCTGAAGCACTCTGCCAAAGGAAGCCTGAAAGAATGTTTTGTGGAGATAAGGATACCAGTAAATGACCCCAGATGGAAAAACAATGAAAAAATAGAAAGAAAAAAGAAAGAAAGAAAGAAAGAAAGAAAGAAAGAAAGAGGAAGGAAGGAAGAAAGAAAGAGAGAAGAGAAGAGAAGAGAAGAGAAGAGAAGAGAAGAGAAGAGAAGAGAAGAGAAGAGAGAAAAAAAGAAAACCACTTCCAGTGGGAGTAACTAGGGGAATCCCACTAAGTAACATTATAAAACCTTGTACTTGTAGCGCGCGATATCCCTGCCAGCAGGAACTCACACGAACACGCAGGATTCTCTCGTGGCACGCAGTTTATTTTCCCATCATGGTGGAGAGAGAGAGATTTGAACTTCCCACACCTGTATGTATAACGTTTGGGGTGGACAATCATGATTGGCTGCTTGCTCAAATTCCCAGGTTCCCCTGCACTGATTAGGCGTACCCAAGACGCTGCGCATGCGCGGTTTGTTACCTCACGCACACAGGCGTCAGCAAGGACAGCCTCCTACACTGTCTCAAAAGAAAGAGAAATAATAGAAGAAAACAGAGTCAGAAGAAGTAAAAGAAGGCAAAAACACAACATGTAGATCACTTGTGGTTATATTTAATACAAAACGTTTCAGTGATGGCACGAGGCATACATGAATTCAGTGGTCCAATGAAAACAACAAATTGGTACTAGGTATACAGAAAAAAATTAGGATCCTGTGATATGCTACTTACAAAAACCAGACAGCCAGAAAATATATGGAAAAAGATGCATTAATGTAAGTATAATCCAAAGATAGCTAATATAACTGTTCTAAAATAAAAGTGAATTTGAAGGCACAAATAAAGAGATATTTCATAGTGATGTAAATTCAATATGTAAAGCACACACACACACACACACATATGCACATACAAAGCATTGCTTGATTTCTAGTACAACCTCTGTGATAACGAGAACAGGTTAAAAATGAACACAAATGTAGACAGTTTGAGAGACATACTAAGAAAATCTGCCTGATTGCCTACCATAGACCCATGCAGCACTAAAATAAACAAAAGCATTCCTTTTGAGCAAAGGGGACACTTGCCAGATGTGATCTCTGCTGTCCAGCCTACCTGTTGCTCTCCTGTGAGACCTCACCCCTGACGTGTGCTCTATATGACTCTGTTCTTCTCATGTTCACGCTCCTTAAAACTAAAGAACCTTCTTGGGCCAGGGCTAAAACTGTAATGTTATATTGCACAAATTTTTAGGATGACAACAAACAGTTCACTCAGAAGGCTCTGTCTGACAATAAGCTTACTAGAGAGACCAGGCTATTCACGATGAGAAGACGGAAAGTGGTAGCCTGCGATTATGCTATTATATTGTAAGCTTCAGGACAGGTGGCACAAAATTACAGATACAAGCCTCCAAAGACCAAGGTCTTATGTATCGTGACCATCTTAGATTCTTTTGATGCTGTTGGGATAAGATATTCTGACAAAAGGAACATAATGGAAAAAGCATTTACTCATGTTCACAATTTAGGAGACATTCCAGCATGAGGGGGAAGCCACAGTGGGGGGAGCTTGAAGCAGATGACATAGTACATCTGTATGCTAAGAGGCAAAGGTGACAAACTCCAACTGGTCAACCTCCTTTCTCTGTTTTATACAGTGTAGGACTGACCCATCCCCTAAGAAATGGTCCCACTCTACCCATAATAGAGATAGTTCTGTCTACATCAATCCATACAGTCGAGATAATTCCTTGCAAGCAAGCCTAGAGGCCCTTCACCCAGGTGGTTCTGGATTCCATCAAGCTGACCTTCATACCTGCAGGAACACAGAACACAAGCAATTTTAAACCAGAGTTGGTTTGAAAGATTTGGTCAAGGATTTCAGGTGGCCATTTTGAAAAGAGTGGCTCTTATTCAAGAAATACACTCAGAAAATGGGAGAAATGCTGAGGGAAGAAAATCCTTGTCTCTCTTAAGTTGTATTAAAAAGAAGATGAAAGGTTAGAGAGGTGGCTCAGCAGTTAAGAACACTTAATGCTCTCCCAGAAAATCGAGTTTTGTTCCTAGTACCCACACTGGTGAGGGCTCACAACTACCTGTAACTCCATTTCCAGGGATTCCAACATACTCTCTTCTGGTCTCTGCAGATACCTGAATACATATGTACATGCACAGACACATGATAGACACACATGCATAGACACACATGGAAATAAAAACAAAAAACAACAACAACAACAAAAAAAAACAAGACACACTGGCCAATCAATGCAGGTAAAGAGGCAATCATGGTGAAAGAAGGTATTAGATAGTTTGATACTTCACCAATTTCATTGACACTCTTCTGAAAAATAAGATTGGTCCAATAGTCATTCAACAGGAACTAGGTTCAAATAAATAGTTTTAAAGTCCCAGAAGTAAGGAGAGGAGAGTCAAAGACCTTGGATGCTGCTTAGAGCTCCCTGTGGTCAGCTGACCTCAGCCAGCCTTGTCTTGTGTTTCTGTCTAGGGTTCTTGTGGAAGACAATTGCTCTTATCCAATGTCAAGCCTGGCTCTTCTGTGTGGCTGCAGGGTTTCTAACGAGAGTCTCCTCAAATTCCTTCTGTTTAAAATTTTCTTTCTTTCCAAGAGGAAAACAGCCAGCAAGTTAGAAATGTCAGAAGGGTGGAGTAAATTATGCATGAGGAAGTACTCGGCCTCTCTTCAGAGCGTTGGCACTGAGCTCTGGGTAGAAGAAGCTAGCCCACCACCTGCAAACGTTTTGCTGACCTGAGGAGTTTGCTGACTTGGGAAAAGAGAGCCCATTTGCTTTTCCCAATGAAGAAACTTGGTGGACTTCAGTCAGTTGTCATGAAAATTCCTGTGCTCTCTAAGGAGTCAAATATCTATCCAAAACCTATTATACTTCAGGTATGATGTGATTTGGGGCAATGTTTAGAGAAATTTCCAGCCTGAATAGCAAGGTCTTACAAGATTAACTCCTACCTCTGAATCGTGGGGCATGGGAGAAAACAAAACACATAGATCTTATAACACAATCTGTGTGACTTTGCTTTGCTTGGTCCAATATGTCCTTAAATTTTTTTTCCTGACAGTAAAACCTCTTATTCTGGAATATTAATGTGATACACATGGGCCAGGAGAAAGAATGGTTTTCGTGTGTTTTCTAGTCTTTGGGGCTCCATGCCATTCACATTCTTTGACCAAAAGAACTGCCAACCCGTCTTCAAAGCCAGCACTATAACATCTCTGTAACCCACTTCTACTGTGCATCTCTTGTCTGACCAAAGCCAGGAAAGGTTCTCTACATCAAATGATATATGTAGTCATAGCTTGGGCCTACCTGGATAATTCAAGATAAGCATAGCTTGAGGTCAACACCCTTACTTACATTTGGTAAATCCTGTTGCCTTAAAGATGCTGAAAGCCAGTGTGGGTTGTCTTTATAGAGTCACTTGTAGCTGCTTGTATTCTAGTACTAATTATGTCCCCCAAAACACTGTTTACTTGAGAGGGTCTGCAAGTAGATTCTGGGAACCTGCCCCAATTGATTCTGATTGATAAAGATGCTAACAGCCGATAGCTGGGGATGACAAACAGAGATAGGATTTTAGAATTACTCAGGCAGGGGACTGGGAGGAGAAGAGAGAGGAAGATCCCCCATGCTTGGAGAACAGTGTAGACAAAGGAGAGACACAGAGGCTGTGATAGGGTAGGGGAGCCAAGGAGAGCACCCGGGCTCTGGGCTAAGAAAGCACAGCCCAGAGGGCTGCACAAATGGGTCTGGAGAGGCCAAGATGGAATATTGTAGTGCGCCACGCATGCACACTCTCGCTCAGCCATCAACTGTCAAAAGTAGCCATCAACCGCCAAAAGGTAGCCTGAGATGTCACATCAGCCGAGTCACGCAAGCCAATAGAATAGGGACACGCCAACCCAGGGGCTATTTAAGGAAGGCTGTTTCCTCCTTCGGGGTCTTCCCTCTCCTTGGCTTCAATAAAGCTTGCTACAGAAGGATACTGGCATCCGTGTGCGTTCTTGCTGGCGAGAAAGTGACGCGGGTCACAGAACATAGAATTAGTAAGTAATAACTTGACATTAACAGCATGGAGGTTAGGCAGTGGCCTGGCTATTGTGCTGTTTAAGGCATATTAAAATATAAAGGCTGTATGTGTGTGTGTGTCTTTAATTTGGTAGCCTAAACCATTAAGTGGGTAGCAAGCCACGGGATTTATTGATTAAATAATTATTTCTACACTCATTGTCTCGCCCATCATGGTCAGTAATGACTGATGAGGATTCAAACTTTACAAGCCTTGGAAGCAAGGTCCTAACTTCTCTATCATGCATTGCTTCCTAGGCCACCTACTGATAGGGTGATGCTAGTTATCTCCTCTGCAGCTCCTGGTCAAACACTGACTGAGGACTGGTTACTGACACACTTCCAATGTTACCCTTGCCCCTGGGTGATCCAACCTTTTCCACAGTTATCAAAGAGCCGCTTTTTTTTTTCCTCTTCACTATTTATCTGAGGATGTGTGTTGACATAAAGAAGCAGACTTCCTACAGCATCCTCCAAGGATAGAGCGATTACCATCCTTCTCTTCACACTTGGTTTTAAGTGCACATAAAACTATATAAATCTTATCCTTTCTACCCACAGCTAAACACAGCTACCACCCCTCACCAAAGAAGCATCTCTCTAATGAAGGTGGAGACGATCACAAAACACCCACAACTGGACACAATGCAGAGATCAACAGATTGTAGGGTGCCTAGCCCCAATAGACACATTTGCATCATAGCTCCTGGACTTATGGTTCAGGGACCATTGCAGGAGAGGAGTCAGAAAGACTCTAAGAACCAGAAAACCTGAAGTCTGCTTCCAGACAGCATCTCCTAGAAATGACTCTGTCAAAAAGAGTGGGAGAATGATAACATCAACAGACATACTAAGTCAGAAGGAGGGAATTTTTTTGTGGGATCCTGTTGGCTCCTTGCTGGCAGGTTCAGGAGAGAGGAGAGAGGTCCCAATCCCACCGGACCTCTTCTCTGGAGCTTGGCAGGATGGCGAGTGTCGATGAGCCAAACACACTGGGCTGGGAGTCTTGTTGAAGCAGGAACTCAACTTTATTGCATCAGTCTCTTGATTATATAAACTCAGAGCATAGGGAGGGGGATTTTTGGTGGGGTGAGATGACATAGGAGGTGGGGAAGGGTATGGGGTGACTGACAGAGCCAGTGGCAAAGCTTTACATCAGCAATGGTGGGGCAGAGGCAGGATCAAACAGGTCTTGCTGAGTCACCCCGATACAAAGTGAATGAGAGAGGTCTCAAAACTTGAGCCAGGCTTAGGCTTTCCCACAAGGCTGCAGAAACTCAAGCCAGGTTCGAGTTTGTCCTCAAGGCCCAAACCAGGGCCAAAATGGGACCCAACAGGATCCTATCCATAGACAAAGAACTACAGACAGCTCTGACTCCAGGGAGAGGGAGAATTAGCCTCCCCAGGGATGAACCCCACCCCCCTTATTGGTTGTCCAACACAAAGTGGTCATCCCTGAAACCATGTATACATGAACAACAAAAAGGGACTCAGCAGATTGTATTTCTATATTTCTGCTCATAAATATATAAATGTAGATAGCAATAATAATGAAAAAGGTTATCACTTGGAGAGGAGGGCATGGGAGGAGCTAGAGCAAGGGGGAAGAATTGAGGAGAGATGTAATTTATACTTTAGCAAAACTTTATTATTTTTAAAATATGCCATATTCCTCACCTCTTCCCTCAGCTGCCCTGACTATGTAATATAAATGGCTTCCAACTCAGTTCTTACGTCAACTTAGTCTATGTTTTATAGAAGAAGCCGTTGAGAAGGCTCCGCCTCTCTCAGGACGTCTCTGTCCTCTTTCAAAGCTATTCCTGTGTGTCAGCCTATCTCCTGGGTAATCTCTCCCACTGAAGTAACAGTTTCCTAATGAAATATAACCCACAGTTTGAGAATAAGTATCCAGTCGTCACAATTCCAAGAATAAGGAAACGGAGGCCTTCACAAGGCATGAACCAGTAATGCAGCACTGCTAGCTGGCTACTTAGCCCCCAAATTCAGGAGCTGATGGATTGAGCTTCAAACTGAATTTCATCTCAACATCTTCAATTACTCCTTTGTTTTAACCAAATGTAAAAAAGCAAAATAATTTTTGAATGTCAGTCCCTTGAGTGGTTTTTCTTTTCTCCTATTTACCTTAATCCTGTGTTGCTTTTTTTAAAAAGTCAGGACAGAATACTGATCTCAGTGTCTGTATTCACATCACCCTTTTTTGACACGCAGAGAACAGCTTCTCTTTGTCTTTACTAGGCTGCCTCTCCTCTTACTTTCTCTCCACCTGTTCTCTTTCCTGTCACAGCATCTAACACCCCATGCTTTCTCCCATGTGGGAATCCTTAGTTGCATGGCAATTTTCCTTGGATCTCCAAGTCTTCCCCTAAGTTGATTAACTCACTCCCCCCACTCCACCCCACTCCCCCCCCACACTATCCCCCCCTCTTACTGGACTCTGTTTGAATTACAGCTTTCTGCCAGCATAGGCGGGGAGTTAGAGTTTCATAATGATGGCTAAATCGAGCAGTTATTTCGGTGGCATCTTCCTCAGCAATTGAAGACTGCCAACAGGTTGAGGTCTGGCATCTGCATGGCTGGCAAGACATAGAGGTGAGGCCAGAGGAGAATATGAGGATCCAGGAAGGTGGTATACCATCTGTGATTACACACTAGCCACCAGACCACAGACTAGACATGTGCAACCATTTCTCTTTTATCATTTGTGTTCCGAGGGAAACATACGTTGGGATCATCAATAGGTGTGGTTGACTTGTCAATAAATGAACCCAGTCCTCTGTCGAGCACACATTGAACAGAGTGGCCTCAGATTACACATGACAGATCTTCCTGTGTGGGTAGGTTCCGGTGCTGGTGCTTCAGAACACCAGAGTGAACAGTGATGGTGGCTGCTGTGTTCTCAGAGGGGAGCCTGCTCTTCACCCTTCCTCAGAACTGCCTTTGTGAAATGGGAATAGGAAAACTCAACTTTCAGCCTTGTTTTGGATTTAAGTGATGAGAATGTCTTAGTACATTTCAGTGCTGATGGGAGAGAGCCCATGGCAAATGGAATATCTGAGGTGGGGGAGAAGGAATTATTTTTAAAGCAAGAGCTTTTTCTTGTGCAGTAGAGCAAGGGATTGGGAGAGGGGAAAGGTTGAGAAGAAGAACACCCTTTTCCCCATGGAAGGAGGCAAGCTGGGAAAGGGGCTAAGTGTGTGTCTCTGTGAGTGAGGTGTGAGGAAGTAGTTGGTTCCCTCAGAAGGCTTTATCTTCTCTGTGAAGTGGGAGTTGATGACTTCCCCTCTTTGGATTTGGTGAGGTTGGAAGATGGAGGATGGTGGAGGGAACATGGAATCCTTACATGGAGACAGGAAACGCTGATGAAAAATGGCGCCGGATTCCTTGACGGTGATGTGTATGGACACTGATTGTGAGCATGGGATTGCAACTCTTCACTCTCTTGGTTCCCACAAGGATGCTCAGCAACCTTGGCTGAGTGGTTATAGTGTTCAAGGGAGGCTGAGAGGTAATGAAAAGGAATTGGGGCAGGGAGTGAGACTGGAGACTCACTGAAGGACCCGGATGTAAACAAGGGGAAGGCACGGAAGGAATTGGGTGTTGTGAGTCAGCGGGACATGGGCACTTGAAGGGCTCATCCCGAGAATCCGGAGAGCTGAGAGCTGCAGTAGCCATCCTAGATGAGCCACCCAGAAGGACAAAAGTTGTGAGCTGTCTGGATTTTGATGGTAGAGCATGTGTTCTGAGTGACAGAAGACTCCCAAGAAGGACAATGGAAACACATGATCGAAGTTTGGCATGACTGGGTCATTGGATAGGAAGAATACAGGAACATTGGTGTCTGTGACATCAACTTAATACAGACCGGAGAAGTCACCTAAGATAGGGGAATACCACCCAAGGCTTGGTAGACAGTAACAACAAAGAGAATCAAGAAACGTAGAGTTGGCCATGCAGAGGTGACACACAACTTTGATCCTAGCAGGCAGATCTTTGAGTGGGGAAGCCAGCCTGGTCTACAGAGTGAGTTTCAGGATAGAGAGAGCTACACAGAGAAACCCTGTGTTGAAAAAACAAAACACAAAACAAAACAAAGAAAGGCAGAATCAGAAACTCGAGCCTCAGTAGGGCTTTTGGGGGGCTTTTTTGTATCATTTTATTTGGTTTTAATGAGAGTAGAGATTTGGGGTTTTTTGTTTGTTTGTTTTGTTTTGTTTTAGTGAGAGTGTCAAGAGCTAAGTTAGGGCAAGGCAAAACATTTCTTCTGTTTCCAGATGTGGGGAGGTGTCTTCAGGAGAGCCATCTATTTTCAAAATGGGGACAGTCCTAACTACACTTTACAGTAATCATGACTTAGCAAGCTAGTATGTGTAGAATTGCCTGCCATGAATAAAAAAAATGACTTTGACAGAGACAAAGTGTGGAGCAGAGACTGGAGGAGGGACTGTCTGGAAATGGCCCCACCTGGAGATCCATCCCATGTGCAGTCACCAAATGCAGACAGTGTTGTGGATGCCAGGAAGTGCATGCTGACAAGAATCTGACATACCTGTCTTCTGAGAGGTTCTCCCAGTGCCTGACATAAGCAGAGGCAGATGCTCGCAGTTAACCATTGAACTAATCACAAGGTCCCCAATAGAGGAGTTAGAAAGAAGACTGAAGGAGCTGAAAGGGTTTGCAGCCCCATGGGGAGAGCAACAATGCCAACCAACCAGAGCTCCCAGGGTCTAAACCACCAGCCTGGAAACACACAGAGAGGGACCCATGGCTTCACCTGTATAGGTAGGGGATAATGGCCTTGCCAGGTATCAGTGGGAGAGGAGGACCTTGGTCTCTGGAAGGCTGTATGCCCTAGTGTTTGGGAATTCAAGAGCAGGGAGGCAGGCATGGGTGGATGGGTGGTGGCACACCCTCATAGAAGTAGAAGGGGGGGGGAGGGGAAAGGGGGCTGGGGGGGGGAATGGGGAAAGGGGATAATATTTGAAAAGTAAATAAATAAAATATCCAATAAAAAAACCATTAATGGAACTGGCAAAAAAACAAAAACAAAAAAACAAAACAAAACAAAAAAAAACAAAACAAAACAAAACAAAACAAAACAAAACAAAAAAAAAACAAAAAAACCCCAAAAAACCAACTTGTGTATTTGTGAAACAATATAATTTACTATGCACTGGACACTGATAAATGAACTTTGTGTACTGTCTCCTTTTGTTTCCCCACTGTGGGCTGTGAGTTGAACCCAGGGCCTCATGTAATACAGACTACAGCTAAACGTCACCCCTGAGTTAGCACAATCCGACAGTCAGGTCTGTTACTTACCATATGTGTTGGTCTTCCGGACTGGAAATGGCAGAGACGAGCACAGTAAGTCTGAGGTCAAAGCACTCATTTTTAAGTCTCCCTGTGTATGTGGGAACTAGGTTTATATGGCTTTATTTTAAATCTGTTATAGAGATAATCATTGCGAATGATACAAGGTGAGACTTTTTTTTCTTTCTTTTTTATTTATTTTTTAATTATTTGAACTGAGACTAAAGTAAGCCAGGATTTTAGCAAAAACAATTTGGGATGCTTACAGAGATCTGTAAATATGTAGTATTCACATGTTTCCAGCATGGTAATTCCACCATCATGCACACCTTGCCTGTAGAAATGGAGGACACCAGCCAATAACTTCTTGGAGTCTGGCATCTTAAGTAAAGTCTATGTGTTTAGTTTGATCTGTTTTATGCTAATGGATGGACAACGAGATAGCACTATGAGCCGGGGAATGATAAAAATAGACCTGGGCTCAATATATCTTTCAGGGGGCCTTAAGTGGAAATATGAGAAGGCTTGTAGGAGATACCAGGTACCAGATACTCCAAACCTACTTAATGTAGACAGGAGGGCATGGCATAGAAAGACCTCCAAACCTACTTAATGTAGACAGGAGGGCATGGTATAGAAAGACCGAATGCGTTAAGCCCCTCTTGTGGCAGAATGGGCTCTTGTATTTAGTACTGTCTCCAGTCTATCCAAAGCATCCAAAGTTAATTTATAGTCCCGAATTTCCAAGAACTCCGAGCTCTTTAGGGAAAAAGGAATAGTAGCAAAGGCCAAATCTAGTAAGATTTATTTGTTTATTTTTATTTTATGTGCATTGGTGTTTTTGCCTGCATTCATCTGTGGAACAGGAGTTACAGTTGTGAGCTGCCATGTGGGTGCTGGGAATTGAACCCAAGTCCTCTGGAAGAGCAGCAAGTGCTCCTACCTGCTGAGCCATCTCTCCAGTCCCCGCGATGGCCAAATCTTAAAAATCTCTCTCTAGTTGTGAATGATTCGTTCAGACCTCTGAGCTCTCATTTAAAGCGGGCACTGAAATTCAGAGTAAAAGGTCTCTGTCTCTCTGTCTCTGTGTCAGTCTCTCTAGTATCTAATCCTCAATCTTTTAGAGTTCTGTCATCTAGAAATAGCCAGGCCCTGGGTTAAGATGCAGAGTCCACAGGGATTCAGGCTCAACAGTGACCTCTCTGGGGATGGAGGGTGGGGATGGGGAGCACCAAAATTAAGCATGAGGAGAGATTAATGGAATGGATAGTCAAATCTCTTGAATCTGCTTCCTCCCACCCCCCACCCCACACATACACACAAAGAACTTTCCCTTGTTATAACCTTTTAGGACCCTATAGCATTTGTCTGCACCAGGTTTCTCAGGACAACAAAAGCCTTGAGGAAAGCTGTTTCTTTTCCAAGGCCCAGACCCAAACCTTTCGTGTCCTTATTAGTTCTTCAATAGGTTCAGAGCCTTTGGTTCAGAGAATCATTTCTGGAGGATTCCATGGGCAGCCCCATCTTCCTTTCTTTATTTTTGAAGCATTTTGCTTTTGAGAGTCACAGGCCAAGACTTTTGCCAGCAGGTATTGAGATGTTTGATTTGATTTGACTCTGCAATGCTCTTGGGAACGTTAAATAATATTTTCCAGGCAACCCACACAGTGAAAGGAAGACTATGGCTGAAGCCAGTCTCAAGAGGTAGCTAAAAAGTTAAACCATGTGCCTGTTGCAAAACTTGGTGTTCCCACAGTTGCTTCTGCCAGGCTCACTTCTGAGATCTTCCTGGAATGCCTTCCCCAGGCCTGGCTATTCCGATGAGTGTTCTGGCTCCTGGCTCTTTCAAATACAGTTTGTCAGTTTTTCCATGTGAGACCGTAGCATTTTGGAATCGGAACGGCTGTTAGGTTTGCTGATGCTTTGAGCGCTCCTGGCACACGGCACACATCCCACGCATCTTTGCCGAAATTTTTGGTGCGAATTCCAAGTCTTGTCTCCTCCTGGGATCTTTTTCCAGCTGTTTTCCGATCCAGGAAATCCTTGGACAAAATAACAGATCTGCTTTCTGGGACACGAGGAGCTTTATGGAGGAGTAAGAGATTCCTGGCGTGTAACTGGGAACAAGGCTCGGTCTCGCCATTCCCCTCGGAACTGTTGATGTCGGCACAATTCTCCAGATGTGCATCTGTTGGCACCCAGAGTTACTGAGAACCAAAACAGAGCCCGCTCCATCAGTTAGTAACACAAACTTTTACAATTGTTTGCACTCCACGGGAAATGGCTGGAAAATGAACCAGTTGGGCCTGTTGGAATCTAAGCCCCTCCTGGCTTCAACAAATTCGGAAAATTCCAGAGAAAATGGACATGCAGACAAAAGGAGATGAAGATTTCGCAGTCCTATCCGTACAACCAGTAGATGGCAGACACGCATTAGAGTCTGAAACAGAGGCTGCATGGTGATACTGTAGCCACAAGTGGTTAATGAGCTTTACAAGGTAGCTACAGATTAACAACTAGAAAGTGTTACCTTTTAACAATGGGTCCCTGAACTTCAAAGCTAAGATTGTGTTTCCATTAACCCCGGGTGGTGACTCCACCCGAAAGCATCCAGTTCCCTCTAAACTATTCTTTGAGAGGAAATGTATCCACTGAGGCAGACCTTGCATTTCTCCACTCACTCGGTCATCCACTGATTGATTCAACAGCTATTTGTTGATATATATATATATATATATATATATATTTATTTTTTTATAACCATAGTGTTCTAGGTACTGGGCTCAATCCTCAGGCTACTGAGATGAAAAACTATGTACCTGAAGACAATGCCAGGACTCAGGGAAGTCATCCCGAAGTTCAAGAAGAGGGTTTGAAGGAGTTGCTGTCATATGGTGAAAAGCTACTGAAATTCCCATGCATCCTGGCTGTGACTGCCAGGGTAACAGGTTAAGTCATCTGAATGCCTGAGGATGAATGAGGACTTTTTTTTTTTTTTTTTTTTTTAGCAAATGTGAAATTAACTGGGAGCGAAAATGAGTCCAGCTGATCTGATAGTAGAAATGAGAGATGGGGCTGGAGAGATGGCTCAGTGGTTAGCCAGCAGCACTGGCTGCTCTTCCAGAGGTCCTGAGTTCCAATTCCCAGCAACAGTGGCTCACAACCATTTGTAACGGGATCTGGTGCCCTCTTCTGGTATGCAGGTGTATGTGCAACTAGAACACTCATATACATAAAATAAATGAACAACTCTTTAAAAATATATATATATATATATATATATATATATATATATATATATATATATGACTAGGCCCAGGCCAGTTTCAACTAGGAAGCTCTGAATATTAGTGGACCTGTAAGGAGATACCTTCTCTTGCATACTGTCAAGAGCCCAGTATGTTATCTGTCTCGAGCAGGTTGTGATAAGGTTTTAGGGTCCCTGTGGGGAGAGGAGCGACAAGTCCTCTCCACTCAGGAATTGTATACAGGATTGACTGTGAGATGGTCAGTTCCCCGAGAGGGGAGAGAGTACACCAGAGACAGAGGTTTGATTTTTAAATGCTCTTTAATATTGCACAGCAAACAATATATTATCATCAATGCTAAAACTATTGTAACAACGAGGTATTGCCACATTTCCTATACATTGTCTCTATCAATATGAATACAATAAACACAAATAGTAAGCTGCTAACTACCGAAGAAATAAACATAGCGGTAAGTACATTATTATACATGAGTTATATGACCTGAGTCCTTATGACTGTAGTTTCCAACAGCTTAGGTCCCGAGAGTGCTTGACCACGAAGATAGGGGGGTTCTGTGGCTTCCAGCAGCTCAGGTCTAGAGAGTGTTTGATGGGATCACGCTAGGTAACCATAGCTACCAGTGTGATAAAGTGCTCCGGCCAAGGGCTCCTTTTTTATGCTTGAATTAGGGTTACTTCTGATGTACACGGCAGATAACCAGATGTGTCTGGTTATCTGTGGGGCTATGACTTCATTACAGCTGGTTATCACACTTATTCAAAACAACTTATTTTAATGCACAAATATTTTGATTCATAAGGTTTTCCAAACAACTTTTGATTATCAAAACAACTTCTGGTTATTACAGCACTTCAAAACAACTTTACTTCAAACTTGTTTTCTTTCCTATTACAAATATGGAGTTGGTTCTGTTCAGGGCCTGCTCCTTACACATACCAAGAAAAATTATAGCCAACTCCTGCAAGGGAAGAAACTAATAAGACAAAAACAAAATAAGTTAACCTAAAGCTTTGTGCATTTTAGACATGAAAATCTAAGTCTCCGGTGAAAATTATTTCTTGGCTTAGCTTCCACGAAGAAGAACAATGCTGTGGAAACAATGGGACTGAGGACCTGACGTAATGGTAGAGACAGACGGTGAGCCTAACAAGCCCTGTGCATATCACATCCCCTCATTCTCACCTGGGGAAGAAGAAATTGGTGTACAGTTGGGGTTTTATGGCTTATTCTCTGGAATGAGCAGTCTACTTAAGCTAGTCCAGCAAACCTATCATTTGGGGAAGAAGGAAGGATTCTGATTTCTGTGACTGCACTAGTTATCATGGACTGTCAATCTGACATGGCCTGAAAAGGAAAATATAAAGGTCTCAACTGAGTAGTTGTCCTTATAAGGTGGATCTGTGGATATTTCTATGAGAGGTTGTCTTGATTGTCGCTCAGTGGATGAAGGAGGTTCCAGTTGACTACGGATGGTGGTGATGTCATTTCCCAGGGAAATGGCCTGAATGTAAGGTACAGAGTGAGCTGGCTAGCAATCGGCATCCTCCACAGTTCCTGCAGTAACCCCTCAGCTGTGCATATATTTCTCATTATTTTTTTCAACCTACTTTAATAACGGTTCAACCTCCCCTCTAGCCCACCATTCACCAGAGGTGGTGGAAAAGAAAGGTTATTAGGATAAAGGGGACATGGACCTGTTTCTAAATAGTTCTTTGGGGGTGATTCCAATCGTTGTTGTTCTTAGTCCAGTCCACTAGCAAACACCAAACACGAACCAGCAGCTGCAGTCCCGTGCACTCTGCAGACACCACATACAAATCAGCAATGGCAGTTCAATCCAGAAGAAACCATGAGGCTGTCCAACTGGCCCAAGTCAGCGGAACCTCCTGAGAAGTTCTTTGGCGAGTTTCTCTCGGGTGTCACCACAAGCGAAGCTCAGCAATGCAGTGTAAAGCGAACCAATACATGCGTGTCATCAGCGAAGACTAGCAAGGCAGAGCAAAGCAAACCAATGCCCCAGCTCCTACCATCTGTGGGGTCATATTTATATTCCTTCTAAACATCACACATCCTTTCACACGTTTGCTATAGCAAAACATCCTTTCGCCTTTGTCTGCTTCAGCAAGACATTCTCTCATGTGTCCGCTTTAGCAAAACGTCCTTTCACCTGTGTCCACCCAACAAAACATCATTTGACATAACTGATTTTCCAAAGAAAACAGAGGTTTCCACTTCAGTAATGGTGCACAGAATCCAAGGCAGCCCCCTGTTCAGTTTCCTGCCTTGAGTTCCTGTCCCAACTCTGCTTAGTGATGGACTGTGACCCAGAAGCATAAGGTGAAATCAACTTTTCCCTCCCAACTTGTTTTAGGTCAGCATTTTATCACAGCAGAAAGGAAACTAGACCAATGCATATGTGGGAGAAAGAGGGGCAGGTGACAGCTCTTGATGACTTGCCTTTGTCTATCAGCTCAAAAAAAAAAAAATCAGCACACCCAAGGTATCCTGGTTGCTATGTTCTGTTATCTCAATACAACAGGAGCACAAAATGCTAAAAATCAGCATTAGTCTGGATTATTATGGATATAAATTATGGATAACTGCATAGGAAGGGCATTAAGTATATTCCTGCAAACATTAATCTACCCATTATTGCCTATTGCTTAGGTTAGCAAGAAGTACTGAGGAAAGTTTGTGAACATGAATGCCATACTGTGCCCAGAGGTCCAGAGACACATTGGCAACAGTACTGGTTAAGTTCTGAGGGTCCGCCCACCACTGGAGCCTGGCAAATGTCGAAGATGTCATTTGATTCTCTCGAGCAGATGATTCCATAAATGTCACACCTCCGGACTCTTCTTGCGTCTTCTCTTCAGTTGCCAGCACTTCTCTGTCTGAAGAGATAGTTGCTTGGCTCCCATAACCTCCCAGGCCCACACGATTTTTTCCCATAATCTCCCAGGCCCACACGATTTTTTCCCATAACCTCCCAGGCCCATGCGATTTTTTCCCCCATAATCCCCCAGGTCTGCGTCTTTTTATTTATTCTTCACGTGGATCACACTCTGATTCTGCCTTTCACTGTAGGAGATTTTAACATGGCCACTGGAACAGCTGTAGAATGAGACAATGAGTTCTGGCCCCTCCCTCATCTCTCTACTAACCCCTCCCTCCTCATGACTCTGCATCAATTAAGCAATTGGCTTTCTCCAAAGACCTCAGCTCTTCAATAACATGGTCGCTTAGGAAATGACCCTGCAAATGAGCTCCCGGAGTGTTTCTGAATAGTAGAGAAGAGAAATGGCACTCCGGAATGGATTTTTCTGACTATAAAACTGAGACAAATGTCAGATTTTAAAGAATCACGGGCTGAAGTCAAGCGGTCCTTCAATTTTAAAAGCAAGCTTAGGCCTGCCATCCCCGTGTCTCTTGAAGTGCTCGCTAAGTTGAAGTTAGTCAGATTTATGCTAATAAACTCAGAAATGCTCTATGCATTGTCTCACCCTCCCCCTGCCCCCCACACACACATCTCAATTTTGTTTCACCTTCCTACAAATTTTGTGCACCAAGATATTGGCTGTGCAGCAAAGTTCAAGCCAGTGACTCTCACCGCCTTGATGTAGAGCTCAGGACATTTATTATTATTATTATTATTATTACTATTATTATTATTCTGTTTTGTGTGTGAGAATATAGAGGTTGCTTAAGGGCTCCTGGAAAGTTCTCACTCAGTGGTTAAGAGGTTATCAGTACCACCCAAATTCCACCTCTAACCCTGAGTGACTAAATAAATGAATCCGTAGATAGATAAAATAGATAAGTAAATAAATAAATATAGAATTATATTATATTTGAATTATCTTTGCAGGGCTGGGTTGCCGTGTCACAGAATTCAGTGGGTACCCATGTATTTCCCTTCATCTCTTTGCTTGATCTAACCACACATCTCACTGTAGCTTATTATAAATATAATGATGATCTATGGGGGGAAAAACCCAAGCTCAGAGTCCTAGACAGTTTTATTAAGCTTCATAATTATTTATGTTCCAGATATAATCATATTATTACAGCCCCGTACACTCTCGCACATAAAATTCACGACACTATTTATTTCCACCCACAGGCGCCACACCCCCCACTCCACCCCGTGGCAGTAAAACAAATTAAAGCTGATAAAGAATAAGAACCTGCCAGGAGGCTGGGTACTTGCTTCAGAAAGAATCTGTGAGTCAGGGTCAGCCTGACTCAAGGATGGCTCACAATGTCCTGCTTTATACTGCTCTCCGCTTTCTGCCTTAAAGTGGCCATTGATGGATAAAAATGGATGCTATCTCAGTTAAGAAATTAGTTTTAGGCGGGAGCACTTTAACTGAGGATGGGTAAGAGAGGGAAATACTGAGAGACAGAGATGAAGGAGGGATAAAAAAAAGCAGTAAGGATGACTGAAAAAACCTCCTGGACATATATTATTTTATTTTTACTTAAAAAAATCATATATATATGTGTGTGTGTATGCATATATATATATACATATATACACATATATACATATATACACATATATACATATATATGTGAATGTATATATATACACATACATATATATGTGTGTGTGTGTATATATATGTATATATATATATATATATATATATATATATATGATTTTTATGAAGTTATGCTGCTTGAGTCTTGCTTCCCAAGAACTCCTGACTACCTAATAAGAATCCCAAGTGCCCAGCACAGGAAACCTTTTGAGTTGTTGGTCAGAGGGCATCCCAAGGCATTCTCAAAGCAATATAGGCAATTGCTATTGCTCTTGGTTGTGTCCCAGAACTTGAAGGTAAGAGCCACTGCATACTTAAGACACAAGGCTTGGAGGAATTGACCTGGGGCTGACCTCAAACCCTCCCCTCTGGTGACTCTCTCTCAGAGAATTCAAATGCTGTATGGGAGCTCACAGAGGATCGGTGCAAGCAATAGTCTTGTCCAGCTAGAAAGCCTGTGAAAGGTAGCAATGACCTGCAAAGCAGGGTTTCCTCCAGGGTACAGTGGTGGCGCTTGTATTTTGCGGTTAATCAGTCATTTAATTGGGCATAAGGCCCATTAAATAGAAGAGAATCCATGCCTGGTACTATAAACCCAGCCAACTACCAGTTGGCTGGTAAGGTCATGAACCTGAGAAGAGAGCCTGCTACTGTGGGTTTCTAATGCAGTATTATTTCCATGCCCACAGATACCTGTACTTCTCAAAGAATCTTCTTTTTGCAGCTGCAGGAGAGCATCACAGTAAACCATAATTGGTCAAAACTGCAGAGGACAATGGTACCCAACACAGCCTCTACATCTAAGGCCCCAGGGATATCATGAAAGACCGGGAGGGGGAGTTTGTAAGAGTCAGAGGTCAAGAGCGTTTGTTGCTAGGAAATTGTGTGTTCTATCCATCACAGGAAAGCTGCATCTAGGAATTATCAACAGTGTGATTGCCTGCATACTGATAACATCAGTTCCGATGCCAACGTGGATGGGCAGATCTCACAGGTTCCTAGCCCTAGAGGAAGAGCCACAGGCGGTGGGTGGCTACTGAGAGAAGTAAAATCTGCTTTCTCCAAGGATGAGCCTCCTGATTGGGTGAAAAGCCCTTAAAACATACACATACAAGCAACAGTAAATGGAAAGAGTAGGCTTTCTCTCTCATATATATATATATATATATATATATATATATATACACACATATATATGTTTTATATGTGTGTGCATGTATATATGATATATATGCTACATATGTATAACATATACGTTATATAATATGTGGGAAGTCTGGAACTCTTGGGGAGATCATATTCAAGTAGTATAACTTCATTTGAATAGATTATATATTATATATGTTATATATTATATGTTATATATAATGTTTCTTAATATATATAATATATAATATGTGTTATACATCATATATGATGTGATACATACATATATCTCTCAAATTCATGACTATACACACATGCACACACACACACACATA
This sequence comes from Rhabdomys pumilio, assembly GCA_030674055.1. Classification (NCBI taxonomy): domain Eukaryota; kingdom Metazoa; phylum Chordata; class Mammalia; order Rodentia; family Muridae; genus Rhabdomys; species Rhabdomys pumilio. The sequence goes on from JANHMN010000019.1 coordinate 32,847,955, forward strand.
TATATATACATATAAGTATATGTGTATATATATATATATATATATATATATATATATAAAACAAAAAGAAGAGAGCACTAGACTAACAAAAAATGATATAAATTCAGTACACATATATGAAATCACCAAAAAAATAAAAGAAGAAACAAGAGATGTGACCTTCTTGACCCTACCACACAATCACAGCTGCTCCAAACTCAGGTAGAAATGACAGCCATCTCTCTATTTTCTCCCCTCCAGGTAGCATCTCCACTCCACTCCACTTTGATATCAGTGTGGGTCACCAGGAAACCAATACACACAGCAGTTGTATTGGAAAAGAACTACAGGTGAGCCCACCAAGAGAGCGCATATTTTCAGTTCCTGTCATGGGCTCTGTTAATTCCGTGGGAGGTTTCTAGAGGGGGAGGCTAGAATTCTTCCCTGCCTCTGTGAAGACTAGTGAATGTCATAGCAACAGTATGTCGCTGGAAGGCTAATGTGTATCCGAAAACCTCTTAAAATGTAAATACAAGGAGTCACAGAACAGTGACAGCAAGACAGCAAAGTCCCTTCTATCTACATGTGCCCAGGTGACCTTGAGGGACAAATCAGGGCATAGGCATCAATTGACCGGTTTAAAGGAGGAATTTGGAAGGCCAGAAGGGTAGCTTTCTGAATTTTGCCCTACCCTGGCTGACTGATAGAATGACACTGGGGCTGACAAAAGTTTCCCTCAGTTTCCAGGTAATTGAGCCAAACCCAGAGAGGTTTGTCACTTGAGAATCGTGGCATAGTTCTACCAGGGAAATGGCTTGAACTTTCCAAATTACCACAGGGGTCCAATTTCCTCTACGCTGCATTTTAAAACAAACAGGCGTAAGGGAATCAAACACTTAGCTGCATGACCAAGAGCTCCTGAGCTTGCGGAAATGGATACTTTCAGGAAAGTCAACTCTCCTGAGAATTTACTGGGAACAGTAAAACGCTGGCCTCAGCTACCCTCAGCTAGAAGATGAAAGCAACACCTGATATTTGGTGTGACTTCACGGACATAGTCCCTTTTCTAGGGTAGCTCATGTTCAGATATCTGTTCCATTCGTTCCTGAACTTCACATGCGCACAGACCACACTGGAATCCCCTGCCTATGCCCGAGCCATTCCTGAGGCTGAAGTGTATTTCTTTTATTGTTTGAGAAATTCATAAATGCATACAAACGTGTTTCTGTTCAATCTAGCACCTCCCCTCCCCTCTTACCCTCCCCCCACCACTTTCTCTCTCAATTTCATGTGATCTATTTGTATTTAATCCACAAGTCCACTTAGTACGGCCTGTTTGTGTGGGGCTTTAAGGCCATCTGGCAGAACATGGATAGCCTCTCGTGTTTTGGATCCCTGAAGTTAATGGACTCCCTTCTCCAGCAGTCAACAGTTGTCAATACTGCCTCAGCTAATGGCTGCAGTTAATGCTCTCATCCCACTTCCATGCTGGGGATTTTTTTTTCTGGCACGATCTTGTGTGGGTCTTGTGCATGCTGTCCCAACAGCTATGAGTACGCATGCGCAGCTGCTCTAGTCTGCGTGGGGAAACGCAGCTTCTGGCTTTTTGCTTATCCTTTTAAGGCTGGATGGAGAGTGCTCAGTAAGACTCTATCCAAATCATGGTGCTGTGTGGACCCCTGAGGAATTCGCTCCCAAGCTGGCCTTCCCTACCTTGCAACAGAATTGGCAAGGGGAACCAGAGACAGAATTTGAGTCTTGGTCTGAGATCTTTGGCTTTGAGTTAAAAGCTTCTCATTTATAAGCAAAGAATGGTGGATTTCTACTGTAGAGTGTGTGGAAGTGCCCAAACATAAAGTTAATAAATGCCCCAGTACTTTGTAAATTCAATATAGTGTCAGTAGTCCCCGGAGTGACACTGTGGCAGCAACCTAGAGCCAGGCACAGGGCATCAGGGCATTCTTAAGCCTTGCTAAGTCAGGATGCACCACCAACCATCCTGTTGCCATCCTAAGTGAATTCCTGCTGAGGTGTTTGTTCTTCAGAGGAACAGGAGTTCTCCCGGTGATACAAAGAATGTCTCTTTTCATGGCTGCTACTTTACCAGAAGCAGTGTATAGCTTAGCAAAGATTCAGCATTTTCTCAACATTCCGCAGCCATGCAGGATTGTTCTTTCTCTTCTCTTCTTTCCTCTCCCCTCCTCTCCCTCTTCCCTCTTCCCTTCCCTCTCTTCTCCCCTTTCCCTTCCTTCCCTCCCTTCCTTCCTTCCTTCCTTCCTTCCTTCCTTCCTTCCTTCCTTCCT
>JANHMN010000019.1:32850246-32883742 GCA_030674055.1 Rhabdomys pumilio
CCTTCCTTCCTTCCTTCCTTCCTTCCTTCCTTCCTTCCTTCCTTCCTTTTGTGAGACAAGGTCTCACTATATAGCCTAAATGGCCTGAAACTCTCTGTGTAAGCCAGTTTGGCCCCAATTTATAGAGACACCCCGAATGCTGAGATTAAAAGTAAGTACCACTCCCTACAGCAGGATTGTTCTAACGATATTTTCCAGAAGTTATTTGCCGAGTGTCTCTGAATTTTTCTGCAACCTCATTGACTGTCCTGCTGATTCACTGAACCTTCATCTTGTGTGGTGATATATTACATTTTATATATATTTTTTAACTTGCCAGGTGCATGTTTTCTGTTCTCTTTTGAGCTGAGATGCTGTGCCCGCTACTCCGAATGCCTTTCCTCTTTTCTCCTGCCGTAGCATTGCCCTAAGAATTTCACATCATGCTTTCTCCTGACATCCGGGCAGATGGTACAATTCATATGCTTCCCCTGATACACACACACACACACACACACACACACGGATGCTAACCAGACACAGAGCATGCGCTGGCCCTGTCTCACCTGTGACATTTACAGCAAGAACCTCTTCAGGTTTTCCTGTTTGTCACCTTCCAAGCCCAGTGTTCGTGGCACAGTCTTCACAAACGAATCGGATCCAGTGGTTAGCATATGACAAACCATCTGAGCTTCCAGTTCCCTGTTTCTAGGCAATTGTAAAAATTGGGAAAAAAAAAAAAAGATTATAATTTTAGGCAAGTGGGAGACATTGTATGTGCCCCACTAATGTCAAATGGGCTGGCTGAAATCAACTAGCAGCTTAACAAGATGCTGCTGCCTCATCGGCTCATTTGACACTGATTAAAAGGTTTCCCCTGTCAAAACTAGGAGTCGAGTAGATTAACCACATTTTATAAGAACTGTAGAGGGGTCAGACTATCTCATATAGCAAACTAGAGGCAATGGATGGAGATATTGATTTCAGTTTCCCATTGCTTTATGGAGGGCATGATGGGTAAACAAAAATATTTTATTATTGTTATTATTATTAGCTTAGCTTTGTTCTCTCTACTCTTTATTGTAAACATTTTACACCTACAAAACCATTTCTAAAAGCATGCGAGAGGTACGCATTGGTAAGTGTTGATTGCTTTCCAGCCCTCTGTTTTCTTCATGGTATTGATGAGGTCCGCCATGTTAGAAGGCTCACCAGCATCTTCTTCTTTTGTTGCCTACACACCCGTGCCACCTTAAGTAAACACAGTACAGGCTGTTCCTCATGCCCACCACCTCGAACCTGGCTTTTTCTAAGCACCCTGAACAGATTTCTTTCTGCCGTGTTGATGCAATCCTCTCGTCTGATGTAGGGTTCACATCCAAGTTGTTCCTTAAGTATATTTTACAGCTTTTTCTAAAATAAAATGAAACCCCAGGATTAAATCACGGATCGTTTATTGCGTCTTGCTACCCGTCTTGTCATTTTAACTGAGAAAGGAAATCCTGTTTTAATAAAAATCATCACTTCTCAGGCTGGAGCGATGATGACTCAGGGGCTAAGAGCTGAACAGCACTTATTACAGGGCAGAGAACCTGGATTCTGTTTTCAGCACCAAATGGTCAGTCACAACCATCCATAACTCCAGTTCTAGGGCATCTGAAACCCTTTGACTTCAGCAGGCATCACACACAGGCCATGCACAGACATACATGCAGGCAACACACACACATAAAATAATTAAATCCAAAAGGAAAGAAATGCCTAGGACAATTTTCACAAGTTGGCTAGACTGTGCATGGACATTCTAGAACGTTCACTTGATGTCAAAGGTGAAAGTCTGACCGATGGTCATCAGAGACCGCTTTCCTGTCAGAGAGTGACTGCAAGCAACAGACTGTCAGTCTTCAAGGTTTTACGTAGAGTCTGTTTAAGGGTTTTATATGGAAACTGGTTTTCCTCTGTGCCAACAGTTCTCCCGTGAGGATAATTCTAACTGGGGGGAAATGTGTGATCATGTCTGGAGACATCTTCAGCTCCTCGTGTGGCGGCATGGCTACTGGCACCTTCTAGGCAGAGGCCAAAGACGATACGATCTATGCTATAATGCAGAGGACGGCTACCCATCAAGAAATGAGTGGCCCAAAATGTCAACCATGCCGTGGTTGAATAATTCTCTACGGTCACGACTAGATCACTCTGCTTATATCTGGAGTGTGGTGGAAGGCAGGAAAGGAATGGTGAACATCATAAGCAGCCATGATATCACCTGCAGTGGCATGCCACAGATTCAAAGGTCAAGAGAAAATTACCACCATCAGAACTGTCGAAGACCTGGATTAATATAGACCTAGAAAAGCTTTGATATTTTTCTACTTAAGGAAACAGCAACCTTGGCCTGTAGTCTTTTTTTCAAGACCTTCCTTTTGGGTATAGATGTAAAGGAATAAGTCTTCCCTCTTCTTTTTGCCCTTGCCTCACAAAGTCTTTATTTCCTTGGCCTGGCTGAGGAATGGTCACCTGTGGTTTACATGACTCTAACTCCATCTCTCTGGAGTTGCCATTGCAGGCTCAGGTCCCTGCTTCTGCTTCCAAGCTGTCCCCTAAAGAGCAAGTGAGGCCACACAGACTGGTGGTAGTGACCACACCAGCCTTTTGACCTTGGGCTGGCTCCCCTGTCCTGTGGTGCACTCAGTCCCCATGTCCTGTGCTGTCATTGTGGGCCTTCCCCTAACAAATGCCGGTTTGTTCTTTCTCAAAGCTTTACAGGGTGTCAGAGACCCAGACTGAGCCCTGTTTGCATTCCTGGGACTGCTGGCATGGCCTCGGGAATCCTGCAGCTGCAGAATGAATGAGGGCATTTGATGCTGAGCTGTGGCCTCAAGTGGAGTCGGATGGCACAGGGTCCTCTCAGTCAGCAGCACTGTCAGGCCTTCGAGCACATTCACTCTCCTGCTCTTTGGGGGTTAAAAATAAAATCATTTGCTTGTGGGAGCGCCCACTTTCAGCTGTTTTGTTAACAGAGCTGCAGGGATCTGGGTTCTGCTTCCACAGTGCTGGGCTTAGCATTCTGTGCTCAGTAAACAGTATTCAACCCACACAATAGACGTCAGAGTGCTAAAACTGAGGCTAATAGATTGGCCGGGTACTGTAGAAAAAGAAAACATCTCTTTCCTTTAGACCTCTTGGGGTGTCCTGCAGAGAACCCGGGGGATTAGACAAATGACAAATTAACAAGAAAAACAAGTTTACTAACATGGGAGCACTAGTAACCCGTTTATCAAAGGGTTAGAGATAGAGGTGCTAGAACAGGTGCTTACATGCATCTTTAAAGATTTACTTATTCTATGTATATGAGTATCCTGTCTTCGGACACACCAGAAGAGGGCATCGGATCTCATTACAGATGGTTGTGAGCCACCGGGTGGTTGCTGGGAATTGAACTCGGGACCTCTGGAAGAGCAGTCAGTGCTCTTAGCCACTGAGCCATCTCTCCAGCCCCCACTTATACACATCTTAAGGTCAGAACAATGTATAAGGGACAAGGCAAAGGAAAGGGCTCTAGGTTTCCAGAGACAGCAACTTATCAGATGGCAAATGAGTCAGGAAAGTAATGTGGGAGGGTGTTTGTTTGTTTGCTTGTTTGGGTGAGGGTTGTGTAAGGGTTCGTATGCAAATCCCTGTAGGTCCATGATGTGTGAGCTGAAAAGGATCTAAAGTTGTCTTCCGTCATTAACTCAACTGACTCCGACTCAAGGAAATCATCACCCCAAAGCGGCACCTTTGGGTGTTAGCATCTTCTGCTCTCAAATATCAGCATGCATCTTTGTTGTCTACAGAAACCCTCCGCAGTTCAAAAAAAAGCAGTATTCCCTGAAACGGGTGATTTTCCATCAAATCAGTAACATATGTTCTTTTACAAGCAAACCCCGGGCATACTGTCCCCACATCCCTAAGCATGTAGCTCTGTGGCTTTTCATACCCTGTCCCAATTCAACAAGAATCCCTAGAAGCAGAATCCAGACGCGATGAGTTTGTAATCCTTCCCATGTGACCCTAAACGAGCAGCGAGCGAGTTCCAGAGCCAGTGGCTTCAGAAGATGTTTTGCAACTGGTGCTTTTACGACAGCATCTGCATCCCTGGAAAACTCCAGGAAGAGACTCAGGCGATGCTACTGCTCTGTAGACCTTGCTGCCAATGGCAAACCAGGAGGCTTCAGTTCCCCTAAGACCTTGGTTCTTTCCGTGGGGTCTCCAGGCTAGTGCCATTGTCTTTGTTAGGGTTTTACTGCTGTGAACAGACACTATGACCAAGGCAACTCTTTTAAAGGACAACATTTAATTGTGGCTGGCTTACAGGTTCAGAGGTTCAGTCCATCATCATCAAGGCAGGAAACATGGCAGCATCCAGGAAGGCATGGTGCAAGAGGAGCTGAGAGTTCTACATCTTCATCTGAAGGTTGTAAGTGGAAGACTGGCTTCCAGGCAGCTGAGGGTCTTAAATCTCACACCCACAGTGACACACTTACTCCAACAGGGCCACGCCCACTCCAACAAGGCCACACCCACTCCAACATGGCCACGCCAACTCCAATAAGGCCACCCCTCCTAATAGTGCCATTTCCTGGGTCGAGCATATACAAACCATTACAGTTATTATCTGGGAACTTGTTGGAAATGCATAATCTCAGGCTACACTTATTGAGTCTGATACCCTGGATTTACAGGTTTTAAGATGATGTCCTCCAGCTGGTCCTGTGTGTACTCACATCTTAGACCTTCTACCCTAGGCAGCATCCCTGCCACACTGACTGATTTAACTTAGGATCTTCAAGATGGAGGGTCCTTCCAGTGATTAAGATGGAAATGAGTTAATTTGTCACCAAATCTTGGGGTATAGGTCACACATGCGTGCCACACACAGAGCAAGAAAGGTAGAGCCACCAGCCAGTGTCTTTACTGGGTCTCAAGCGTTATCCAAACAGGTGGGGAGTTTTCGTCAATGGATTTAAAGCAAGTGGGGTAAGACTTCCGGTGTCATGTTGTGACTAAGTGGGAATCATTGCAGCCACCAGACCACGGATAACTGTGCACTGTCTGAGGATCAGTCAAATAGACTGCTTGTAGGTAGCTGTTCTATTGGAAGGGAGCAGCTATGCAAGGCAAGACTCTGCATCATCCACACTGTTGAATGGGAAGAGATGCAGACTGGGAAACTGTGTTTACTGTGAGCAAGCTTGCTTCCAGAATGTGAGAGTCCAGCAGAGACAACACCTGATTCTAGCCCACTATGTTCTGAGACCAAGGCTACATTCATTTCTTACCCTAGTCTCTGTTCTGCAGAACATCTGCTATTTCCCCTGCAGAAGAGCATCTGCCTGCTTATGGGCCTACATAGCCTACCCTTGAGGAGAAGATCTGTGATGGCTAGGCCTGTGGGATCCCCACCACCTAGCACAGCAGCTGACATCTGAAAACACTTATGAACTCTGTAAATGTTTGTTGAATGTATTGAGGAATGGAAAAGGGCTTGGCTCTACCTTTTGGATCTGTCTGGATCATTTCTTCCCTGACTAGCAGAAAGAGATGGAGAAGAGAGATAGAACAAGGTACGTGAATCTGTCCTTGGGAGTGCCTATATGCTTGTTTCGTAATACAGTAAGATAAAGGGAGGGCTATATCTACCCTTCTGAGCACCCAGCTAGAAGCAGATTTCAGGGACTCACCCAGCAGATTCATCAGATGGAACATGTAAAATCTGGTTTTCTTTTTTCCATTCCAACAACTTAATTCCCAGCCATAACAACTCTGAGACTAATTAATAAGTTAATAAATGCTTAGGTCATAAACTCATCTTATTTTCCCATTTGTTCTTAAGTTATCCCTTCTATTCTAACCTGGGTTTAGCTATGCAGATGGCTTCCTCTCCTCATCTTTTTTCATTGGTTCCTCAGTGTTCCAGGGTGAGATTCCTACATTACTATTTCCCAGAATCCTCTCTGTCCCTGCTGGATGTCCCACCCACTATTTCCCACCTCAGCTCATTGGCCATAGGCTTCTTTGTTCACAGGTGATGCTTATGAGAGATTCTTTCTACAGCTGATCTGGAAGAAGATGTAAAGCTGCTTCTGTTTCACCAGGGGAGATACAATGGGCAATGGCAGCTCTCCACTCTGAGTCACAGAATCCCACACCGGGATTCTTCATCTCAGTTAAATACTGATGCCGTTGAGGACATCCCCAACAAGGGATGCTCAGCTCAGGAGCCTTAGCTGCTTTTCCTGTTGCTGTGACAAAAACAGCTTAAGTCTGACTCACGGTTCTAGAGTGTGGTCCGTTTATCATAAGGGAGTCAAGGCAAGCAGCCGTTGAGGCAGGTAGTCATATTGCATTCCCAGTGGTGAAACGTTATTTATGGAGATGAATGCTTACGTTCAACTGGTTTTCTCTTTTTATCCAGTTTAGAGCTCTAACCTATGGAACGGTGCTACCCAGTCGACTCAGGGCGGGGTTTCCCTACTTTAACTAGCCTGATCTAGGTGGAGCAGATGATCTATCAGAGGTTTGCCCAGAAGCTTGTCTCCTAAGTGATTCTAGATCCTCATTAGCCATCATACCAACCTTAGATCCAAGAGAGGAGGCTGAGGGAGGACAGGGGGCATCCAGATGATGCAGCAGCATCCCAGGGATGGTAAGGGCAGCTTGCTGAATCATTTGCATCCTGTTCAGACAAGGTGTGGGTTTAGAAAGCCTGCAACAGATGACTTGGAAATGAGTTCAGCTCTCTAGAGATTTGTGTAGAATCAAAAACAACAACAATACCAAAACACACACAATGAGAAGGAAAAAAAAAATTTTTTTCCCCATGAGACTCGCAAAGAGAGCCTCACCTCACGGGATTCGAACTTGGTCGGGAAGAGGGTGCCTGCCCTCTGGCGATGGACACCCAAGTACTGCACCATGGCATGCTCGCTGAGAAGGAAAAATTTTGAAGTGGAGAATAAGAGCTATCATAAAGGTGTCAGCTCCAATTAGGTATCTTCTACATACCACCTACTTACAGGTAGAAGCTTAAAAGTCAACCAGGAGGGTGAGCTGGATTGTTATAGGCCCCAGAGGTGAGGAAGGCTAGGAAGGAGATGAAGGGCTAAAATTGAGTCCATCATCCTTTGTTTTACCTCTCCAGGCCAAGATGATGTTACAGTCTCTTCTGTCTGCATGGCTGGACCACCTATATTCTTGCATCCCTCCCTATTTTAAAGCGTGTTCTCAAACAAAAATAATAACAATTAATTAAAAAAAAAAAACCAAAGACCTATACTTTGGTTTCTCTGAGAATTATGAGGTCCTAAGGCACAGGTGGCACACTGAGGACTGGTCAGGGGCTGACCATTAAACTCAGCTGGGTCGCAGGTCCCTTTTCCATCTCTGAGCTTCTTCGGCGTAATCACCCCTGTCTGAGGTTCAAAGCTCTGCTACTCCAGAGTTCCAGTTCAGAGGATGCAGGTGGCTTCTCTGCCTTGGCTCTATCAGCGGAGGCAGTGCAGGTTGTGACAAAGCTTCAGCACATTCTGCGAACAGCGCGCGGGGGTTGGGGGTGTGTGTGACCGCTACAAGACTGTGCACTTGGGGGCTGTAGTGGAAACACACAGGTGGGCATGCCAGCACAAGAAGGCACTCTGTCGGCTTGTCTCTACGCTGAAAAGCCCAGTCTTAAGGCAGCCACTTGGACACAACACAGGACGAGAGTGTGCTTCAGTGCTGAGCCAGCAGCTGGGCTAGTGACTGGATTGAGAAAGGCACTGGAGTGATGGAGATACTCAAGAGGTCTGCCTTTTTGACTCTACCTCTCCCAGGACTCCGCAGCCTCCAGATGGCTGGGTGTCAAAGCGATTGCTCTCCCTGGGTCCTAGCTAAGATGGTTGGAAACCAGCCGCAAGCCGCATAAATCATTTTCTTTGAATAGAGAGCAATTGTACAGTGCCCGGAGTTGCTCTCTTCCCCTCCCCTGTCAGCCAGGCTGGCTTGTCTGTCACCGAGCTTTTTTAAGCTCAGTGTTCTCTCCTCGCTAGCAGCCCTGATATAAGGAGGGAGGAGCGGAGAAGCCATGTTTGTGGAGCAGGAGTATAGCCCCCCAATTAGGCCAGGCTATCAGAAGCCTTAATGGAGGCACGCCTGTCAAAACACAGTGGGGTGTCTGCTAACCTCTGATGCTGCTTGCTCGCTGTAAGCAGAAACCATACCGTGATAGAGAGACAGAAATGGATGAGTCTGTTTCTTATGCCTCCTTGCCTCTGAAGGGTTTGACAATACTGTCAAGCCTTCTCTGGAAAGGGAGCTCTGGAGGATATAGCTGCATCCTTTCTTGAGGAAATATCCTGAGCTATGTAGTCAAAAAATGACGACCACAACGATGACGATGATGATGACGACGATGATGATGACATCGATAATTAATGATAATAACGATGATGATGATAACAATGTCAAAAATGGGGCTGTGCATTTAATGCAGGAATTCAAAGCACAGAGGTTTCACAGAGGAGAAGGGGGAAAAAAACCAAACCACAAACCCATTACTCAGGGAGGAGCCAAAGGCAGCAAATGACAGCTTCCCCAACCCAGTCTTCCAATCGACAAGAGGGAGGAGGAGAAATCATGTTCCTCGGAGCCTTCTTCCAGCTGCAGAAACTGCAGTCTCATCTTCTTTGTGCTGGACTGCAGTGAGAAAAAACACCCTTAGTGCCTGCCTGCAGGGACCTAGAAAGCCAAGGATTGTCTTGTGGGGACATAATGTACAACTTCATCTTGTTGTCTCTAGCAGAGTGGTGGTGTCTGGCAAGAATTCTCAGCCAAGTCCTTAAGGCTGGGATAGCGAGGAGCCATGCTTCGCTGATGAATGTTGTCTGTCTCGGCTGTGGAAGGGGAAAGACAAGCCTCTGCACACCCTGAGTTTCATGTCTCTGTCTCTGTCTCTGTCTCTGTCTCTGTCTCTGTCTCTGTCTCTTTTCTATTTACATGGTTCCCTTTTCCACCCCCAGTAAAGTCTCCATTGGATTCTGATCCTGTCAACCTGTGCTTCTTGCAAGGTTTCAGCTTAAAGGTTTGGCAAAGCAGGCAGCAATTACACATTTTCTAGATCCCGTGGAACTGGATGAGTTCATGGTTCAAGTGGCATGGATATCCCCCGCATATCCTGTCCCAGACCTGCCTCAGTTACCAGAAGGCCTCCAAAACTCATGCCAAGAAGCACAGACTCCTTTATTTTTAGGTTCAGCCTCCCCAAGTTAAGCAATCAAAAACTTGTAATCCTACGGCCCAAATAAAGATCTCAGTGACTAAGTCTTGTCTCGAGAGCCTGACGCAAGCAGCTCTGAGCAGGCACCCAGCTTCCCAGTGGGTTCCCGGCAGTGGTGCCAGCTGCGCTGGGATGAATAAGGGAGTGTGTCTGGAAGCAGAGCCCAGCTACCAAAGTCTTAGTGGCCGTAGGAGGAAAAATGAGCCCAGAAAAGATGACTCAGGCTTGGAATCCAGATAAAGAACCGAGTGGAAGGATGGGAGAGGCATTGTAGAAGAGGAGAAGGCACAGAAGAGAGGAAGGACTGAAACCTTTGTTACAAACACCCAGCTCTACAGAGATTCAAATACTTTTGTCTTTAAAGACTTTAGTAGATTGGATAACATCACCTCAAACAAGTCCATGGTCCCATCTCTGGTCCCTATACCTGACAAAAGTGATGTTGAAATGTGATAAATAGTCTTCAGATGGTGAAAATATACTGTATTCGCTGACTGAGTTCAGAGTCATCACAAGAGAGGCAGAACATCACAGTTAGTGAGGGTAGTGTGATTTTAAAGGCAGAGGTATCAGGGCTACAAAGTAACACTTAGCGGCAGCATCCAGAAGCTGGGAAAATAAGAACAACTTCTCCCTTAGAGCCTTCATCAAAAACACTGTCTTAGGGACCCGTTTTAGACTTCTGACTACCAGAATGGTACGAAGTGGCTGAAGCTTTATGTCAGGAAGTCTGTGGAAACTGAGGAACACTCATCCCTTGGCTTACTTCTGAAGTACTGGCTATCCACATAGTTTTGTTCCCATGGATACCTGTGTTTTGAAAACGAGCATCACATGGTACTTAGACTACGCCTTAGTTACACATTTCCATGACCTCAGCAGGATTCTCCTGCTGAACAAATTGTATTCAGGCTAAAGGAATCCCAGGTACAAGGAAGTCAATGCAGGTGTCCACACATGAGACTACAAGCTCAGTACCCACCTGAGGACTCCTGCTGTCCTGGGCTGAAAGTATCTTTAAGATGGGGACTTCCTGAATGTTTGCCCTTATGAGATGCGCTTGCCACAATAGGGCAACCCACGTTCTGCAGCTATATTTATTGATTCTTTTGAAGACATTAAAATAAGCTTCATCCATTTATTTGTTTATGGAGGGGGAACACACTTGGAGATCAGAGGACAGCTTGTGGGAGCTGGTTCTCTCCTATCCCTGGAATCGAACTCAGATCCTCAGGCTTGGCATCAAGCATCTTTACGCTCTAACCCTTCCTGCCTGCTTGTATTTATTTATTCCTAAGCTTACTTTTTAAATTTCGTAGTGTTGAGATCAAATCCGAGACTGCAAGCATGCTTTGATTAAGTGCTTTGCCACTGAGATACGCTTTTAGCACCAGTGATTTTAAACACTTTCAGTTGACTTTGCTATGTATTGGTGGGGTTACCATGAAAGCTGTTTCAATATCAGCCCTTCATCTATGACATTAAGAGGAAGAAATGACTTCAGCAGGATGTATGGACTAAAACCATCTATATCTTTGAAAGCTAAAGAAAAAGATAGTAAGTAGACTCTCCAAAGAATTTGTCTAAGGGTTCTATGAGACCAGGGCAGAGACACTGGCAAGAGACACAGAACTCAGAGATGTGTAATTGACTAAAAGAAGAAATTTTTGGTGGGAGTATTTTACTATGTGAATCTCCCCCATGAAAAACAATGGGCATGGAAAAATGTCAAAGGGTTCCACTAATTTTTATAAGAAACAGAGTCCTTGAGATGGAAGACAGAATTTTTCTTGGTCATAGATCCTTGATATAATTAGTATAGAATAATTTAATTTTCTTTTATCTTTGGTTTGAGTTTTCAAATGGCATGTAAAGGCTATGTCTTACATTTATTATGAGAGAAAGGTCATTTTTTTCCCCTCATACTTGAATTCTGAAGGGATATGGTTAAATAGCTCAATCAGGTGACTTTCTTTGGAACCAGCCTTAGCTTGTCACATTGAGCTTTTGAGTACAAGTACCGTTGAACTCTGGTTTTCTCATAGAAAACTGAGACGTGGATTGAGCCAGGAGAGATAGTTTTAGTGTTGTGGGAGGAAGTAAAGACTGAGGCAGACCTTTGGTCTGCTTCTTGCTTGTTTGTCCATATATCACTGACTTCCCAATGTCCATACATTCTGTACATTGGCCCCCCAGATAATAACCTTATAGGATTGTTGAGGAATTACATGAGACATAGGTACCTTTGTCCTACGATTGTAAGGACACCGCACAGGTCAGCTTTTACTTTTGTCACAAACACATTGATCACCATTAGCCTCTACGTTAACATTTCCTGTTGATAGGCAAACCAGCTTTCCAATGGATACAAATGAAAAGCACTTGGAATCCTTAGGCTCTTCCACAGCCATGATAGGAAACGGTAGGTTAATTAGGTGGCCAGGGGACATGATTAACCTCTCTGGCTTCTAGTATGCTTGTTCTATAAAAGGAGGGCGTGGAGTTGAAAGACCTTTAAGGTTTCTTCCTGCTCAGTTACAATTCTAAGATTGTGTTGTTATTGTTGCTGCTGTTGCTGTTGTTGTTGTTGTTTTTGCATTGAAAGCCTTCACTTGAAGAACGACTTCCTGAAATTTTAATCTTTTATGTGTGAAGTGCGATCTCCTCCCCGCTACGATCCATCGTCCCAGGAGAATATCTGGGAACACAGTAAGAAAGATGTTGGAAATTGACCAGTTGTCTTTGTGTCCTGGAGCCAAGACTGTAGGGGTAGAGTCTAATGGCTTTCTTGTTGCTCTGGGAAACTACATGCGTCTTGGAAATAGACTACAGAATAGCATGGTCTGGACATTTAAAAGACTATACTATTGTTAAGGAGAGGAGAGGGAAGCAATTCGCAAGGAGAGCAACGGCTAACTTCTTGACAGAGAAAATGAGGACTGTGCCTGACTAAGATGGAAGGAAACTTTCTGTCATATGGGTGACTGCTCCATGGCTGCCCAAGGCTTCCAATTACGGTGCCACCTCCTGTAACCTCTTCCCCTGTCTCTTTTCCTCCTGCTACAAATATGCCTGCTGAATGTTTCATCCCCTCAGGGCCTTGCTTCTGGTTGCTATGGCAACCGCTAGCTACTCCAAGCTTAAACCCTCCTGTCCTCCTGCCTGCTCAAACTAGGGAGACTTCAAGAGATGATCTCTTCCTGGACGTGAGATGACAGTAACAGGAGAATCTCTAACTAAGATTTAAGACAGACATTCTGAAGCATGCAATCTATATAGAGCCTCAAATCAGAATAGGGGAGCAGTCTTCCTGCCTACCTACGCAAAGAGCCAATCAATACACTCCTTGTTACTCTTGTTCAGTATTTTATAGAACATCTTTGCCTGTCTGCTGTGATCAGAGTGATATGCCAGCTGTGGTTTGTCCTGTGGAGAAATGCTGAGCGCTGAGACTCCGTAGTAATATTCAAATTCAATCAATCAGTGTTTTTTCTTCTTAGCCTCTAACTACTGCAAGCTGCAGGAAGAGACGATCCTGTGTAAACAGGAACAATAGGAAATCTATAGTAATTTCTTAACCTATATCGTACAACAGGAACAATAAGAAATCTATAGCGATTTCTTCACCCTGCTCACTAACATCTTCCTTACCTACAGTAAACACTGTCAAAATGCTACTCCCAGAAGCTATGTGATTTTTGGAGATGCTAAATTTGAGAAGGGAAAACATTTCAGCGTTATGGAAGGGGTGGGCAGCTCTGACATGCTATCATTATAAGGTGGAATAGCCTTGGGCAAAATTCCACAATATCTCATCAGTTTTATAAGCTGCTTAACCTACTTCTAAAATGTCTCATCTTGGGCATTTTTCTTTTCAGACCGACAAACTCTTCACAAGTTGGCATGCACTTGAAAGGGCAAAAAACCAGCAGTTGTCTAAAGTACTACGCACACCTAGCAGATATCAAATTGTTTTTCCAGTTTTGGGGAAGCAAAGCAGGAGGATGGAAAATTGGAGGCCAGCCTGGGCTACCTTGTCTCAAAAAAAAAAAAAAAAAAGAACCCAAGTAAATAAAACAACATAAAATATATAGTCTCACCCTAGAATTACATAAACTTTGAACAAACAATAATTACAAATAAATCCTAAGCAATTTCTTATCCTATGTCTTACTAACGTCTTTCATAACCAAGATAGATACCATCCAGACACTGTTCTAGAAAATGGGATTCAAATGCAGAAAGGAAATGGTGTAGGGAGAAATTACAGATGGAGATGATGCTATGGTCAGTAATCCCAGCTAACCCTTAGTCTACACACACACACACACACACATACACACACACAGAGAGAGAGAGAGAGAGAGAGAGAGAGAGAGAGAGAGAGAGAGAAAGAGAGAGAGAGAGACAGAGAGACAGAGACAGAGACAGAGACAGAGAGACAGAGACAGAGACAGAGAGAGACAGAGACAGAGACAGAGAGATTGCTAGTAAACAGTAAAGATTTTATTGAAGGTGGTTAGTCGAGTGGTGGTAATACACACCTTTAATCCCAGCACTTGGGAAGTAGAGGCAGATGGATCTCTGAGTTTGAGGCCAACCTTAGATACAGAGAGCATTCCAGGACAGCTAAGGCTATGTAGAGAAATCCTGCATTGAAAACAATGATGGCGGTAGTGATGATGATGATGATGGTGGGGGGGGGGGGGGGGAGGAGGAGGAGGAGAGGAAGAGGAAGCTTGCTGCAGAGGAAATGAGACTTCAATATAGAGCAGGCTTGAACTGTGAGCACAGGAGCAAGATCTAGGGCAATGGGTAGAAAACCAAGGAGCAAACAGGGTATGTAGGGATTCTGGCTAGTTGATCTACCAGCCTCTGAGGCATGGTGATCAGGTATCGCTCTGGGATGCTGGGTGCCATGGTTTAGATAGGAAGGGGTCACCAAAGGCTCACATGTTGAAGGCTTTGCTTCCCAATGAATGTGGTACCCAGAGGGAAGTAAAGAGGTCAGAAGTCTGACTTCATTAAGTAATCCATCATGGATGGGTAATTTAATGGAATAGCATTGCTTTCAGATAGTAGATTAGAGGGAGAGCCTAGCGGGAGTGTGTAAGCCAATAGTGATACTACCTGGGAAAATACACCTGTTTCATCTCCCTCCCCCCTCTCCCTTACTCCCCTGGTTGCTGGGAGCTCTGTTCTACCACTCCCTCTTGCCATAATCCTTTGTCTCACTGGTGGGGGTCAACCATGATGGCCAACCTCACCATGGGCTAGGAATGGCCATCATGGCTAGCCTCCTCACAGGCTTGGAATGGCAGGGCCAGCCAGCCCCAGACTGAAGACCATGAGCTGACATTCCTCTTCCTGTTCTTCTCAGGTATTTGTCACAGTGACTAAGACTACCGTCTAAGTCAGTAAGTCACTAGACTAAGACTGACACATTAGAGCCGGGAGGTGGTGGCGCAGGCCTTTAATCCCAGCACTTGGGAGGCAGAGGTAGGTGGATTTCTGAGTTCAAGGCCAGCCTGGTCTACAGAGTGAGTTCCAGGACAGCCAGGGCTACACAGAGAAACCCTGTCTCAAAAAAAACAAAACAAAAACAAAAACAAAAACAAAAACAAAAAACAAAACAAAAAAAGACTGACACATTAGAAAACGGCAAATTTGACTGGATGTTGAGTGGTTAGCTATTGCGGGTAGAGGTGAGGACTACCTGCAAATGGACTTTGCAGAATTCTTATTAAATTTCAGTGGTGCAAAAATAGACACCAATATTAAGGTCTAACAGGAGCCCTGTTACCATTGGTTAAGAAGAGAAACTCAGAATTTTAGAAGATTTATGATCCACACAGAGTCTCAAGGGACCATATAGGTGTTTGTTCCATGAATTTTTTTATCGCAAAGCTATAGAAAAGGTGAACAAGGTTATGAAATTAAAAGAAACCATGTGTTCCGGGGGGGGAAAAAAACCTATTCAAGTCCTTTGCTACAAAGCTGCAGTTACTCAGGGTACGTAAATTCTAGAGACCCAGTGTGTGACATTTCATGGTAGCCACTGGGCTGCTAGTGAAGTTTGCTGAGAGCTTGCTCTCTATAATTTCACCTCACAAACAGATACGTAGAGATAGATGGGCTGACTCCTTGACTGTGCTAGCTAGCTCCTTATGTGCACGCATTTCAAAGATCCAAGCTGTCTATTGTGGGACAGTGGACCTTGCCAGGAAACCTGGTAAGGCAGAGCGGGTCTACGTTCCTGCAAACTCAGGTACACACCTGAGGTGGTAGGCGGCTCCCTGCTCCCTGCCAGATTCCTGGCCTGGAATGCGTGCCACACTTCCCACATAAGAAAATGTGACCTATGGTCACAAAGGCTCAGAACCAAGTTCTCCATGCTAATGAGGTACCTAGAGGCCCTGGGGGTTTAGCCAATAAGCTCCCCTTCCCAGACATTCCTCCCTGCAAAAGGTATTTAATCTCGCTGGTCCATTCTGAGAAATGGGTATGCATCCATTTTCTATGATGAACAACCAATAAACAGTATGGAACCAAGGACTGTCTCTTCCATTGAAACCGCCATGGGGTCGGGGGAGCATGGAGAAGGCCTTCCTGCTACTTTCATGGATGAGCTAAGCCAGAGTTCACAGCCCTGGCCCTGAGCTAGAAACCGTCTTCAGCCTGTGGGCCCCCAAAGTCCCAGCCTTGTCATGGGCAGTGGACACCTGACACTTCATTTCTGACTTCTCCGTAAAGCTCTTTAGTGGTGACTAGAGGCCTGGAAGTCAGGAAATACCAGCTTCATCTTCCCACATCTCAGACTGCATTTTCCCACCCCAAGCAGTGTCTCAGCATTTCCCTGAAGCCCAGCAGTCCCATAGTCTATGCTCAATATGAATGATTACATTGCAAGCCTTGTGAAAGACTTGTTTATCCGATGACTATTTACTGAGTATACGAGGATGTTTTGAATCATCTGCTGAGGGAACAGAACTAGAAAAGAGGAATAAAACCTTTGACATTATGAGCCCCAAATCCTAACCTAACGTAGCCTTAGCCCTAACCCTAACCTTCATCTTAACCTACCACATATTAGGTGGAAGGCAAAAATAGGCACAGTTATACATGCTTTGGGGTAGGGGTTACCCTACCTTAGTCTTCTGAGAGCTGAGCCTTGTCATGCTAGGAATAGACATTTATAAATAAGGGGTGTAGGAGGAATCACGTAAGGATCTATAAGAGGTGATCAGATAATCATCCTCAATTTGCTGGTTTGTTTGGGATGGAGGAGAATTTTCTGTTACGTGTAAAATTATATCAATGGGTGGAAACTTACTCTGTTAATCAAAAGACTGCCTTTGAATTTGAGGCTGGGTCTAAGTGAAGGGTCAATGCCAGGGTGTGCCAAGCACTTGTTCTGTGCCAGGCGCAGCTCCCGTGAATCACACGGTTGTATGGCCGTCTCTCACATCGGCCCGGTGAAGTTATTGCTATTCTACCTCATCAGATACCTGGAAACCGCTTTGCTGAAGAGTACTTCATGTTGGCCCACGGATAAGCCTGGCATCTGATGTCTCTCACTCCCCTGACTCTACCTAGGCATGTTTATCATTCCAGGGGTGTTGGTGTGTCTGACCCCCTGTCTCATCCACTTCCAGTGCTGAAAGTGCAGAGAGAGGCCACCATCCTCAACCTGGAGGTAACTTGAATTCCAAGACCAGCAGAGGCCTTACAGAAGTAGGCACATTCAGATGGGGTAACTGTTGGCATCCAAGCCCACAGCCTCCGAATCCATGATGATGTCACCCATAGACACAAGGACATGCTCTGTTGCCGTGGCAACCGCCATACATTCCCAGCATTCACCTGCCTTAGGGCAACTGTGTGGTGTATGTGATTACATCATGGCCCAAATAAAAGGCAAAGCCTCTACCCGAACCTTCGACCCTTTTCTTCCTCTTCCTCTTCCTCTTCCTCTTCCTCTGCCTCTGCCACCTCTGCCTCTGCCTCCTGCCTCTCTGCCTCTGCCTCTGCCTCTGCCTCTGCCTCTGCCTCTGCCTCTGCCTTCTCTGCCTCTGCCTCTGCCTTCTCTGCCTCTGCTTCTGCTTCATTGTCTCTCTTCATTCTTTTCTCTTTCCCTCTTTTTCCCTAGTAAATCTTCCTCTCCCATGAGGCTGTGCTGGCCTGGTGTGATCTGTCTGGCAAAGAGCAATAGTTACCATCCATGAAGATGAGGCTGTACCCTGCTGCAGGAGGCATGGTCTTGCAGGGGTAAGACTAATCTACAGTGATAACCCTCACAGTAATTTTAAGCTACTTCTTAGCACTAGAACTGAGACTATGAGGAACTAGCAAACACTTTGACCAAGTCAACATTGTACATGCCTGTGCCAGATGCCAGTTCTTCTGTTAAGGTCACTGGTCCAAACATGACCACACTGGTTAAATCTCTTTTCTTTGTTTCTCATCATTGCTTGTCTCCTCATTTGGTTGGAATAGATGGCTAAGATGAACATGTCAGGCTTTCAGGAGGTCAAGTTTTGCCCCAAAATCCATTTGCAGCCATGTGGAAGTATAGGCTTGGGGATTTCCAGCAACTTAACCCAGAATAACAAGAGGCTGAAACAGTTAAACAGGTTTCAGCTAGCATGAGTAAATTCTCCAAGTAGTACCATAATGCCTTGGGAAAACATGCCTACTGCCAAGTGTAGGGTTTAGACACGTGTCCCCAAACTCTAAGCCTCATCTTTACTTAACAGCAGCTTAGGTTACACCAGTGGTTCTCAACCTACTTAATGCTGAGACCCTTTAATTCAGTTCCTCATGTTGTGGTGACCCCCCAACTATAAAATTATTTTGTTGCTATTTCATGTTTATAATTTTTCTACAGCTATGAATGATAATGAAAATATCTGATATACAGGAGATCTGATATGAGACCCCTGTGTAAGGAGCGTTGATTCACCCCCAAAGGAGTCGTGACCCACAGGTGGAGAACTGCCGAGTTACACAACCATCATATGACTCTGAGACCTTGAGATTCCTGCTTGAAAGCAGAGAACTGCCTACTCTGCAAGAATCTAGGGGAGCTGGGATAAAAGCAAGACTTCTACAATGTAGTCCTAATATTCAAGACTCAAAGAATTTCAGCTGTTCTCTCTGGGGAGCTTTAAGAACAGCTAATTTTGTTGTTGTTGTTTTGATAATTCAGATGTGCAGTTAAATGGGAGATTGGAAATACATAGGTATTTAGCCACCTGTAGGAAGTATATTATAAAGAAATATGACTTTTAGAACTTATTGGATAAAGTCACTATGGTGCTTTTAGTAAGAATGTCTGCTATAGGTTCATATGCATACATGCTTATACCCTGGTTGGTGAACAGTTTGGGAAGGATTAGGAGGTGTGGCCTGGGTAGAGGAGGTGTGGCCTGCGTGGAGGGGTGTGGCCTAAGTGGAGTAGGTGTGACCTTGTTGGAGGAAGTGCGTTCCTGGAAGTGGGCTTTGTGGTTTCAGATGCTAATGCCAGGCCAAATGTCTGCTGTCTGTCTGCTTTGTGTGGATCAGGACATAAAGCTCTCAGCTACTGCGCTATCACCTGCCTGCATGCTCTCATGCTCCCTGCCATGGTGATCATGGACTAAACCTCTGAAACTGTAAGCAGGCCTCCACACAAATGCTTTTTTGGTCATGGCTCCTCTTCACAGCAACAGAACAGAAACTAAGACACCCACAAAGACATAATTGTGACGAAGACG
Organism: Rhabdomys pumilio; assembly: GCA_030674055.1. Taxonomy (NCBI): domain Eukaryota; kingdom Metazoa; phylum Chordata; class Mammalia; order Rodentia; family Muridae; genus Rhabdomys; species Rhabdomys pumilio. The sequence goes on from JANHMN010000019.1 coordinate 32,869,276, forward strand.
GTTGATGCTTGGTGTACTTCATACTTCTTTATGATGCTTTCTTGGTTAAAATATTTGGGAAAGAAGAAAGACACTTCTAGATGTCATTTAATTTTATATAGTTAGTCACTAGTTAGGTGCTTTTATTCCCCTTTGTGAAAATGAGGATTCTGAGTCCTAGAAATGTTTTCCAAGCCACGACATACTAGCTACTTAGCAAAACTGTAAATTTTTTTGCCTCTAAAATTCCAAAATTATTTTCAGAATTATTATTCTGAATTGTTTTCAGAATTATCTTTGGTTCTCCCAAGATCCCACTGGCCACTGGCCATTTTCCTTCCGGGGTAGGCATGCTTTAGATACAGGTAAAGTCTAGATTGAGCAGATAACCACATTTTACGACGGTACTTCTGTTATCTGTCCTCATTAAAAACACGACCTCCTATGGGACGGAAGTGGGCTCAGAAGACTTGGGATTCAAGAAGCTCCCAAAGTCACAAGGCTGACGTGGTTCCCGCCAAAGGTCATACAGGCAGAAGCCAGCTGCTGGGAGGAGGAGGCTCTTCTGTGGAGCTGCCTGCAAGGTGCGCACAGAGGTTCAGGGATACAGTTTTTGATGATGTGGGCGTGTAGGATGCAGATACCTTTAAGTCATCCATCCTCTTAGCACAGCGGTTCTTAATCCTCCTAACACCTTTAACACAGTTCCTCATGGTCTGGTGACCCCTAAGTGTAAAATTATTCCGTTGCTACTCACAACTGTGATTTTGCCGCTGCTATAAACCCCAATGCAAATATCTCATAGAAGTCCCAGAGGAGTCGTGACCCACAGGTTGAGAACCCTTGCCCTTCCAAGTTATTCCCTCATTCTTTTGACCGTCATCACTCATTTTTGGGAGCAATTCGCAATAAACTCATCTCTTCTCTAAACCGGGGTAGCAATGGAATTGCTGTTTCCATTTGTCATTAGTGCCCCCTTTATGATGAATTGAAACTTGTTCGCATCTTGTCGTGAGAAGTGTCACGGCTGTCTTTCAAACACACAGAGAGAAGGACAAACAACCTTTGCTTCACGCTTCCTTTTCCCAGTCACTTCTTTCTGATGGTGGCCATGGGTGAGAGGTGGATTACATGCTAGGACCTTCACTGGACATAAGAGGAAGCCCACAGAGCCAATGAGCTTACCTAAGATGATAGAGCCAGTTAGCAACACATCTGGGATGTGAATGGTAAGATACTGGTTACTATATGAGACAAACGCTATAATTACTAAAGTCAGGGAGAAGATTGGATGGCGGTGGAACATTGGTTATATTGTTGCTGTATTGGTTATATTGATGCTATGTTGGAGAGAATCCGGTCTTCAAAGAGGAAAGGCGTGACTTGGAATCAACCAATAGCAGGACTCTGTTCTAGGTGAGCTGCTGGAGTCTGTGGAGTGGGAGCTTGGCTTTGCAGATATGGTAAACAGTGGAGGAAGATAGCAGAAGCAGATGAGGTCCCATTAGGCTGGAGTTCAGGGACATTCAAACCTCTGACAGCTGGGCTGTCAGGAGAATGAGAAAGCGGGGGTTGGGGGTGGGCGATGCTGGGATGTGGGCGGAGGTTGAGCTGCAGAGGGTTGAGACAGAGACTTTGAAATGGGCCGGAGGAAAGAGAAAATGCAGTAGGGAATCTGCTTCCACAGTCTTAAGAGAGAAAAGCACTCTGGGTTAATAATAAAATGTAGAGTTAAAATTACCCTCCCAGGAGTCACTTAGAGCTTCAGAAGAGGTCATGGTAACCTTAGCTACCCCAGGGGAAGCCAGTGTATTCATCTCACTTGTTTCGTTGTAGAATTAACTGCAGCTAACCTATAATTTCCTTTTGAGAGCCATAATAACTTCCTTGGATGTATTTGTGGCCATTGTGGAGTGAATGGACCTACCTTTAACCCCATCCATCACCAATAACTGGCAGAGAGAAAGTCATTCACAAATGTCTGTGTGCTTAAGTTTATCTAGGCTACGGGGTATAGCTTCACCAAGCAGAAGACACGTAGGGTTCTTCCCCTAGTTAAACGGCAAATCCGTGAGTGCTAAATCATGAACTCCTCCAAACACATATATGGAAATACGTGTATTGTACCTTCAGCGGGGGATGATTCTCAGGAAGGGAACTTCAATAACACTGCCAACCTCGTTCGCGCAGCTATAAAAAGTAGCGGCAATCTCATCGAGGCGCTGAATATGTTATAAAATGTCGGCGCATAATTAATTCAAAATGCTCCGTCGTTAAATCATGTAATGATGCTTTGTGAGCATACATAAGCTTAATTGGGAGTAATGTAACTAAGGAGATTGGGATCTGGAGTGCTGTAAATAAAACAACTCCTTGGGTGTGAATTTAAAGCAGCAGGCAATTTTGTGAAGGTCCTGAGACTTGCTGAGGGTGGGGGCGGGGTGAGGGGCGGGGTGAGGGGCGGGGTGAGGGGCGGGGTGGGGTGGGGTATAAACTAGAGTTTAACTGGAAGGGCCAGCAGAGCTATAGGAGTTCTCTAGTATAAGAGGAGAACTTGGACATTAGTGAACTCCACAGCCAGTCAGTGCCTCTCAGTTTGAGGTAGAGATGTGTAGTCACAGAACCTCGGCCCTCCATTCCACTATTAGTGATACTGTGCTTTTAAGTCCAACGCTTGCTTGTGCCGGGCTGTGGTGGTGGTGGTGCTCGCCTTTAATCTCAGCACTTGGGAGGCAGAGGCAGGCAGATTTCTGAGTTGGAGGCCAGCCTGGTCTACAGAGTGAGTACCAGGACAGCCAGGGCTACACAGAGAAACCCTGTCTCGAAAAACCAAAAAAAAAAAAAAAAAAAAAGAAGTCCAACGCTTGCATTCTGAAATGTTTTCCCACTGGTAAAAAGGGACAGACTAAAACCTGTCTGTTTTGTTTGTTTAAATTTTGACTAATAGAAGGAAAAAATCAATGCAACAACAACAACAAAACAATTTTTGAAGTGCTTGGTACAGACCTGGCATGGATTGGGTGGGCATTCAATAAGTGCTCTTGGTTTTCCTCCCGTGTCCCCCAGCACACAGTGTCCTCCATTATAACAACAATGGTGGCTGTTGCAGTGACTGAAATGTTCCATTGAGATGGGCGTCTTCAGCCGGGCAGTGGTGGCACACGCCTTTAATCCCAGCACTTGGGAGGCAGAGGCAGGCGGATTTCTGAGTTTGAGGCCAGCCTGATCTACAGAGTGAGTTCCATGACAGCCAGGACTACATAGAGAAACCCTGTCTGGAAAAACCAAACAAAAAAAAACAAAACAAAAAAAAAGAGATGGGGCCTTCTGAAGGGGCGGTCCATAGTCCTAGGCAGACAATGAGGTGACAAGCAGGGCTGAAATCACTCTCAAGACTCATCGGAGATCATGATGATACAGAAAACTGGTGAAGTTTCCACCGTTCCAATAGTGCTGGCCTTCCCTCAGTGGGATCCCAGAGCTGAAGGCAGAAAACCAGCTTGGCGTCTGGTCTGTCATTTCTCAGCCTTCAATATCTGGTGGCAGCCTCTTTCCCCTCCCCAGTTTGGTCACAGACTCAGGTGCTCGGTGAATGTCAGGCAGTCACTTATCATCCCTTAGCCATGGTACTTGAGACAGAGCCTTGTTGGTGTTCTTGGCAGAAGAGTGCAGCCCATTGCCTGTTTGGAACCATCCTTTGAACAACAGAAAGGGGACTATTCTTCCTCATCTTGTCCCCACCTTCCGTGGCTCTGAGAGCTTGAAGGAGAAAGTTCTGTTTCTTCCTCTCTAGTGTGACTCTTGGCTCTGAAATGAGCCTTTACAGTTTACATGTGGGTTACTCTTTAGAGTACATTTTCCCTTTTTGTTCTGTGGAACAAGTTCTCATGATGCAACTCAGGCAAACTTTGAACTCTTGATCCTTCTGCTTCAGCCTCCTGAGTGCTGGGATTTCAGCTGTGAACCAGCATGATCTGGTTACTACATGCTTATGAGCACACTTCTTTCTGATGGTGGCTGTTTTTGTTAGGGTCGCATTGCTGTGAAGAGACACCATGACCAAGGCAACTCTTATAAGGACAACATTTAATTGGGGCTGGCTTACAGGTACAGAGGTTGAATCTATTATCATCAAGGCAGGAAGCATGGCAGCATCCAGGCAGACATGGTGCAGCAGGAGCTGAGAGTTCTACATCTTCATCTGAAGGCTGCTAGGAGAAGACTGGCTTCCAAGCAGCTAGGATGAGGGTGTTAAAGCCCTTGCCCACAGTTACACACTTCCTCCAACAAGGCCACATCTACTTCAACAAGGCCACACCCCCCTAATAGTGCCACTCCCTAGGACAAGCATATACAAACGACTACAGTGGCTATGGGCAAGAGCTGGGTTATATGCTATGACCCTCACTGGACATAAGAGGAAGCCCATGGAGCTAATAAGGCCACTTAAGATGATAGGGCCAGTTTGCACACATCTGGGATATGGATGGTAAGATACTGGTTACTATTGGAGACAAACGCTATAATTGCTTAGGTCACAGAGAAGATTGGACGGTGATGGAACACTGATGGAGAGACTCGGGTGTTCAAATAGGAAAGGCATGATGACTTGGAATCAACCAATAGCAGGACTGTGTTCTAGGTGAGCCTCTGTGGGCTATGGAGTGGGAGCTTGGATTTGTGGGAATAGCAAGCAATGGAGGAAACTAACAGAAACAGACATAGTGGAAAACACCAGATGTGGATAGATCATTGTGCCACGATGCAGAGCACAGACAATGAATAGAATGGAATGCTGTGTCCTCCCAAGGAAGGGTCCGAGTGCTAGGGTAAGCACAGTGCATTGCTGTTTTGACAACTGAGCTCTAATTTACAATGGCATATCTATAATTTTATCTAAAAGTATTTTACACTATATTTATATTTACAGCTTGTCAAATATGTTCAGTATCTGAATTTTCTCATCTTAGGAGGAGGAAAAAGCAAAGCAGAGCAAATAAAAGATTTAAGATGGAACAGAAAAAATATATAATATTCTTAAATTGGAATATACCGATAACCTCCTCTTCCCTTATGGCCTCTTATGCTGCTGTGTATGTAGCTGGAGGTGGGGCTAGTCATTTGTAGACAGTAAGAATACAGAACACACATTTAATATGAAAATCTGCATGGGCACAAATATGCACATATTTAATATGCAGTAAGTTCTACATATCTAAATCTCAATGAAGTTAAGTTTCATAGGCGAAGAAAAGATCATTTCAAATGACAAAAAAAACCTGAAAAGCAATGTTATTATTAAGAACCTAGGCTGCAACAATGTGTCTGAAAGACTTGCAGAAGGACTTCTTGAGAGATCCGTGAAGGACACACACCCACTCAGACAGTGGAAGATGCATACCTTGCTTCTGGATCAATCGTCATTAGCACAACATCTTTCTCAAGCTGATGTGAATAATTATCATAGTTACAATCAAAATAGCCTCGGGGATTTTAGAATTAGACGTGTTGATGTTAGTTCATATGGAAACACTGGAAAGCAACAACAGAGAGTCTAATATGGAAGAACAACGAGAGAGGGTTAATTACAGAAGAACAAGAAGGTAGAAACACAAATGATGGGGTCCTTACTCATTGGTCCACAGACAAATTAATAGGTTGAAATATAGTCTAGAGGTAAATACACATACATACATACACACACACACACACACACACACACCACGGTGTTGAAAGAGAATGATTTTGCTTATCAGTATGGCAGATTGGTCAGTAAACTTTAAAAAAAAAATGCATGTGTACATATCTATGAATATAAAAGAGAAGAAGCATTAGAAGAAAACATTGTGTATGTGTGTGTGTATGTGTGTAGGTGTGTGGTGTGTGTAGGTGTGTATGGTGTGTGTGTGTGATGTGTGTGTATGTGTGTATATGTGTGTATGGTGTGTGTGTGATGTGTGTGTATGTGTGTATTGTGTGTGTGATGTGTGTGTGTATGTATGTATATATGTGTGTATACAAAAAAAATAAAGGCTTTGTTAGGTGTCACTCAAAGTCTAAAAATCTCAATAAGCTAGGACAAAAATACACTTATTAAGATAAATGTTCTAATCGGCAAGAAAAGTCACAAATAGTTTAATGGGCATCTAAGAAAAATTAGTCGCTTTCTATATCACAGAAAGACTATTCTAATTTATAAAATTTTAACTTAAAAGTTGGAAAGTTTCTGAAAAAATAGTTTCTAGCCAAACATAGAATTCATTTTTTTAAAAAATATGCCTGCCTGTATTAAGTATTATGCTACTGTCTAGATGTAGTGCAGTTGACACACCCATCCATCACACTGAAGAACATCCTGCTTTCTGGGGAATTACTCTCTTCGAAGTCTCTCTGGACCACCTTGGGTAAGTTTGGATGCAGACATGCATTTTTCCTAGCCCCAGAATCCCTAAGATGAATACCCTACTACATCAGTAGGGTCATGAAGAATGGTCCATTTCAGAAACCAGGGGATGGAATGAGGAGCAGTAAAGCTCTTGGAAAGAGAATTTTCAAGACTATAAGGACATATGTCTTTTACTTCAGAAATCCAATTTCTGAGATTCTGACCTGTGACGAGCACATTCCCATACAAGAATAGGATATGTGAGCTCATATGGCTGCAACATGGCTGTTGCCATGGTGAACAGTATTCAATATGGAGAAGCTAATTAACCTAGATGCATGGGTGGGGTGAGATCTGTGCAGCTATTAAAGTTCAAGAGAACTAGTTTTAAATATTAGCCATCTTGGCCACGGCACAGCCCCAAGGTCTCTTTCCATTTTGGCAAAGTCCCAGAAAGCTGACCAGAGGATGAGAGGGACGGTGAGTCACCATTGGCTTCTCTTCCTCTGGTTAAATTCACTGTGACACAGACTAACTCATTACAAGTATAAATTATTGATTTTATATTGGCAGATTGAAAAGACTATGGCCACCCTTTTATGATATCCTCAAGAATGAACAGGAAAGGACAGAAAAGGGAATTGGTCAAAAAGGTATGTGATAGCCAGCCGTCGTGCTATAAAATCTCCAAGGAGGCAAACGCAAAGCCCCTGGTTGATGCAGTTTGTGCACATGGCTCTGTATCTCTGTATCTGTATACTGTGACAGGAAGCCAGAATGAGAGACATGAATAAGACTCCAGAAATCAGGTTTGGATTGCTGGGTAGCTCAGGCTGCCTCTGGATGTCAGTGCAGTGGGAGAGAGAGAAGGAGTCAAGACTAGAAGCCCTTTCCAGAGCTTCTCAACGTCATTGGAGAACCTATTGCCACCAGCTGGTAGCATTCCTGTGCAGAAAAGGGGTGGAGCCCTGTGAACCCAGAGCTGTACAGATGTATCTTTGGATTGTGCCATGGAATAGCTATGGATTCGACCAGATACAAAAATTGTATTTCTGTTTAAAAAAAAAAAAAGTAGCGGGTATATGTGTATGTCTGTGGGCACGTGCGCACACACACATGAGGGTGTCACGTATGTGTGCTTTTGCTTATGCAGTTCTTTCTTCTAACTCAATTGTATAGATCTTAAGTATAAACTTTGTAGATGACAATATGACTACTGTGCCCCAAGGTAAAGGGCTTGATGTGCCTGGGTTATACCAAGGATTGCCAGCCCTTATCTGGGCAGACACCTGGGTTCCTATAACTTCACAGCTACTAGTCTCTTCTCTATAGGATGGCTCTGCCCTAAGCGGCCTGGGACACAACAGGCATTGATATTTGCTAATGACTCTTTGCCTTTCCCAGGCCTGAAAATAGAGGGTTATGTTCCTTATGTCTCCTCCTTTTCATCCTCTGTAAAACTCGTGTTTGGGAGAGACTCTGTCTAGGTAGCCCAGAGAAGTTGGCCTGGAAGTTGCTATTCATCCCAGGCTGGCTTTGAACTCTTGGTACTCTTGCTTCAGCTGCTCTAGTGGTCAGTATTCTACATCTGTTACACATCTGAGTCACTAGGCCCATCTCAGGAGCTAGAGTCAAATTGGGGCTAGAGTCGAATTGGGTTTTCTGAATTTGAATCCTAGGTCAGCCTTGGCAATCTCAATCTCTCTCTCTCTCTCTCTCTCTCTCTCTCTCTCTCTCTCTCTCTGTGTGTGTGTGTGTGTGTGTGTGTATGTGTGCACACGTGTGTGCATGTGTTCTTGTGTGTATCTATTTCTATCATCTATCAACCTGTCAACTCTATCTATCTATCTATCTATCTATCTATCTATCTATCTATCATCTGTCTGTCTATCTACTTGTCTGTCTATCTGACTGTGTGTCTATCTGGCAGTGTGTCTCAGAACATAGCTCAGGTTGGCCTCCAGTCTCGGTCCCCACGGTATTGGGACTAAGGCATGTGCTACACACCCGGCTTTCTTACTGATGCTGTTTGTCTCCTTTCCAGATGCTTAGACACATTAAGTGGAACTTCTTGTGTTCGATTTCTCTCTGCTTGCCCTCAGAGCCACTCAAGTATTCCACTTGGTGGAGAAGAAGAGAGAGACTTCAACACACACATACACACATACACACATACACACACACACACACACACACACACACACACACAGCACAGATATCTCAGAGCTAGGAAAGATGTTAATGGGAAAGTGAAGAGAAAAGGAAAGGCTGAGTTATTCACTCCAGCATCTTAAGCACCTGTACTTCTGCAGTTTACAAACTTCTGAGTTATTTTTTTTTTTCACACTGAAGTTGGGAAGCCCCAATCTATTGGTAATATGATTACAAGAGAATCAGTACTGGAGTGGAGGGAGACTTGTAGCAAACAGTGATGGGTCAGAGGACTCATTGTTAAGGAGACTTGGATCAAAACATGGAGTCTTTGCAGGTTTCTTGGGCCTTGAAACAACCACACAAAACAGAAGACTTCAGATAAAAAAAAAAATCAAACCCCAATCAATCATCTGGACTCTTTAATGGCACCTCCAGCTGGTTTGGATACTCAGAGTTAAGGTCCTTAATGACACTGGCCACTGGATTTAGGGTCCAACTTAATCCCAAATGACCTTATACCAACTTGGTGACATCTGAAAAGATGCTCTTTCTAAATAAGGCTGTGGGTACCAAGGAGTCAGACTGAATGGACATTTCCACAGGTCATAACTCAAGCAACTGCAGATGGGTGGTACAAAGCAACTTCCTTTTATATGTGGCTACTGTACCCACGAGACTAGAACAGCCACACTTTTCAGATGTAGATATTTTTCCCCAGGCTTTTATTTGCAGAGCTATAAATTATTCTTTCCAGAGTCAGACTTGCAGCTTGTAAAAATATAACCTGGAAAGGAAGGGACAGTGACATCCCAATACCTTCTCCCTCCCCCCCCACAGTGCCAGGCAGTAATTTACACTGACCATACAAGATGTCCCAGGAGTAAAGTGCCAGTTTGGAAAGAAAGAAAGAAAAAAGTAATAGTCAGACAAACAAACAAACAACAACAAAAACCATGTGAAGACAGTCCCTCATTTTACAACTCACTGTCAAACCCAAGTGTTTGAACACTCAGTTGGCCATGGGATAATAAGTGGCTCCATGTGGCCCCTCCCTCATTTGTTTTCTCCTTATTAAAATGCCAATGTGAGGAAAAACAGATGATAGAAAAGTAGCTAAGTAGCATCTTGTGAATGTCATGAGGATTTAGGGGGTCTTTTTTGTTTTTAATTGAGAATATGAATATATATATATAATTTATATATATAATTTTTTTTCTAAGTCCCATTGGAAACATATGAAACAACAAAGAAGCCTTTTTTTCTCTCTGGCCAGTGCTGAGACAGAGTCCCTGGCGCCTGTGTGCCTCTCCCTTGGGGATTGTAGGCATTATGCATTCTAAGCAGGCAAGTCTCCTTCCAAGCTGCCAATGAGGAAAGCATCCAAAAGCGGGCTTGCTGGGAATCTAGGATCAGAATCAGAGTTAAGGAGGTTGAGAACAGCAGTATAGATGAGAGAGAGAGAGAGAGAGAGAGAGAGAGAGAGAGAGAGAGAGACAGAGAGACAGAGACAGACAGAGACAGAGACAGACAGAGAGACAGAAACAGAGAGACTGAGACAGAGAGAGAGACAGAGAGATAGACAGACAGATAGAGACCAAGGGAGGAGAGACAAGGGAGAGAAGACAGAAAGGAGAGAGGAGAGAGAAAGGGGAAGAGAGAGAAAGGGGAATAGAGACAGAGCTAGGGAGGAGAAAGAGGGAAGAGAGAGACATGGAGACAGAGAGTCAGAGAGAGAAAGAAACAGACAGGGAGGACAGAGAGACATGGAGACACAAAAAGACAGAGAGAGATACAGAGGGTGGAGGTTGGTAGCTGTAGTGGTCAGTCAGAAGGGAGGGTGACATTTCTGTACTGAATTAAGGTTGGTTTGCAGGTCCCGCACGGCTGTGTAAGGAGCCGTGTGGCACAGTTCCTGTCCCTGGAGCATCACCAGGCTGTTGATTCCCATGTGTGCTGATGGCTGCTGTTGGCCTGAAGCTCATCTGCCATCTCTTCTATTTTCCTTTCAATCCCTCTTCCTGACAAGTACACTTCCCTCATTCCTCAGAGCTAATCACTCCACAACAAATAAAAAGATGTGGTTTTCAGGAATGAGGAATGGAGATGGCTGTGAGGCCATGGAGGACAAGGAACAGGCCTTCTGCTTGGCCTTCGGGGTCATGGGAAAGGATCTAGACACCATAACCATAGGGTCATAAAAGCCTACGTGGTTGTTTATAGAAATAGTCCATTGCGACTTGGCCTTGAACTTGGAATTATATGAGGAGATACATGTACTCTTCGGTCCAATGACTGCTGAATTAATCAGCCAGGGTAAACTTGGAGATGTCAAGGATAGAGAGTTAAGGTGGTGTCAAGAAGAAAAGGCATAGACAGGAAACAAAATACAAAATACAAGCAAATAATCGATGGGTTTATTTTATAGGAGAGAGGCTTGTATGTGTAAGGCCCCCACGAAGGGAGGACCTCACGAAAGTCTCAGGAATTCGCCGCCACCCATTAACTCACAAGACACCGAACTTGATGCAATCAGCAAGAGGTATATTTCAATCAACATGTTGAGGTCAAGACCTGTAGCCCATGCAGGGGCAATGGAGTCTGACCCCGGGGCTTTGGAGACAGAGAGAATTTAAAGCCAAAACCACAACCTAGGGGGAATGAAGAAGGGTCATTGGAGAGTACCTGTGGAAAGTCCCAGCCCATTATTCAATTTGTGACAGGGTCTAAGGAACAGTCATGGGGAACATTTTGTATAGGCTATTCTCTAAGAGCCTATTCATAATCAACCATCTATCTTGTGGTCAGTCAAGTTCCTGAAACACAGAGCTCATGACCAAGCTCACCCGCACTCTTGCTTCTGCCCAGTCTGCTAGGAGATTTTGAAAAATTTTTAACCCTTTCACATGTGCTCTAGAGAGAAGCAATGTTAGAAGGAGAGCACATGAAGCTGTGGAATTGCTAAGGTGAGGAAACAAAGACTAGAAAATTAAGAGATGACATGCAAGCATATAAAAGTTAGTACTCTGTTCTCCTAGCTACTTGAAAGATTGGAGAGGACAATGCCTGGAGAGATATTAGACAGAGCTAGCTCCTTTACTTGCCTAAATTTTAAAACTTTGTAAGGAGTCATTTTAACCCTAGTAGTCTGTCTCCTTTTTGTTCTTCCATGAAAACAGTTACCAAAGACCGCTTGCTGCCTGCTGTACCAGGAAAACACAAGAGCTGTGCCCAGCTGCTCACAAGACTTTTGTTTCGTTTTACGTTTTTTGTTTTGTTTTGTTTTTCAAGACAGGGTTTCTCTGTGTAGCCCTGGCTGATTTGGAACTCACTCTGTAGATCATGCTGGTCTTGAACTCACAGAGATCTGACTGCCCCTGCCTCCCAAGTGTTTGGCAAACTTCATACAATTTGTACATCCTTCACTTTCTTGTGAGGAGTCAAGGCTTAAGATGCTCACAGGTGATGATGTATTTGGTGGCATACGTGGCGGCTGACCTAAGTCCATGGCCTCTGCTGTGGTAGTCACTGCACTGTCTCCTCTGTCATTCAGGGGTAGAACTGCCCTCCTCTTGTTCTACTGACCAGCTTCATATTAGCAGGGTCCCTTCAGGCTTCAAGAAATCAAGAGAACTTTCTCCCTTTTAAAGGCTGAGACGTGCTATATGAAGAGGGCATTTATTTGGTCTGCAAGCTTGGCGTTTTATGTTACTTTGCTTTTGGTGCCCTGTAAAATATCAGTGGAAAAAATGGCTTGCCACAGGAGCCTGCGATCTTAATTTGGACAGAGAAGGCTTGAATTTGAATCTCTGCTTTCCATGTGATAGCTGAACATTCTGAGGAAAGCCATATAATACTGATGCCCATTTTCTTCATCTCTAATGCCACAGTCATGTATTTGGCACACAGCACTGTTCTAATGGTTGGACGGAAGATATGTCTCTGTTGGGCACATGGGAGCAAATTACATGTTTATCTCTCAGGCAGGTCATTACTTGAAAGTTTTCACAAGGTTCCTTTATATTCTCTACTCTTTGCTTCAATACTCAGTAAAGTAGACGAGGATCACGATGACAAGACTAATATTAGAACCAAGGCCTTTTGACCTCCTAGTAGTGCATCTGGGGTTTTTCTACATAAATCCAGGGGAACAACATAACGTCACAGAACGCTCATCCACTTAATGGCTTTGGACTTCAACATATTAGGTTGAAATTCTCAGAGGGCATGAAAGAACTCACCATTTGAATAAAACATTCAACTGTCCTCTCTCATTTGGTAAATAAATTCCTCTGCTCCAGGTATCTGGCTGTGTCTCACAACTGTGCAACCCAAGATGCTCATCTTGGAAGTCGAACACAGAGAGTTTTCCCTGATGCAAATCCCAGGAGCCCAGCTGAGGGATGTATGTAGCATCACTCGAAATGCCTGCTGTCAGGCCCCTGGGGCGGCTGGCACAGTGACTGACTTACTGCCAGCTCATCTGTGTCAACATACGGGCTTTCCTGACTCCCGTGACAGACTTGTTTTCTGCAGTAACAAGCATTTGGAGAAATGCCATGGAGGAGAGAGCTGGTCCTTTGCTTCTCCACGACAGGTTCAGTGATATGCTCCCCAGGCATGGACTGCTGACCTGCACAGTTGTCTTTACAGGAAATGGTTATTCTGTCTACTGCCAGACAAAAGCATCCAAGAATCAAACTGTTGGGTTTGAGGCTCTCCGGATGAGCAGAAGTATTCCAGAGGAAGAACTCATTTACATGAATTCATATGAGTACAAGTACATTAATTAATGTGCCTATGGAATATGCAGATTTCAGAATACGCAGTTAAATAAAAGTGGATGTTTATTTTTTTCCATTAATTAACTTATTTATTCACTTTACATCCCAATCACAGTGCCCCCCCCCCCCCAGGTAGTCCCTCTCCCTATGTCTTGCCCTCTGAGAAGGGCAAGGTCTCCACTAGGTCCCAACTCATCCTGGCACATCAAGTCACTGCAGGCTCATTCTCTCCCACTGAGGCCAGTCAAGGGTACCCAGTTAGGGGAATAGAATCCATAGGCAGGCAACAGAGTGAGAGACAGGAGATTTAGTAAGTTATCCCACCATGATATTTGAAAACAAACAAATAAACACAAAAGCAAAACCCCCAAACAAACAACAAATGAGCCACCCAAGCCCAGCAGAGCTTAGGTTTCTGAAGAGATTTTTATTTTCAAGGCCATCCAGGCAAAGATCTGCCCATCAGCATTTGTTGTTCTCTTTTAAATGCCTCTAGATCTGCGCTGAAAGAGCTGAAAATTATTTTAAAGATGCTAATTTGAGCCTCAGACAGCTGTGGCGGTTATAAATATGAACACAATGGCAGACGACTTGACAATGGCCTCTAGTTTCCATCAGTGCCTTCGCACTAAATGTCCCTTTTGTGCACAGGGCATAAAAACCACAGTCAGATGACCGACTTGGGAGATGAGGCTGCAGACTGACCAGTATCTGGGCACTGAGCACTTTTGTTTAAAAGGAAGAGTCATTTGGTTTTAACAGGGAAAAACCCCACACAAGACTACAAATCTTTACATCTTATTAATCTTTCCACAGTACAGTTGAAACTCCAGAGGAAGAAACTTATTCATATAAAATTACATCTATTTACTCTAGATAAATTAATACATAAAGGTACCATGGGCTATCAAGAATCAATAAGTAACTTCATGACTTAAGTGACATATCATTTAGAGGTGAACACATGAGTTAGGTTGGTTTTATAACCCACTTATCTCTGTAACTTTTTATTTATAATGAAATGCTATATGAATGATAAAGTTAACCAAAACAACCTTAGACATCAACTAGGAAGTTTCTGGTTACATTCTCTTTCCTGAGTCTTTGCTGAATTTGCTGTGTCTGGTTTGTGGTTTCTTTCTTTCTCTTCCTTTTTCTCTTTCTGTTT
>JANHMN010000019.1:32896423-32917425 GCA_030674055.1 Rhabdomys pumilio
AAAAAAAAATAATTCAAGCCCAGCCAATTACTCATTAAATGTTTTTAAAGTTACCTAGCTCAAGGTCACCATGATGTTTTAAATTATGTTATATGCCACAATCTGTATCTTTAATAAAAGTTATTATAGAAAAAAAAAAAAAAGACTTCCTGAGGACCATTAACCTAAACGATGGTGGTTCTTATCCAACCAGGAAAGTAGGAAAAATGTGAAAGTTCTCAGAAAGAAAGATGAGAGGAGTAATTTTACAGAAAAAAAAAGACAGGCTGCTTCTTCCATTAGCAGTTAATCTCTGTAGGGATGCTTTCCTGAGCATCCCTGCTTTCTCTTATGAGCTATAGAGATACGTTGCTTGATTTAACATGGGAGTTAAAGCACCCTGTGTCAGCACACTCGGGAAAGAACTTGTCACATCTGCAGATGACCTATGGAAGCTTCCAAGTGGACTAGCTCTTGGGAACCCACATGAACTGAGATGCATTTAGATGTTTTTCCAGAGGAGACATGGCAGGTGGGGACCCTCTGTAAAGAAACCAACAGCTGAGAGGCTGCCTCTGTGAATGATCTGCTTCTGCAAGTAGCAAGGCATCAGCCCAAGGGCCAGCAGACAAATGACTCTGTTGGGATTTCACCATCTCTCCTTCTGGTACTAGAAATTCAGTTTTCCTTTAGGAAGTCCTAACTATATGTATTGCAGTGCGAATGGTCTCACGATAGTCCCAAGATGGCGCCTGTAGTTGCTGAGTGGGTGAATCACTTTAGATGAGATTTTTAAGACCGAATAGAAGGGAGTTTGGTGCTGCCCCTGTTCATGTTTGGTCTAAGTGTGGAAAGCCTGCTTGAGAATAAAGCTGCACAGAGCATAGCTGGCCAGCAAACAGAGAAAGAACCCCTAAAACATTTGTGCAATTGATCTGTGTCTACATGTTTTTAATTTGGGGCATTGTAGGAGTCCAGGAAGTCATTTTGCTGCATGCACAAATGACTTAGGGCACTGTCACTGCACCAAGGAAATCCATTAATACGGGGCTGCCCTTCAGCCTCCAGTGAACACTTCTAATCTCTTAGCACTGTTTCTTTCTGCATCTCAGTTCCAGGAAGTCTTTGCCACATTTCTACTGCAGGAGCCTCTTTCCACTGCGCCCTCAGGCACCTCATCAGTAGTCAGCAGGGACTGAAATGACTTGCTGTTTGTTTGTTTGTTTGTTTGTTTCTCTTTCTGCAGTCTAGCAGTCAGTTTCTAGGGAGAAGGCAGTCTTATTGACTGACCGGGTCTAAAAAAAAAAGGCAGGAAGAAGAGACCCCATAGTCCTCCCGAGGAAGTTGGCTCTGGGACAGCATTTCAAACCAGGATGTTCCAAAGTACAAACCAAAGCTTTCGTCTGGCTGGCAATAAACGTTGCAAAAAAAACCTCCGCAATGCTTGGAGGTTGCCAGTTCCTGCCGGAGCTGCCCAGCCATGGCTGGAGATGCTATAAGCTGGAGGGCTCGAACAAGGCTTTATAGGCGACCAGAGGGTCTGGATGCCAACTCTTTGATTTTGGTTCTATTCCTTTGTCATTCCTGTTTCCCTTGCCATGTTCTTTTGCGGTGTTAGCATTTGTTTTTGTCTAAAAACGGGACAGACAGAAATGAGCCCTCATCAGAGCGCACGAGAGTCCCTAAATTGCTCTCCTTTGATTTTTCCACTTTATTAATATTTCAGCATGTGAAACAGAAGGAGGCATCTTTAATTTAACCATGGGACTATCGAATCTACTGTGTGTGGGAAATCTGAATATGCATCACGGCATCTAAAGCTGGCATTTCTAAATCCACTCATGGTACTTTACGTAGGACATAACTTGGGTCTCCCTAGCACTGGGGAAACCTTCTGCAGACATCCTTCCAATATGCAGGGAGTGGGGGTTGGGGGAGGACAAGGGACAAGTGTGAAGATTTATCTGTACATCCGGGAAATACATCAGGAACTAGCGACACTGCAGGCTATTGGTTAAGATGAGGCCAATGTCCCAAGCTTGATTGGCTTCACAACCCTTCACTTCCATGTCTCCCTGGCTATTTAATATGTCATCAAGCAAGGTCACTGATTGTCGGTGATCTTTGCATAGAAGAAACACTATAAAGCTAAAGACTTTATAGCAAACGGAGCATCCTCAGATACAAACAGGCAACTAATAAGGTGCTTAGAAACAGCATGCAGCTAGATGCAGCATTTTC
The DNA here is from genome assembly GCA_030674055.1 of Rhabdomys pumilio. Taxonomy (NCBI): domain Eukaryota; kingdom Metazoa; phylum Chordata; class Mammalia; order Rodentia; family Muridae; genus Rhabdomys; species Rhabdomys pumilio. The sequence continues at coordinate 32,898,644 of JANHMN010000019.1, forward strand.
TTTGTGCCAAATATTTTGTACTTATTGGCTTTCTTTGGTCCAGTTCCCAGAGACTGGAACAATTGGTTTCCTCATTTAATAAATAAAAGAATGGAGAGCCAGAGGAGCCGGGCAAACTGTTCGGAGCCAACTGCGAGGTGTGTTTCAATTTCAATTTCAGCGAAGGAGGGAGCAGAGATGTGTGAGGCACCTGTTCTATTAGCTCATGGATTCGTCAAGATCCCAAAAAGCAAGAGCTGGGGCAGGGGAGAGAACATGGTAAAATTATTTCCTATATTGCTGGCTTCAGACAACTCAGGAATGGACAGGGTGGGGGGAGTGATAAAGACTGAATTGTAGGGGTTTGTTAGGAATGTCTGAGGCACATTGTGGTATGCAGTAGTGTGGTGTCTTCTTACTGATGGCCTGATAATTGCTAGCATGCCTAAGACACTTTGGTACCTTCTCCGAATCCTTCTTCCATACACTCCAACCAGGACAGACTTATAATTCCTCGGGCTGCTTCTTTTTCTTTTCTCCAGGACTTTTCTCTTGCCCAATGTATTCAAGCATGCTCTCACCCAGTACAAGATTCAAACATAAGCAGTCTTTCTCATGAAGTGTCCTGGTCAGCATCTGAACAAGTTCACCTTGCTTTTCCCCCTTGGGGTGAACTCCTAGAAACAACAACCGCATCTTTTGTTCACCACGGAATCCCCCTGTGACTAGACGGATACCTAGCATATAATAAGCACTTCACTGATTAATTATTAAATAAGTGGATGAATTAAATTGCTGGTTAGTTACTGCCACTAAATATCACAATCAAACCAGCGGTTGTTGAGCTGAATAGGACCAAGCAAAGCTAAAAGCACCAACTGTGGGATTTGTCCAGCCCTGAAGGATCTGACAACATCAAACACTGACTGTAAGGGGAAGATAATGGTTCAGTGTGGAAGCCTATTATCTAGAGTGTGATGCAGGTACTTGAGGTTTTCTCATATCTTATAATTGATACTATCCTACATTACAGTGTTGGGGGTGTGTATGTGGATAGACAGATGACTCAGCAGCTAACAGTGCTTACTGCTCTTCCAGAGGAACCACGTTTAGTCCCCAGCACCCACACCAAGTGGCTCATAACCCCCTCTAATACCACTTCCAAGGACTCTGTTGCCCTCTGGCTTCTGATGGCACCTGCAAGTCATCGGAACATGGGACCCATGTATGTGCACATATACACATAAAATGAAGTAAGTATTCTTTAAAAATGAAACAGCCTATAGTCTGACCCATTCTCACGCCATCCACACCTAAAGTAACCTTTTCGTATTTCATTTATCTTTTATTATGTGAGGCATATTTACATTCTACTTTATGCTTATTTTGTACTATTTCATTATGATGCAGATAAAGAGCCTCTAAATCGAATCCATGACTTTTTCTGATGGGTTTAAACACCTGCTTGTAGTGACGAGGGGTAGATATAGATCTGGGAATCAGACCCCTTGGCTGGTTCTCCCACTCGCTGATAGGACAACTTTGGTCCAAGTATCCATGATTATCATGGTCTCTCTCTCACAAATTAACTGTGAATATTCAAATTCAGCTCGCTGGAGATGGCAGAGCTTGAGGCAGCCCTCGTAAAATGAGAGGCGACATCACAGCAGGTGCGGGGAGTTAAAGGAGGGCAGGGTTTGCTGTCAGCTACAGCCACTACTACCCATGACTCTAGTTTTTGCCAACTGAAAAGCTGTGTATGTGGTTTCATCTCCTGGTGAGCCTCGGTTTCTTGAGTCTTAATAAAGTCAAACGCTACCATTCTCTGCAGAATAACAGAGCGCATACCTCTGCATCGTTGCGTGTCACAAACACGCACTTAGAAAAGGAGAACTATCTTTATTAGACGGGATTTATTTACAGAGTATCTGAGTCAGACCTCCATCTTTTTTTCTGCAGAGCCTAATTCAATTTGCAATTTGTAGTCTTCAATGGATGCAATTTACTGTCACGTTGGGAGCGTGAGTGGAGAGGCACCACTGTGCAAATGGGCTTTACTGTTTGTCATCTTGCGTCGTTCCAAATAGAATGACTGACTGACACTGTATCTTTCAGTTATCAATCATACGTTAGTATTAGAGTCTGTCCAATGTAATTTCTTCCGAGTTCCTGGCAATGCAATTTGGCTCCCCCAGGCTAATGAAGAGCAAATTTGCTTCACCTAGGCACCGTCAGAATTTCATGTTGGTCTTTTGACAACTACCATGGACTATTCAATGGGGCCAATTCCACAGCACTGTTCATTTCCAATTCAGCATAATTGCTAAGGCTGCCTCGCTCAGTTCTGGGAATGTAATGCCCGCTGCTGTCTGTGGTCCTTCAGATTTCTGTCAGTGTGGTCTTAAAGAGAAAGTCAAATTCTATGCTCTCTAGGGAACCACTGAAGGTATGTTTGCAGAATAATCTGATATGATGCTTCAAACACTATTGAGGTCTGGTTACTCTGAAATCATTCCATTTAATAGTTCCCTTGGGGACACTGTGGATCAGAGGTGGGACACAGCTGTGATCCTGGAGGGTTCACTGACAGGCGGGACGTGGGTATGGCCGAGTCAATGAAGTCAGAAGGCCTTGATAATCCTGTTCAGTGCCCAAACAGCCTCGGATAAGACCTGTCCTGCACATGAATTACAGAGACACAGAGAGAACAAATTTATTTTAGACTTTGGCCAGTTAAAATATTCCTCAGACAGAAATATGAGGAGCCCAGGAAGCATCAGAAAGGTGATTTTACAGTTGTAATTCCCAAAGAAGAGGTATAATTTCATATACCAAGCAAGTTCCTGGGGAGCTTTAGTTATATACAGTGATATATGAAAAAATGCATTGGGAAAACTCAGCCATTGGAACAGCAAGCACTGCTGTAGGCATCGGAGCTGAATTTGAGTTACTACGATGGATCACACTGATTTCAGGGACTCCTTTGCCACATTTAGTTAATTTTCTTCATTTGTAGAATTTATGCTTATAGTTAACAGTACTGACTCACGGTTAAAGCACAAATAGTTCTCAGATTATATTGTGGTCAAAAAAGATCACGTGACTGAATTCTGAAAATCCTAAAAGTCTATTATGTTCCAGTCAACATCCTTCTTATATTAGGATTTCATCCCAGTGATCTTTGCTTCTAACAGAAGGGACATCCTGCCTGGTGAAGTCGTTAACCAGAAAAGCTAGCTGGTTGCTGACGAGACGATAGAACACTGAATAGAGCAGTTCAATGAAAACTACACTTTCAAATATTCTACTCATTAATGAGAAATAAGAAGGATGAAAAACAAAATTTTTAAGGCTATCTCCACCTGTTATTTTATCTGCGTGGAAAATCTGTAAGCTATCATTGTAGTTACTAAGGGAAAGAGATGCTTTTTAAAAGGATTTATTTCTTGCTGGTGTGCAGGACTGTCATCTAAGCCAGCAGACGTCATCTTCAGGAGTCTAGACAGGTCTTCTTTTGAAAGATCATCCCAGCTGGGCTTGTTGACCATTGACATCTCTGAAAGGAGGGAGAGGAGAAGGAAGAGGTAGGAAAGGTAAACGAACCCTCACCTGAGTATCCTACCACACCTTCCAAAGAGTCTTATGTAGTTCTTTCTCTTTAGAAAACAAACAAGGCAGAAAATCAAAAAACACACAAAACAAGACAAAACCCAGAAAACACAATGAAATAAAAGCGTAGTAAAAGTGCAACATGCAAAAACACACACTAAACCCATAAAAACACAAAATCAGAAAACATACATGCAAAAGACATGTAAGATAAAAAAAAAAAAAAAGTCCATAAAACATCACAAAAATACCACTGACTTCATTTTGTAGTGGCCATCCACTGCTTGTCGTGGGTCCTGTCCTTAAGTGTGGTTTATCTACCCATTGAGACTCCATGGGTGAAAACTAATCTTTACTTTTCAAACAGTTGCCAACCGGAGATAGCTTCTTGGTTAAGGATAGAAGCTCTTGTCCACACATCTCTCAACACTGGGACCCTGAGGCTTGAACCTGTGCAGGCCTTTGTGAATGTTGCCACAGTCTCTGTAGGTCCACATGTATATCAATTCTGTTGTGTCTGGAAGACACTGTTCCTTTGATGTTACCCATCCCCTCTGACTCTTACAAGCTTTCTGTTTCCTCATCTGCATAGCTCCATGAGCCCTGAAGGGGAGGGATTTCATGAAGATACTCCATTTATTACTGAGTGTTCCAAAGTCTCTAGCTTTCAGTATGTTTGTCCAATTGTGGGCCTCAGTATTATCTCCCAACTACTAGAAGGGGAAGCTTCTCTAGTGATGTCTGAGTAAGATATGGCCTATGGGTATAACAAAATGTCATTAGGAGTCATTTTGGTGCTGTGTTCCTTTAACAGAACAATAGTATTTGGATTTTTCTTGCTCAGGTTCTTGGCTTAACTGATGGAGTGGATCTTAAATCTAATCAGATGGATTGTAATTGTTTACACACAACATGTGTGTGAATATTACGCCAGCAAATTATGCAGGCAAGCCATAGTTACAAACTACTATATATAGCATTGAAATGGTTATAATTTCAACCCCAATAATCAGAACAGACTGCAAAAGCAATATGAGAATGAGACTTGAATTCAGGAAACAATTACCAGATGATTCAGGAAAAGAAAAAAGAATCAAAATAATCGATTAGCTTCTGTGAATAGAGATCATGGAACTGAAGCGGAGAAAGAAGACCTGAAGATTATGTAATACAGTTCAGAGAGATGCTCTCAATCTGGTAGGTTCAATTTTATCTTCCTCTTAGGCAACGTGGGTTACACAGCTTCATCTTGGTAGAGACAAATGAATCCAGTGAGCCACTGTTGTCCGTTCTGACTCCCTAGCCTGGCAGCACCGTCTGTTTGCTGATTTGGCTCTTTGGTCATCTAATTCTGGGAAGTAGGCATGGTATAGGGGGGTGATGTTACTTTAGATATCTGAAAAGGTATATTAAATTACCTTCTGCTTTATACATTCGTTGTGACAGGTTAAATTGTATTAGTGCCTTTGAGTCTCATTATTTCTTTAGTCCTCGCTTTCTGTTTATGGACCTGAGGGACTGTGATTGCTTCTTGCTTGTCAAGAATCTTGGGATTTTCACACAGCGGGGATATAGTTCAAACTCATTTATACAGAACAAAAGTTTATTGGCTTATTTGGTGTGTATGCTCAAAGGGACGGACATTCAGGTACATGAAATATAGAGGTTTCAAGAATTTAACTGAGGATACTGCACTCTGACTTCCGGCTCTGCCTTGCTGGGGACACTGCACTGTGATCCCAGGCTCTGCTTGGCTAAGAATGTCAGTCTGTTGTTAGGCTTCGCTCTGCCGCATCCTTATCTCCGTGTTCATGTAGGCTTTCGTTTTTGTCTCGATAAAACCCTCTAACTGATCTAAATTAGTTCTAAACTCTCAATTACCCCCTTAAGAAAGAAGGAAATCTATTTTCAAACCTTCCCCAAATCTGGTCCGCTATCTATTGTTTTTGTGTCAAATAGTTAAACTTGAGCTAACTGCTGGATCAAGAAAAATGGGGTGTGACGATCGGCACGAGATTTGGATCGTGGGACCACACTGGAGGGTAGCTGGAAGGTAGCGCGGCTCCTCCTAATTCACGAGGTTGAAGAATTCAGAAGACATGTTTCCGGGATAAGATGGTGGTGGTACTAACATCAGATGAGGAAAGAAACGGACGCTAAGCAGGAAGGTGGGTCAAACGGTCACCAGACATTTCTGAGGGGATTCTTTTGCATTAGCCAATCACCCCTGACTCATGGTTACATTTCTCTTTACGCCGTCCGTTTCCCAAGCCAACCTAGTTATTAAGCAATTATCGGAGACAGGGCTCACAGTATTTTTAAACCAAGCTATTCTGAATATATCGAATCATTCTGGTTTTCTTCCCCGCCTCCATCCTCCTTCTATTTTTAAGGACCTGTTTGATGGAAAGGGCCTTTCTTAACAATATAGGGTAATTTTTCCCATGTCAGCATCGGCTGGTTGACAACCTTAGTGCCGTCTGCGACCTTCGCATCCATTTGCAATGGAATTTAACATAGTCACTGTCTGTTTCCTTCAATGCTTGGGGCTCCCTTTAAAGAGCAGGTTATTCAGCCGCCGTCAGAATGAGTTTTGGCTTTTTTTAAGGTCATGGTTTCTTTCCAAGTAGACCAGTCTGTGATTAATTATAGCAGGGATATTAGAGTAAGGGCAATTCTGTCCAGAGTGGGAGCAGGCCATCTGCCGTGGTTCTCTCCATTGTACCCACCAAGACGGAGATTTCAGGCCTATGTCTTCCGGGCCTGATTTCTGTCGCAGGGGTGGGATTGGCACTGTGGTCTGACAGCTTCCTCTGTGGATTCCTGATTTTGTTCACTTTATTATTTATAGATTATGTCCCCATAACCCACTTCCCCCCCAACTATATCTGAGTCTGTTGTCTAGAGGGGCTTGACTAAGATAAAGAGTAGACAAGACACGGAGGAAAAAAAAAAACACAAAAGCAAGTTCTGTGGATTGTCCTGGTGTTGTTTGTATTTTGATGTTAATTCTGCTTCCTCAAGAGGGGCTGCCTCAGTGAAGAGTGGACCACATACTCAGATGATTTCATATGAGCCTCTCCCCATTTTAACTGACCAAAGAAAGGCTAGAGCCTGTGATTGGACAATGGAAGAGAAAGGTGGGGCTGGAGGTTTTAGAGAAGGAGGAGAGAGAGGCTAGGAAGATGGAGGAAGAGAAGATGGAGCAGAACCACGTGGCCTGGAGAAGCTGAAAGTAGCAAGGGATCTCCTAGCTGGGGACTAGAGTAGTGTAGTGGTAAGTCTGCCCAATCGTGGCATGCAGCTCATAAATGTTATAACTGAGTACTGTGTTCTTCACATAGGCCTGTTGGGATTGGAGATTTACTGCAACAAGCAAGACCTGCCTTCAAGTGACTCAGTATAGCTAAGTGCAAGACCGTAAGATGTACCTGGGCGTGTTCCATCCCTGGACATCCATTGGTGGGTGTATTTGTCAGTGAAACCTAACCTCTGTAATAAAAGCCACAGGTTTTACTGGCCTAATACAGTAATAATAATAATTCTTCTTCTTCTTCTTCTTCTTCTTCTTCTTCTTCTTCTTCTTCTTCTTCTTCTTCTTCCTCCTCTTTTTCCTCTTCCTTCTCTTCTTCCTCCTCCTCCTCCTCTTCCTCCTTCTCCTATTCAACAGGGATGCTGGTGTTTCTGAAAGGCGTTTGTCCTAGGTGCTCGAACCCATGCAGCTACCATAGAACACATTTTCTTCAGATTTCTTAGTCAGTACTTTCTAAGATCATGACTCTACTTCATACAGACTACAGCTTGGGAAATTGACTGGAGGACATCATACGTGGGAAAGTTTTCTGACGGAGGGCAGAAATGGGTGTGTTTTGTATTTTGGGTAGATAACTATGTCTGTCCATTAGTCAGTTTGGGTAGATAACTATGTCTGTCCTGCAGCTTGATGGGTTGTTGGATAGAACACAGGAAGAAGGGTCCAACTCAGCCAACAGTGAGGTGGGAGTGCTTTGTGTCCTGAATACTTTAGCAGCTCTTGGGGAATAAACAAGTGTTTGGTCAGTGTGATGGTTTGTATATGCTCTGCCCAGGGAGTGGTACTATTAGAAGGTGTGGTTCTGTTGGACTGGGTGTGGTCCTGTTGGAGTAGGTGTGTCACTGTGGGCTTTAAAACCCTCATTTTAGCTGCCTGGAAGTCAGTCTTCTGCTAACAGCCTTCAGATGAAGATGTAGAACTCTCAGCTTCTCCTACACCATGCCTGCCTGGATGCTGCCATGTTCCCACCTTGATGACAATGGACTGAATCTCTGAACCTGTAAGCCAGCCCCAATGAAATGTTGTCCTTATAAGAGTTGCATTGGTCACGGTGTCTGTTAACAGCGGTAAAACCCTAACTAAGACCGTCAGTCTTTACACTTCAGACCAGGCAGACAGGCTTAAACTTCAGCTTGTTGATGTCTGTAAGTGGATTATTTATCTCTAATCTTCCCTGAGGTTTGTTTTCTTCATGGGCGGGTGGGGGGGGGTGAAGGACATAAAAAATGTCTATGGCACAGTTGTTACAAGGTTCCTATGGGCTGAAGCATATAGTAACTGTAATTAATAGTTGCTGCCTGGCAAGCATGTGTTGATACATGAGTTATAGAAATTACTTCATCTCTTCTCCCTGCACCCCTAAGCAGTGGTGGCATTACCTTGGATGGCATCATCCTAGTCAAGGAACAGAGGCATAGAGGCCCTAAGTGTCTTGCTCCAATTATGCGGTCACAATTGATGGAACAATGACTCACCCCAACTTCAGAGGCAACGTCCCAACAATACAATTCATTATCTGAACTCGGCTGTATGCCAACTGTGGCATCTGGTGTCTAATCAATGTTCAATAAGTTGCAACACAGGGTTGGGAGAAGTGTCCAAGAACAGAAGATGTACAGATCAGTGGTCTAGCAGCTGACGTTAGGAAGGTTTCAGGCAAAAATCTTTGATGTGGGGTGAAATCCTAGTTCCTAGTAGAAATCCACAGAAACAAAATTGATCCTCCATCTTGGCGATGCTTCAGAGACTAAGCCCAGAGAGAAAGGCATTGGAGGCCCAGATAGGATGTCTCTGAGTTATCAGGAGTTAGCTGGAGCTGATCTGGGAGGTGACTGTGTTTAAACACAGAGGAAATAAGAATACAGAAAGGAGATGGGTTTAGGGATGAATCTGAATTGTCCCAGCCATGTTTACTTATGAAGGTAAATTGGTGTCCCAGTGATTGTGAGCAATGTGTGTTCTGTACACACAGGCACACCCTCCTTGGTGGTGCTAACCCACCTTCTAGTTAGTGTGTCTGGGCTAGTTTTAGGATACAGTCCTCATGGGGCCTTTCAGATTCTAAAGCATTCCCACAGCTGCCTTATCTAGATGACAATGCAAAAAAGAAACAAGCTTTTTTTTTTTTTGAGACAATAATACAAAGTAAAAATAAAAGAATCAATTTAAAAAATAAAAACCCCTTCTCTTGGTATCACAGTAGAAAAATAAGCTACTTTGAAGAAGACAGGCTAGATTTGAAACTGAGCAGTAATTCAGATGCTGTCTTTAAAATATGCAGAATTTGGGCTGGGTTGCAGCTTCATGGTAGGAGGGGGTCCCTGGTTCGATTCCTAGCACTGCCGAGAAACAAAACAAAACAAGAATCTTTCTAGTATACAAGAAGCACAGCAGCATTGACAATCACTAAGCATAGAGCATTCTTGGGAAAAGATTGTGAAGAAATGCGACAGTAGGTAACTTGAGGCCCAAGGCACACGCATAGCAGAGGTACAGTTCAGTATCCACATGGGTCCCCCAGCAACTGGAGTGGGCCTGTCCCTAAAGCTGTTGGTTGTCTGTGGAACCTGTTCCCATAACTGGGCCACCACCATGTAGAGCTCAGTGGGAGAGGATGCATCTAGCCCTGCAGGGGATACCCAGGGGGCCCCTACCCTCTCAGAGTATAAGGGAAGGAGTGTGGTGGAGGGGCATTGTGTGAGGTGGTGACTGGAAGGTGGGGCAGTGATCGGAATGCAAAATTAATTAATTAATTAACTAACTAACTAACAGGGGCTCACATTTCCTTCTCTTTTTCTTTCCTCCTCCCTCATCTTTTCTCTTCCCCTTCTTTCTCTCAAACAGAATAAGAAATGAAAACTCTGGCCTGGAATTTTTTAAGGAGCATGGTATCCTCATCCCTGCCATCCTTGGAAGGAAACATGGGCCAAAGACAAGGATAGAGTCATTGTTCTTTGTGTTGTGTATGGATAGAACTCACAGTGGAATTAAATGTTTTTTAGAGGGGGCTGGGGTATGTTTTCCCCAACAGGCTCTTTATCGGGGTTACTTGCTAAGGAAAGAAGAAAAACTCAAGATTCTGGTTTGTGGAGATTTTCTGGGCCTTATATTTCCTCTATAAAACAAAGTTCTAACCATGTTTAGTAGTTAAGTAGTTTTTACAGGTAGTTTTAAAAAGTAGTTAAATGTTCAGATTTTTGATATCCTGGCAGTTTTGTAATATAGTAAGATTTTCATATTCATAGGCTAAATGTGGAGAACACATTCACATATAGCACCTTAGAGTCAGGCAAGAATTATAACTGCTGCAAACTCACAACCCATGAATTAAAATTATCTGCAGAGATAGCTGAAGGACACCCAAAATAATAATGTTAATGAAGTGCTAAAATAAGATTGGGGTGGGTGGGAAGCCACTTTTCTCATTCATTTTCTAGGCATTTTTTTATGAGATGCATCAAATTAGACATTAATATTTCACTTGCACATGACAACAAAAGCTTCTCAGACACTGGGTCTATATCAATAATAGGAAACAGCTTTCACACACGGGACAGACATTGTTCACTCAAGCATCTCACTACTTCCTTACCTTGCACCCTTCCCTCAACACACAACATTTTACAGAGCAAAAAACTGGGGCCTGGGGACAACAGAATCAGACTAACATAGTGGTGGCTGTTAGGGCTGACTTGAATTTTAAAAGTCCATGTTTCTTCCATGATGCCATAAGGCTCCAACCTTGGAAGTATATCTTATACCAGTGGGAAAGGTAAGAGCATCCTTTGGGAATTAAAAAGAAATATGAGGCAGGACAAAGTCTTTTAATAATATATTGAAGTTTTATTATTTTGTAGACTCCTGAAAGCTGGGTTTTACAAAAACAATCAAGAAGTTTCAGCAACCGTCCAAAAGGTACAAATAGTTTCAAAAGTCCTTGTCTAGATGATCTTAAATCTCGTGCCCTGGCAGTGTTAAATGTGCCTTTACTAATCTTAAATTAATATTAATACAGAAGAGTCCCTGTGTTTAGAAAGTCCAATTTACTTTTAACTCTAATCTCCGATAAAACCCCTGGAGATTTTTCATGATGACACACGCCTTTATTAGAAAGACTAGATCCGAGGAGTGAATTCTTTAACATAGTTTCTTGACCATGTTATGAAATATAGTTCTGGTACAGGGTAAGCCTGTCACAGATTCAGATGTGCTATGATATGTCTGGCAAGGGGGGTGCATATGGATTGTTGTGTTCTCAAGAAAAAGAATATGCATGAGCCCATGGGAGCATATATTTTTTACTCTTTTTTTCTTCACATCACATGTGCATGCTCCTATGTACTCACACATGTATTTTAAAATGTGTGTGCACATCAAAGCAACAAAGGATAGAGAATGCCAGAAAAAACACGGGGTCAAGATTTCCAGCTTGTGCTACTATGTGTGGCTTTCATGGGTCTCTTGAAAACATATCTCCTTCCTCCTGGTATAATGCACTGTTGTTACATAATCAGGAAGATATTTAATTGAAAATTTTTTAATTTCCAAATGTTATCACTCTGCTTTTCTTTCGAGGATCTACTTACTGTAAGTGCCAAGTGCCCGACCCTAGACAGACCTGACCCTAGAGAGATTCACTTAACCCTATATAGCTAGACCTGAACTTAACACAAATTCATCATTATTTTCCCTTGACAAACAATTAAAGTCCAGGAGTCACTTTTAAGTTTGCAGATATAAACTTAAGAAAAACCACCAGGCAGCATCGATTACTCTTCCCTAATCTGCTCTTAACATACATGAATATGTGTGTGAGAGACTGTTCTCCTTACCTGGTTGGGACTCAATAATCTATGGCATCCCCCACATGTATTTTGCAGCTTCCCATAGACAACGGGACAGTGTTCTTCCTTTGGTGGTTTCAAGCTGAGGAGAGATAGTGGCAGCCTCAGCAAACAAAGAATTTTGTTTCAAATTTCCTATTCTCTTTTCATTATCATAAAAACAGTGGACATGATGTGGACTCTGGGAGACAAAGAGTGACCCTGCTCAAAGGAGATCCCATAAGTCTTAAAACCTACACAATACGTAAGACAATAAAATTTGGGTAGTGGTGACTGGGGCACACCAAGGACAGTTGCCTGACATTGAACTCTGTTTTTGTATTTTATTTTCTCAAATATTTTTTAACACTTCTGCCAAATGAATAGCATTTCATTATCTCACTTTACCTACTGAGAAAATCGAGACTTAGGGAGGCCAAGTGAGGGAATTCGGGGTAGATGTTCGATTGGCGAACAGGGTTTCTCAGTTCTAGAACTTAGTCTTTTTGTTGAACCACACTGTACCTCTAAGAGGCAATCAGATCTTAAAGTCAGGTCAGATAGACTGTCTCATACAACATCATAAAGAGAGCTTCTAAAGGGTGGGGTGGATACTGAGACCATGGTGGCTCAAGCTGAATAACCCACTTAGTTCAGGTACCAGGAGGAACCCAGAGTCTTTATAAACTCTGTATAACTCTAACAGATTGATGTGCTGATTTGGGTAATAGTCTAGTCATAAAGAGCAGAAGCCTTTTAGTGGACAGTAGCCAAACATCTTTTTCAATATTTAATAAACTTGGTAGTAAAGTTTTTGACATTATAAAATAATGGTTTCTTAAAACATTTAAAATCACGTTATTTATTTTATATTTTAAGTCATGGCTGAAATTTTGGTGCCTTGCAAATAAATACGGAATTAATGAGTGGATGGATAGATGGATAGATGGATGTGTGGATGAATGAGTGGATGGATGGATGGATGAGTAGATGGAGAGATGGGTGGATGAGTGAATGGATAGATGATGTGTGGATGGATGGATGGGTAGATGGATGGATGAATAGATGGATAGAAGCATGGATGGATGGATGGATGGATGGATGGATGGATGGATGGATAAATGGATGGATGAGTGGATAGATGGATGGATGGGTAGATGGATAGATGGGTAAATGAGTAGGTGGATGGATGATAGATGAGTGAGTGAATTGATGAATGCCACAAAGTATCTGAGAAATGACTTGTAGATGGTGTGACAACTATACTAAATGGAGTGGGAAATGAATTTATAAAGGTAGTTTGAAGGCAAAATCTATCAGGACTTCTTTAATAAATAAAAAATCATGGCCTTGGTAAGGCATATGGGTCCACTGACCTTTTGGGTTTTGTTTGTTGAGTTTTTGGTTTAGTGTATGAATAACCTCAGCTAGCGTGTGTCTACAAACAATTCTGGTAGAATGTAGAGGATGTATGACAGAAGTTAGGGGTGGTTCTAGCATAAGAGGGAACGGTTTTAGAAAACTACAGAGAATTATTCGATTGTGAGACAACAGAGACAGAATGAGTTGCAAGCAGAGGAAAATAATCAGAAACCGCCTGAAAAATAACTTTACAATCTGCAGCCTGGGAGACTGGCTAGAGTGTAATCCCATATGGGAAGGAGATGCTTTCAGAGAAGTAAGAGGACAAGGTATGTAAATTAGTCTGTGTTCCTTGGCAGGATCAGCCAAGAGGTATGATATAGGGATATAGATTTAGATGCAGTTCGATATTAACTGAGACCAGAGAGGAGTTACTATTTGCTGAGAAAGGGATGGAGATATGGACTGAGCAAAGAGTTTCAGAGAATACCTATATAGACAGGACAGGTAGGAGAAATGAGACAGAGAGTGGAGACTGAAAAATAGACAAAGACACGGGAGAAGAAGTGAACCACAGCAAGACAGACATCTCAGTGAGAATGAGGGCCCAGCAGACACTTGTGCAAAACGTTGACAAAGAAAATGTCCCGTGGCAAAGAGCCGAAAACGTGTGTGGAAAAGAAAGGACTCAATAATTAGATTCAAGGATGCTCTACTCAACCTAAAGGCAAGGGCATGGAACTAGGAACTAGAAAGTCAATAGGAACCAAAGTAGACATGGAATCAGTTCTCAGACAAACATTTTACTCTCCTCTCTGAAAATTATGCCTTTGCCCATGTGCTTTCTTCACTGTTTTTAACTTAAATACTGAGTAGGTCTCCAAATAACAAGGCAAGTCTCAGCTCAGAGAATCTGATTGACATTGGTTAGGGTGGGTAGCCCTTGGGTTCCCATCAATCATGGCGGTGGGAAAGACGGGGAAACAACACAGAACCAACATGGCTTCCGGGACTCATTTCAGCAATTCTCAGAGAAGGGCAGCTCTGCATTGAGCAGAGGCTGCCACAAATGTCTACTACCAGGTTGATGGAAATAACTAACTGCTTGAAGGACTGTTCAATCTTTCTTAGAGGCATCAATTACTGGAAAGGTTGTAAGCACTGTGGCCTGTTTCTTTGCTCCCATTTCCGGTTAGCCCACAGGGAAGCTTCCTTTCTTTACTCCCATTTCCCGTTAGCCCGCAGGGAAGCTTCCTTTAATAATACCTCTATTGATTTCTCTACAGCGGGAACACAAGTAACAGAAATTGCTTGTGAAGGGCTGTGACATCGTCAGGTCAAAGGACCAAAGAAACACAAAGGAATTTTTTTTTTTTTTTTTTTTTCCCTAGAAAATTTTGTTTTTTTTGGTTTTTTTTTTTTTTTTTTTTTTTCCTGAGTCTCCTTGATTTTCCAAATTATGCACGTTGATTTCTGGCTTTCATTAATCAAGCTGCCACCTGTGATAGACTGCTGGCCCCTTGTCTTATTTTGATTAATTCCATTCTCGAATTCATCTCTCCAGCACCATTTCCAATGGATGATTTGTCGAGGGCAGAGAGAGAGAACGGGGTTGACTAGGGATTTGGAAGTGAAGGAGTATCTCCCAAATCTGACTGAGTCTGTGTGTTCACAGAAGCACTTTTCTGTCATCCCTTCTAGCTCTAAGAATAGCGATGCCAGCTGCACTTGCCTGAGCCATGTCTAAATTAATAAAACAACGTGGGATTATTGACATTTTCTTGCTTCAACTAGCAAATGTGCATCTTTGAATTTTTATCAACTGAAATGCTCTTATAATGAAACATTCGTGGAAGCAGGCGCAACATAAAAATAACAATGCACATTTTTTTTTTACTTGTGCTAATTATAATTTAAATGCCTTTTAACTTATCTTCCTCGCATCGTTTCTCTCAGAAATTGTGACTAAGCTGAGACAGTTCAAAGAAGACAAACTTCCTAATACGACAGGGCCTCTTTGATCACAGTTGTTCACAGTTCTACTACCTAAAGCCTAGGTGACCTGGGGATGACTTTCTTTTCCAGGCCCACACTGTTATCCTCATGCAATCACGATGCATTGAGAGGCAAGCGATATTTCAAGGACACAGCATGGCATGGTGTGCCTACCACACAGTAAAGGCTAGTTAACTTGAGTTCCAGAACACAAGGTGTTTGGTAGTGCGAGGATTTGTTGCTTATATCCACAGCGTCTTTGTATAATACAGGGTAGCAATAGCATTCGTCATTGAGAATATAAAGCTCTGCCGGGTGGTGGTGGCGCACACCTTTAATCCCAGCACTTGGGAGGCAGAAGCAGGCGGATTTCTGAGTTCGAGGCCAGCCTGGTCTACAGAGTGAGTTCCAGGACAGCCAGGGCTACACAGAGAAACCCTATCTCGAAAAAACCAAAAAAAAAAAAAAAAAAAGAGAGAGAGAGAGAGAGAGAGAGAGAGAGAGAGAGAGAGAGAGAATATAAAGCTCCTTTGCACTTGAGATTGGGTGCATCTGAAGTCTCTGTTGCTGATGCCCTACTTACCGTTAATGTGAAGACCCCTAGACGAGACATATTCCAGGTTCAACTAAAGGCTACAGGCCATGCTCAGTAAAAGGAGTGACAATAAACTACTTTGTCTATGACTCAAATGTCTGGAGGTTTAGACTCTAAGATAAATGCCTGTGGCTTAGGGGAGAACCAAAGTTTGTTTGTTTGTTTGTTTGTTTGTTTTTTGTTTTTTTTTTAATTAAAAGGAGAAATGGCCTTCTCTCATACTTTAATGGGCCATTGAGAACACAAGTTTCCATGGTTTGTTACTGGCTTGGTATTACCTGTTGAGACCGGTACTCTGTCTGGTTTGGCTTGCGCTGCTGCTCAAGTCCACGGGGACTGAGTCTCGAAGAATGGAGACAAGGCAGAGGTTCTGGAGTCAAGTCTCAAGTCTCCTTTATTGTTTCTTTTCTATTGGCACATATTCACTCTTGTTCATTCCTCTTAACCCTATTTACTCATATACCTCTTAACTCTATTGACTGTATATATCTCTTAACTCTATTGACTGTATATATATTCTTACAAGGAAATCCTGGGTATTTATAAGCACACACAGGAAAACACAGGTGAAAACATTTTACCACGTGCACCATGCAGCTGGGGTCACTAACAGCAAAACAAGCTATGTGGGATAAGCAAGATATTTGTTAGAGTGTGCTCAGCTGTTGCAGGCTGCTGAAAAACCAAGTCTCTATCAGGGTAAATGGTTCCAGATGGCTGCAAAGATGATAGCTGCTTTCTAGCCGCTTTCTGCTTAAAGTCGACTCCCTACAATTACCAGTCAAGGTGAGGTAAACCTCCCTCTCTTATAATAAACTTTAGATTCTTAATGAAGTCAAGGGCACCGGCCTGAATAGCAATCCCAAAGGCCAGAAGATAGACCAGTAGCAGAAGAAATAGCTAAGGTTTCTTGCTCCCTAGACGCCTACGGTCACAGAAGGTTCAGGGATGGGCTCTACCTGTTGTGAAGGAGAGCAAGGAGCACCCTTTGTGACTTTCGCTGGGACAGTAGTCTTACTCCTTTGCAGCATAGCTTGGTAAATAGTCTGTGCCCAACAAATATTTGTGGAATAAATCCCCACTAATTAAGCAATTTATATGCATCCTACTTCTGTATCGTCCCCTCTTATTTATTTTGCTGTAAGAGATTAATATTAAAAGCTAAGGAGTTTACAGGAGTCTGTGTGGCGGGAACCCAGGCTTTAGAGTCTGAGACAGACGTGGGCAAGCAACTCACACCCCCGGTGCTGGTTTAATTTCATTTATAAAATAGGATTATTGGGAATCTAATTGAACTTCCTGTGTCGAGTGAATGGATGTCTACCTGACCCTAATCATGAAGCTCACCACACAGCAATAATCAGCTGTAAATTGCCTGGTAGGAATTTGTGTGTAGTTTCATTCCCTGAGTCTCCTAGCCATAGCTGAAGATGGAAACCTACAGAAAGCACATTTAAAAACTCACATAAAATCAGTTGGGGGAAAGACACCTGCCATGAGAGGAGCAATCTGTTTAATTTGTTTTATAAAGATAATAATTTGATGGTAGAGGATGCGCTTTATACTCCTTCTGTGTCTTCCCCAGTCAGCACAGCTTCAGGTATACTAGGGAAGTGCTCTACAGATACAAGCTACTGTTGGTTTGGGGTCCTCCACCATATGAGGTAACGTATCAATGTTGTTGCCGGTCATCCCTCGGCTTGATGTAGAAGAAAAAGTATTAGAACTGATGTTGGATTTGTTAATAGATTTGCTTGACAGACGTTAAATCACACTAAGTAGAATTTAGCTAAGGGATTGTTGTTCCCCCACCCAGTACCCCAAAGATAAGTAAGTAGTTTGCTAACCAGGTCTGCATGAGATAAGGAAAAACTAGGATGCTGGGAAACAAATGTTTGTTCACTAGGATTGATAAGACATTGGGGTTGTAGACGCCTATAACAAAGGCATGGCTGACTTAAACCCATCCGTTAGGCCAGTTCTCATAACAAAAGACCCAGCTCCCAGCTCTAAGAGCAGCTCAAGGTTGGCAGCATAGCATCACAAGGATCATTAAGTCCTGCTCTGCAATCAAGTACCCTGTGCTCTTATCAGATAAAAAATATATATATAAATCTGCCATGGGGCCAAGATGACCCTGGGTAAGAGCGATCAGACTTAAGAAATAATTTTGGTACTATCTTCACTGTGAAAATCTCTCATCTGCCCCTGATGGCAGTTGCTTATCTCTGTTCAAATTGTCCAAAGTGTAACCTGAGGCCAGGACCTTAGAGAGATTTAAGGATGAAAACATATGCAAAATGCATAAACTTAAGGTGTATACAAGCCATCCGAATCTTCTGTTCAAGGCCATCTCGTCTCTTCTTTGGGCATTAGTCAAAAGCCAGGCAAAGGGCATTAAAGGACTTTGCCCTTATCTCTCTGTGTGTGAAGTGAATTCTCAGTGGGAACACACATTATTTCTATAACAAGCTTTCTCCTCCTTACAAGGACCTCCAGATTCTCTTTGATACTAGTGCCTATGTTTTCTGTAGACACCCTTGAGATCTAAAAGAATGTCCACCATGGGAGACATATTCATGTGATTCTATGGGCAAATGGCACAAGAAAGCATCCAGATGAGAACCAGGGAAATGACAACATCCAGGACAGTCACCAGCAGGCTGGGAACTCAGCTCAGTCAAGAGGGCTCATCTAACCCAGGTTCGGTCCCCTGGACTTTGGAGAGAGTGGATACAGTGTTTTTAAGGAAATAATTTTTTTTTTAACCTATCAAGTTTTAAGCATCGTATTAAATGCTTTTCAAACCTTATTTCATTTTATCCATAAAATAACCCCAAGAAACAAATATTTACATTCCCGGTTTCCCATTATTAAGTAGGCTCATGTTTCGGTGACCTGAGCACTTGGTTTGCCTCTTACTGACAAAGCGAATTGGAATTTTATATTGGGATTGTGCCCATAGGGTTTGTTTGTTGTGGTCCTTAACCTTTATTGGATTACAAATCCCTTAGGGAGCCGTATAACAGCAGAAGTCACAGACCCTTTAGAGAACAGTTTTGGTAAAGAATCTCTCTTAGACAAAGGTCAGATTTAGCTCACAATC
>JANHMN010000019.1:32917435-32929935 GCA_030674055.1 Rhabdomys pumilio
CCCAGTGTGTTCTACAGAGAGCAACACTTTTACAACTTTGTGCCCTTGAATTTAGAAGTCATGGGGAGAATCACAACGTGGTCCTCCAGAAACAGGAAGGGTTCTTTTGTCTTAAGCATTCACTTGCATCTGCCAGGCTGTTTTTTTTTTTTTATTATTATTTTTTTATTTATTTATTTTTGGTTTTTCGAGACAGAGTTTCTCTGTGTAGCCCTGGCTGTCCTGGAACTCACTCTGTAGACCAGGCTGGCCTCGAACTCAGAAATCCGCCTGCCTCTGCCTCCCAAGTGCTGGAATTAAAGGTGTGCACCACCACCACCGCCCAGCTTCCCAGGCTGTTTAATGAGCTATCCATGTTCATTCAAACACAGAAACTTGGACTTACAGAGAGCAAGTAAGACTGCTTCTCTGAAAAGGCATACTGTATTCTGTTCAAGCTCCTAAGGGCTAGGGGGAAGGCCAGTTTGAGAATCAGGGCCACAGTGATCAGCAAATGTCAGCTTGAGAAAAAAAAATTCAAATGATTTTTATCATCAACCCATTCTCACGCATTTACTGAAACATCCTCCCTCAAATCTGCTTGGTAAAACAGCCTAAGAGATTGCACATCGGAACTACCTGCTGGTGTGCCTTCTAACACATGCTGTTTGTCAAATACCCATCTCTTCAATTCACTTGTGGTATCTATTACTCAGGATTACATAAGCCCCTCTTAAAAAAAAAAAAAAAAAAAAAAAACTGGAGGTAAAAAAATCCTGGCAGTAACTACTTAAAATAACAGTTTTTATTTTAAAGTTATTCATTTGTCACTCTGATTTCCAGGAATAATTGTGCATGGCAAAGATGCCGTTGGTCACCAGGTCTCTTCTGTGTTTGTAGCAATAGGGCAGGCCATCCGCTTGCAAGAGAAACTGGCTTCTATTCCTTTCCAGCTCGAGAGCCTGGGGACAGAGGGCTATGCAGGACCCCCCCCCCCCCATGAAAGTATAACAGAATAAATATCAGATAAAGCTAAAAGGCAGGAACATCTCTCTGCTTCATCAGCCGAATTTCTGGGCATCATTAGTGATATCAGTGACTGATGTGAGTGTTAGGTGTTGGGAGTGGAGGGTTTGTTTGCCCTGAGATTCTGGCCAGAGGGCATAATTTATCACTTAAACTAGATCACTCTGGAGAAAGAAAGGAGACACCATTAATAAGTGGACAGAGACCCACATCACAGAGAGACCCTGTCCTGAGCAATATAGGTCACGCGGTCACTCCATTTGCAACGGATTCTTCAAACAGACAAAAGCCAAAGAACTGTCAATTACATTAGAAACCTGATGTTGCCCTGCCTAATTTGTGTGGCGTGTGTATGTATGTATGTGCACTTGCATATGTGTGCACATACGTGTGCTTCTACATGTATGTAAGTGCATGTGTGATTAAAGCACTGATCTTTTACTTAAGCAATTACCTGGCTAAATTTAACGCCTTCCCATCCCCAAAATTCCTTTACCAACATGGCTTTAACCTTCCCATATTTTAGATAGGATGTTACGTGTTTTCACTAATAATTAGCTAAACTATCGGTATTACTGTTTATTCCTGTCTAAACAGTATTCCATTTTGATAGGAAGGCATCTTTTTTCAGGAACGAGGTTATCGGGTCGATTTTCTTCGTTTACTGAACCTGTTGTATTTACTTCTGCTTGCATTTTCTCATCACGATCGATGTTCCATTTCGTTGGAACGACTTTCCAGGAGTAGTTGGTGCTAAGTGTGATCTCTATCCTGATCGGTGGTGTTAGCTCTCATCAACTTGACTTAGCTGTCCCCTTAATTAACAGCTGTTGATATTAATCCCAGAGCTGCCTGGTGTGATAGTATTAACGGCTCTCAAGGTTACCCGATGGCTACACAAGGTAAACACCCGCTATGGTTGAGTGTGTCCTCTAAAAGTTTCAAGTACTGGGGGTTTAGAAGCTGGGTCCCTGTGACCGTGTAGCAGAAGGTGGTCCCTTTACAAGGGAGGTCTATGATGCTATACTGAGGTCATGAAGATGCTGACCTTGGAAGGGTGCGATCTTGTATTTGCAAGACCGCTGCTAAGTTCCGATGAGAGAGGAAGCCTGGTCCTTGAATTTCTTTGGCTTCCTGTCTGGCCAAGTGATCTCTTCCATATAGGCATGGTGATGTACCAGCTATGAAGCCCTCATGGGAAGCTGAACTGACGGGCTACCTAACCTTCACTTGTAGCCTTCAAAATGTGAACTGAGTAAGTTTCTCTGTCTCTTCTTTCTCCCCTTCCCTGCCCACCTCAGGCTACCTAACCTTAAACAGTTTGCCATGGGGATAGAAAGTGGAGTGATTCATCTCCAAATCTCAGGCACTGAACAAAAAAGAAATTGTGTGTGTGTGTGTGTGTGTGTGTGTGTGTGTGTGTGTGTGACTATGTGTGAGTGTATGAGTGTGAGAGTGTCTGTGTGAGTGTGTATGTGTGATATGTGTGAGTGGTGTGTGTTTTTGTGAGTGTATATATGTGAGAGTGTATCTGTGTATGTGTGTGACAGTGTGGGGGGGCCTGTGTATGTATGTATGTAACAGTGTGTGACTGTGTGTATAAGTGTGTGTGAGACTGTGTGTGTGAGTGTATTATGTGAGAATGTGTGTGTGAGTGTGTGTATGACTAGGTGTGTGTGTGTGTGAATGTGTGTATGTATCTATGTATGTGTGTGTGTGTGTGTGTGTGTGTGTGTGTATGTACACTTGTTTTCATTTCACTCTGGTCAGAACCCAAATGGAATGGACATTCCTAAATACCAGAACATTCCTCCTCTGAGCATGGATTTGTAACAATTTTCTTCTATCTCTTTGTTCCTGAGCCAAGAAAGGAGAGTCACAGATTGTGTCCACTCATCTTCATTTGGCCGGAATTGAATTATGTAACCAAACCTCACTGGAATGAGCCTTAGAAAGCAGTGTGGCCATGTTTCCAAGGGTGAGAGAAAACAGATCAAATAGATGCCTAGCCAGCCTGTGCCACACGGTGCCACACGGTGCCATACCATGCCACATGGTGATTTTTCCATCCCATTGGCTTGACAGATCAAGCTAGCATTGTGCCAACATTGTTACATTCATATTTCAGTCTCAGCAATATCTTCTTTGTGTGAGTACAGAATCACCCTTGTGAGGCGATGGATCAGTAGACGCAAATATGGCCATAAACTTTTTGAATCTTACTGTTTCCACGCTTAACTTTCAATAAGCACCAGGTACTGGTCCTGGCACACCGGATGCTCTGGCAGTTCTAACTGGGTCATGTGACTTCATAATGGGCTCTCTCATGGCAGCCCTTTATTCACTATAGTATTGTTTGTGGTAGTATCTTTCTTCACTAAAAAAAATTAAAATGAATGCTTTATGGACTTTAAAGTATAAATTTTAAGGTATAAATTGTCTTTCATGGTGCTTGTGGCTTCCTTTGTTCCTGGAGGAGTTATTGAAACATAACTGGTGGCCCCTAACACTTCCTTGATGCCTTGATGCTATTTTCTAAACATAATCTATCTAGTTCATCAACGCTAATGTGTTCTTTATCCTAGAGAAACTGTACATTCTGCCTCGTGGACGTATAGGGCTCTGGGCTATCTCTGAAACTCCTCATCAGATATTCTCTTGAGGCATAATAAATAGTTTTAATCGTTATTGGCATGAAAATAACAAGTTTTTCAAAGCCCAGGAGTATCTTCAGGCATAGTGCACCATTTCTGGGTCCTGTCCCTTGTAGCTTGCATTTGTCTTCATGTGAAAGTGTGCCGTGGGCTCCATAGCCATACCATGTGGGGAAAAACCATGGTAACAGGTTTGTGTTGTTCCACGCTCACACATTTAACCCCATTAGACAGGTGTTGATGTGCTACTCGCTTTAATGAACCACGAAAACTGGATTGCAGACCCCGGCCGACTCATGCAATCTGAGAAGCTAGAACCTACACATGGAGACTCACACTGCATCCTAACGGAGAATCTTTCAAGATGTGGTTGGGACTATAAACTTGAAAACCATCAGAACCCAGAACAAGATTGACACACAATGCCCGAAGAAGCCTCTCAGAAACCTGCATTTTAGAGATTCACCATGGTGGATGTTGGTGCCCCATCACAACCAGCTGAAAGCCACTCAGGTTGTCTCTGTGCTGTAGAGACCACTCTGGCTGATGTAAGTCATGACTTGTCTCCATCATCAACACCAAGAGGCAGGCATTCTGATTTCTCAGAGCATCTTGCTTTTGATTTTGCTAAGGATATTTTTCCTGGGGATTTGACTCCCTTGACTGCTGCAGAAATTCCCGTTCTTCGTTTCTTGGTTTGGCTCTTTCTTTCCAGTATTCTTTCTGACTTGTTTCCTGCTCAGACAAACTGACATCTCCAGGATTATATCCAATGCCCACTGCTGTCACTCACTGTCCTCCATCAGTGTAGCTACATTTCTGTCCCTGCTGGCTGGTTCTTCTGTCCTGAGACTCAGGTACATGTTCTCAGTGATCTCTGTATTTTTGTCTATTTCAATACCCAGCATACCTGGAGCTGAACTAGTCTTTATACGCCCTACTGCTCATAGGAATTTGCTAAGTGTGTGTGTGTGTGTGTGTGTGTGTGTGTGTGTGTGTGTGTGTGTGTTTCATGTACTGCAGACATAGTGGACATAGTGGAAAGAGTCCAGGTTTTAAGGAAACAGCTTGGTGAATTTCCAGAAAGATATACACACCTGTGTAGGTAGAACCCACTTAAGAAATAGAATAAAAATTGCTACCCTTCCTACAGTGTTTTTTAACCACTATCATACCATTCAAGACATGACACTGTCTGGACTCCCAATACCACAGATCAATTTATATTATAGAAATGGGGCCAGATAGTGTGCCCTTTCTATGTTTGCCTCTTTAGCACAATATATTTATGGGATTCATTCACGTTTTCTGTAGCTGAAGCATGTTAGTTCTTATAAATTTGTGGCACGCTATCACACTAACACGCTAATAAATCACCGTTTGATTCTCTGACCTACTGCTGATGGATTTGGGGGCTGTTTTAAATATGAAGATATCAGATGCAATTTGTTGATTTTTCACATGTCATTTTGGAGACCATGAGTACACATTTCTGTTACATCTAGAAGTAGGATTGTTGAAGTCGCCCTTTGCGTCTATGCCAAGATACTTTCTCAAAGGATTTTGTCAGCTTACACTCACAATAGTAATGGATGAGGTTTCCCTATTTCCTCACCAATGCCAACACATGGTGTCATAAACTCTATTTTAGTCATTTCAGGGCATGTGTGAATTAATTTATATTTCCTGGGAAGGGTATTCACTGATTAGCTTGGTATTTTTCCATTTCAGTAGGATGGTACCGCCCATTTACTCAGCCACAAGCTAGACATCAAACACACCCTCTTATTCCGTTACCTTTACAAAAGTGTTTCTCAGATCTCTGAGAAAACTATCGATTATCTCTCAATCTTTCTGCAGGGCCTCACTGTTATTCCTCAGTTGGTCACAGGTAGATTCTTTCCCTTTTGTCTCCAGATAAAGATCTATCACATCAATGGCCTCAAACCAGATCTGCATGCTCCTGCCATGTTCAACATTCCCATGATGCCCTACTCTATCACATGACTGGAAAACATCAGAGCCTCTGAAAGAGCACATAGGACCTGCCTGTGCTACCTGCCACTTCACTTGTGCTCAGTATTGTCTTCCTGTGGCTTCATATTCCATTAATACCTGATCATCAATTCAGTATTCCTACCCCTCCAGAGAGCCTGGATCATCTACCTTCTTACTCCAAAATCTCCTTTACACATCTTGCACCATTCCCAGTTAACATCCCCAGTTAACGTTCCCCTAAATGACCAACAAACTGTGAGACATTTACGCCCCATGGGATATTTTTAATTTTAATAGATAGTAAATAATAACAACTTTTGGAATAGTGGAATTTCTAGCATTAATATACAGAAAAAAACCCCACAAATTTACATCATAAAGTATTATTCAATGCACAAAACCTGCCCTTAAAATTGCAGTTCCTGAAAATATTTAGGGAATAGAAAACTTCACATACTTGTGTAAAGCCTTACATTAAATTAAATTGCAGGTGGATCAAAGGTTTTTAGAAGAAGGTATCTTTTGAAAACAATGTCAGGATAGGAAAAGCCTTTGTACACCATATAAAGAAGAAATTGTGAAAGAAAATGTGAATGCATTTAATTTGGTAGAGTAATTAAACAATTTTTAAGGTCAGGATAAATAAGGTTAGAAAACAGAGTGAACTAGACCTAGGCACTGAGTTTCTAGAGATTGCTACCTCTGCTGAAATGGATGTACCCTGTGGAGAACAAAGTGGCCCTTCTGCCAAAACATAGAGCCACTGACGGATGAAATATGGTGATATTGTTTATGACATTCTTGAAAAGAGAAGTATTCTTTTTTTAAAAAAATTTATAAAATATATTTGTGTGCACACATGCATATGTGTTTGTACTCATGCGTATGTGTGTATATGTGTGTGTGTATGTGTGTGTGTGTGGGAGCCGTCATGTGGATGTTGAGAACCAAGCTTGGGTTTCAGTGAGAGCACAACACACTTTTAACTGCAGAAACAATTCTCTGGCCATATATTCTGATTTTAAAACGGTCTTATGGTGGAGAGCTAGGTATAGGTTGGGCACAATTTTGAACATTGTGCATCTGTTAAAATATGCAACCCGTCTTCACGTAGAAGTGATGCATCTCAGAGGCCACAGATTCTGAGCCAGGAGACAGCGACACTTTTCTCCCTCGTGTATTTGAATCTGTATAGTACATACAGAATCTGTCATATGGCAGATTCACCGTTCAATAAATATTTGGTGGAAGAAAAAGTTCAGCAAAGAACAAAAACGGGAAGAAAAGGAAAAGCATTTTGGGGGCTAACATATGAATAGTGTTTGATCCGTTTGGGGTCATTTTGGTATTTTTCCCATTACTGTTGATTATGGTTTAATGTACATTTAAAGTACATTGATAAATAAAAGTCTTGCAGAAAGTTATGTGTTATCACACAGTGACCTGAGGCTGAGGAGAAAAAGCTTTCACAGGGACAGAGAGCAACAGTAGATTTGAATTTCCTTTGCAGTGGTTCTACGGTTCTCTCTCCCTCTCTCACCCCGCCCCTCACACACACCCCACAAGAAAGGTAACCATTTCGCCCTCAGTTAAGAATGGAAACCAGAGGCTCTAAACTTGACAGATGGTGCTAACGTTCCCCAGGCAGCTTTCCTCTGGCAGCAGAAGTCCCTGGAACAAGCTGACCCCACCTCAGCCTCCCTGTAGAGAATCTGCTGGGTCCAGCCTGACTGCATTTTCTGTGCTTTGACCCAGTTGCTTTTCTTCCCATCCCCTCCCTCCTCCCCCCTCCCCCGCCCGCCCCAGCCCGCCTCCGCCAGCCCCCCCACCCCACCCCCTGCCAGCCCCCTGGCCTCCTCCGGTAGCCTTTGCATTTCCCCCCTCAGTTGCTGATTTCCATCTTATTCGTCCCTCTGAGCACAGCATCCAGTTCTAGTTTCTGCAATACAAAAAAGAAACATGCCCGTCTGCCAGGAGAGGAAACAGGATGCTGAAGGGCTGGTTTATCCCACACAGAGTTCTTCTGTCTGGATCCCCTCCCAGAATCCTTAGGAGAAGAGGCTGCTGCCAGTGGGGTGGGGGGGGGTTTTTTTTTTTTTTTTTTTTTTTCAGAAGAGACTTGGCAAGGCAGAGTTTGATTTCTCTTCATGCTGAGGATTCACTCAGGCCAGATTACAGCAGTGCAGACACTTCGGGGTTTGCCCTAAACACCTCGAGGAGCCAAGGCTGGTGCTCACAGTGTGTTATCTAGGCAGGTTGGAGCCAGCCAGGCTCCAGCTAGGCTCCAGCCAGCCTGGCCAGATACTCGGGCTTACAAAGGCCTTCCAACCTGACCCCTAATGTTCACACAGACTACCTATTTCTTTAGTAAGAACTGAATTAGCACTGGTCATGGTTGTTTTTTGGGTTTTTTTTGTTGTTGTTGTTTTTGGTTTTTTTTTTTTTTTTTTTTTTTTCAAGCAGTTGACCATAGGCTTAAAGAACAGGCATACTTCATAAATTCTAGTCTTTCTGGTTTTGAAAGGGAAGCAAGCACAGTAGGGGTTCTGACTACACACTGGAATCATTCACTTCCTGCCCAGTCTGGATGATTATAACACAGGATTCTTCGGGTGTATTGGGGGGGGGGGAGGAATGGGGGGGTGATGTTAAAACACCCTTTTGATTGTATTGCTTCTGTGGTGCAAATGAAGACCAGAGACAACCTCCTAAATTGCCTGTCTTCTCCTAGCCAAACAGACAAAATGGAGGGGGTTCACAGACAGCAGGATCTCTGCTTTGTGTTTGTGAGTCTGGCTCAACAGTTCAAGCAAATGGTATGAGGTATCCTTCCCATAGGAACACATTTCTCTGTTAGTGGTCTCTTCCAAGGACAGAGATTTATCTTTGACCTATGTAAAAAGCTCTTTTCTGCTCTGCATGTTTTGACTATGGCTCTACTAAGACATTATTTCCTCATATTTATTAAGATCTATTTCCCCATATTTAGGGGTTCCTTATGGGCATTTCTGGTAGAGAAGAGGTGGATATGGGTCTTGTTCTTAGTGTGTTGGGTGATTTTGACAAAAATCTGACCCAAAGTAACTCAGGCATTTAGGAAGGCTATCAGGAACCACAGGTCAGGGAAAGAATAACCCCAATTGCCATGTTTTAGGACAAGGAACCGGAGCAACTTTGGAGGACTGGGTGTCCAGAAAGAGAGTGTTGAGAGCTCTTCCCTTCCTTATTCTTTTTCAATGGCTCATGCTTGTCCTGTGTGTTTCACATGCTCTTTAATGAAGGTCTAAAGCTGGCCCTCACCATTGGTGTGCGTTGGCTCTGAGGTTTACAGTAAATACTCACCTGAGTATGCCCAACCCCTTAGATATAATGGTACAGTCTTGTGTCCATTCCATAGGCATGCTCCTGAATACTTCCAATTATCTCCAGATTACATCGGATACTCAGGACCATGTAGATGCCGCGTATAAACTGTGTAGGGGCTTATGATCATGTTCAGTAAAGATGCGCTATTTTCCTGAGTATTTTGATCCGAGTTTGACTGAGTCCTGTAAGTTGAAGCCACACACGTGACATGTGACATGTGACGTGCGACCTGTGGCTATGAAGAGTTTATACCATTCCAGTGTCGTTGGAAGCGATCTTCTGCCATGCTGGGGTCCTGAGGAAGCTTGAGCCTTCCTGTCGTGGGATAGTTACCATACCACGTGAGGGAGCTGGGTCCTCTGATTGGTCCTCTTCTGGTTGGTTCTTCACAGTTACATGGATGGTTCTGACTAGAGTTATCTCTCTCTTGCAGATTTCCCTGGCTGTAGGATGTTCCTCAGAAGCCCATTGATGACCTGAGCCCTCCTTTATACTTTCATGCTTTGCTTTGCATTCCAAGTGAAACTGGGTTTCCTAGCCAAGTTGCTTGTTCCCTTCTGTCTGTTTCTGACCCATCTATACAGTCGAGTCCTGTGTGATATGTCCCTCCACTGTGACGTCCTTGAAGAGGCCCCCCTCATCCTTCTCGGGCATTTTTTCCTTCTTCTATTTCTCTACAACTTCTTGCTCAATGTGATGGTTTGTATATGCTTGGCCCAGGGAGTGGCACTATTTGGAGGCGTGGCCTTGTTGAAGTGGGCGTGGCCTTGTTGGAGTAGGTGTGTCACTGT
Organism: Rhabdomys pumilio; assembly: GCA_030674055.1. Classification (NCBI taxonomy): domain Eukaryota; kingdom Metazoa; phylum Chordata; class Mammalia; order Rodentia; family Muridae; genus Rhabdomys; species Rhabdomys pumilio. The sequence goes on from JANHMN010000019.1 coordinate 32,927,250, forward strand.
GGATGTGGGCTTTAAGACCCTCACCCTAGCTGTCTGGAAGTCCGTATTCTGCCAGCAGTCTTCAGATGAAGATGTAGAACTCTCAGCTCCTCCTGCACCATACCTTCCTGGATGCTGCCATGCCCCCATCTTGATGATAATGGACTGAACCTCTGAACCTGTAAGTCAGCCTCAATTAAGTATTGTCCTTTATAAGACTTGCCTTGGTCATGGTGTCTGTTCACAGCAGTAAAACCCTAACTAAGACACTCAATTTGATCTAGTTCTTAGTCCCACTTAGATTTTGTGCGAAGGTAATAATTTCTTTTCACAACCAGCAGCCTCTCCTCCTCCAGACCTTGAAATACACTGGGGTCAGGCTGTCTTTGCTTTCACACCCAGGGTGCAATCACAGCCCCTGCCCCTTCAAAGATGTGTATAGAATGGGCAGGTAACAGGAGTGGAAGGCAAGGAAGGATAAAAGCCATTGAAATCCATGTTTGCAGGTACTTTAGATAAGAGTTTGACAGCTTCTCTAATTCCAAAGACTGTGTCATCAAAGCAGGGTGTATTGGAAACAGATTTGTAAATCTGAGGGCAGCAGTTGGGAGCAAGCCTCAACACTGTATTTAAATTAATTAAGCTGCACCTAACAGCTGGTGTACCAGGAGGCTACTTAGAACAGCTGAATGGTACCACCAAGGATAAAAAAAATTGCAGGATATCGGGCAGAAAAACATGTGGTTTGCATCTTCCAGGTAGGACTGACTTTAAACATACTGTCTTTTGTCATCTTCTTAAGCCTACTAACGTTGTTAGATTCCTATTGCAATGTCTGATGTGGAGAGACAGGGTAACAGTAGGTGAAATCTGTCTAGTTGCTAACCAAGGAGAGAGACAGGAAAAGGAAAACTCAGGGGGGGACCGAATGGAGCCACAAAGGCTTCTAACTGACCTGAACCCACGAGCTTAGAATAATCAAGGGGAAAGACAAAGCAAAGCCACCACGGAAGTTATTAGATACCCAGAATTACCATGTGAAGATGAGACACCAGGACATCACAGTTCACTCCAGTACTTAATGTCATAAACACACTTACACATGTGCGTGCACAACTTTCCCCTCTTTTCACACGTAGGGAGACCCAAGACATCAAATCACGTGAGTCATTTCCAAATGTTGATAATAACTTTTAATTTGAAGAAGAACAAAACAACAACAACAACAACAAAAGAATCTAAACGTTTGGCTTCCGAGGCTAGGCTAGTGGTTCTCACCTTCCTAATGCTGCCACCCTTGAATACAGCTCCTCGTGCGGTGGTGTGCTCCTGAGAATAAAATTGTTTTCATTGCTCCTTCATAAGTGTAATTTCACTACTGTTATAAATTGTCATGTAAATGTCTTGTGTGCAGGAGATCTGCCCTGCGACCTCCCAAAGGGTGTCTCGACCCCCAGGTTGAGAATGAGAACCCGCCATGCCATGCCGTGCTAGATAAACGATCTTATGTAGCTACTGTGCTGTGCTGATTCATGGTTCTTCTCCTGCCTTCCTTCCTCTTTAGATTCTGGCCCAAAATAGCTCTGAAGTGAAAACCGTGCAAGGGCTTTTTAAGAAAAGCTTCCAAAAATCAGCTCAGATTTAGAAGTCTGGGCTTGGGAAGGAGTTTCTCAGGAAAAGATTCTGGTCTAACAGAACCGGAGTTGTCTGGAAAATGCTGGTTCTCAGACCTGCCTGGGGACTGCAGAATCAGAGGCTTAGGATGTGAATAGCACTGTAAATGATTCTCAGACCTTTGCCATGGACACACCAATGCTGAGGATTTATACTCAGTTTGTGAATTAGGGTATATATTGAGGATTACCAATGTCTACTTTCTTGTACACTGACAATAATATCTTGATTGTGTAGGATGTTTAGATAATTGAGGATTCTGTTTTAAAAAGATTTGTTTGGTTGGGTTTTTTTTGTTGTTTGTTTGTTTTTTTTTTTTTTTTTTTTATGAGGACACTGTAGTTGTCTTCAGACACACCAGAAGAGGGTATTGGATCCCATTACAGATGGTTGTGAGCCACCATGTGGTTGCTGGGAATTGAACTCAGGACCTCTGGAAGAGCAGTCAATGCTCTTAACCGCTGAGCCATCTCCCCAGCCCAATTGGGGATTCTTATTGCCTTCATCATGTGTTTTACCCTGGAAAAATCCATCTTTCTCTCAATTAGGAGAGCTCCTAACTTCAACGCCTAACCATGAAAGCTGACTTTGCCAAATGGGACAGTAAACTTACTTAGGTAGCGGTTGGCAAAGGAGTCTAATGCTTGCTCCAAGCCACCCGGCACAGACTGGGCCCAAACTTTAGAGTCCTGTGCCCCCAGCACTCATGCTCTTTCTCTTCACTACATGAAATTTTCCTGGTGGGGTGATTGCTCAGAGAGTACACACCACACAAGTGTGAAGACGAGAGTTCAAATCCCCAGCTCCCACATAAATGTGGACTAGGCATTGTTGGTTGCCCATCTGTAATCCAACACTTGGAAGGCTGATACAGGGGTCCACAGAACAGTTGGCTAGCTAGATTTACCATATGAGCAAGCTCTGGATTCAATAGAGGCCCTGCTTCCATTTTTCAGGTAGATAGAAAGAAAAGAAGATTCCTAACACCAACCTCTGGCCTCTGCGTCTGTGTGCTCACTTGTGCACCTGCACA
>JANHMN010000019.1:32934935-32952435 GCA_030674055.1 Rhabdomys pumilio
TTTTAAAAGGCATAAAGAGTTGGCGTCTAAGCTTAGTTGCACTTCCACCCACAGAGGCTCTGAAAAAACCTCTGAATGTTTGGCTAATTGAATGTAAACATCACCAAGTCACTTCAGAGCCATGCAAGCAGAGTCACAACTTGGGTCTTTTTGGTGAGTCTGCATTTCTGGACTTGAGTACCCTAGGGTAACAGTAATAACACAGTTACAAAAGACTGTTTTAGGATAACAGAGCTGAAAGTCTCATTAAAGAAAGCCTTCTATGGCATTCTGTTTAACCAAGGAAACCAAGGCCTGGTGAAGACCAACGCCCACTGTCACACTAAGTTAGGATATGATAAAAACACCATTACCAAAAGCGAGTTGGGGGAGGGGACGGTTATTTGGCTTATACTTCCATATCACTGTTCATCATCAAAGGAAGTCAGGACAGGAACTCAAACAGAGCAAGAATCTGTGTGCAGGAGCTGAGACAGAATCATGGAAGGGTGCTGCTTACTTGCTTGCTCCTCATGGCTTGCTCAGTCTGCTTTCTTAAGAACCCAGGACCACTAGTCCAGGGATAGCACCACTCACAATGAGCTAGGCCCTCCCCCATAAATCAATAAGAAAATGTCCTACAGGTGGATCCTATGGAGGCATGTCTTAACTGAGGTGCCCTCCTTTCAGATGACTCTAGCTTGTGTCAAGTTGACATACACCTAGCCAGGACTATTAACCCCTTGTCAAATTGACACACAAACATATCATTTTAAAACCAAAACCTTTCCGTTCTTATTCATCCCCAAGATCACACATTAACATTGTCATCACAGTATCAAGCATTTCACAGACTTTAAAAGTCACACGGATTTTACAGATTCAAACACTTTAAAATCCGGTCTCTTTAAAAGATTCCAAATCCTTTTTAAAACCTAAATTCTCTTTTAAAATTCAGTCCTTCAACTATGGGCTCCTATAAGCCAAAAATAAGTCAAATACTTCCTTATTTCAAGAGGCAAGAACCAGGGCACGGCAACAACCTGAACAAAGCAAAACCTAACTCCAACAGAATAAATAACTCCATGCCCAATTATTGAAGATTTACTCACCATCTTTTGGGCTCCTCCAAAGGGCTTGGATGACTTCTTGGCTCCTATTCAATTATATTCTAGGCTCAGGCTGGCGCCACTCCACCACTGCTGCTGTTCTTGTTGGTCAGCCTATGATACTAGCATCTCTAAAATACTGGGGTCTCTTGATGCAACTTGGTTGCTCTTTCACCAGTAGCCTCTCCTGGGGTCTCTTTGAGAACTCCATCCCTACCACGAAGTGCCAAGCTTCAGCTGGTCTCCATGATCTCGTCACATCTTCAAAATCAGCACCTCCTGGGTTATCCTTACGTAACCAGGTTCAGCGGCCAGCGCAAGATATAGCTTTGGCCGCCTTTGGAACACAGCTTGCAGGTGCTGACTCTCGGGAACCACTTTCCAGAAGCATCACCTCAGTGATGCCGGTCTCTTCTTAATCGGGGCAGATTCTTCAGCCCTAGCTGACCAGCCTCCATTGCCTCAGCAAAACAAAGGTTTTCCTTTACTGATTCTGGTCACTTGTTAATCAAACCTGACTCTTCAGCTCCAGCTGACCAGAACCCCAGATTCTTCACACAAAAGGTCTTGTCGAGTCTCTGTTTCCCTCTGAAACTCCACAAGCCAGGCCTCTATCGTCTGAATGGATCTCAATATTCTTCTCTTCCAAGCACCTGCAGAAAAGCTCACTCAACTCGAAGTGCAATAACTCTCCAGTTCCAAAGTCCTTTCACATCCTCCGGTAAATAACATGGTCAGGGCTGTCACGGTAATGGTCCACTATTCTCTTAGCAACTTCTGTCCTAATTAGGGTTACAATTGCTGTAATGGAACATCATGACCAAAAGCAAGTTGGGGAGGAAAGGGTTTATTACTTCCATATATTAGTCCACAACTAAAGGAAGTCACAGCCAGAACTAAAGCAGGGCAAGAACCTGAAGCAGGAGCTGATGCAGAGGCCATGGAGGGATGCTGCTTACTGGCTTGTTCTTCTTGTTTTCTTATGGAACCCAGGACCACCAGCCCAGGGATGGCACTGCCACACTGGGGCTGGTCCTTTCCCAATCAATCACTAATTAACAAAATGCTGGATCTTATGGGGTTATTTTTTTCACCTGAGGTTTCCTTCTTTTAGATAACTCTAGCTTGTGTCATGCTGACATCAAACCAACCAAGATAATGAACCAGAGGCGCAGACTCCTATCTCTCTCTAGTTAAGACTTGGTTCCGAAGTCCCTCCTATTAAGACTGCAGTGAGTCTTCACTATTGTAGAGTTAGAATGATCTTCCTTTTATTTAAAAAGTGCCCTCATTTTTCTCCTGGGAATTACAAAGAAAAAACTAAAATAAGCCTGTAAAGAAGGATGCTGACTCACTGACCAAATGGAAACCTTAATTATCTGATGACCTCAGTAGACCACACTCACCCATACACTCAGGGAGCACTCCCTGGACTAATGTCCTCCTCATCCCCAGAGAGGAGCCACTCACTAAGGGAGCACTGTGTATTCACTGTGGTGCTCTAGTCACTCAGGGAGCACTCCCTGGACTGATGCCCTCCTCATCCCCAGAGAGGACTCAATAGCTACTCACTAAGGGAGGACTGTGTGGAGTGATCACACTCCTCATTCCTGAATTGAGGAGGAACCACTTGGTATAGTCGTACCATTTTGGAAACACTGCAGAGGCTTTGCAGTTTAACTGCTAACGCTGCCTTCTGTCTTCACTGCCCCATTCCGTCTCTCCCACTGATTGCAGGCTTGAACTGTCTTTTCCACACAGGGCAAGCTCAGTCTCCCCTCCACTCCTCTTATCCCCCCCCACCCCCCTAATAAACACTTTAACCTCTCTGATTCTTTGACTTCGTCCAGTGAGATTTCATTCAAGAGTTTACTCCTGTCTTTAAGATTTCTATGAAGATCTTTCTAATGTTTCTGGTTTTATGAGATAATTGGACCAGGTACTTCCAATAGGGTCCAAAGTTTAAAAAGGCATAAAGAGTTGGCACCTAAGCTTAGTTGCTCTTCCACCCACAGAGGCTCTGAAAAACCTCTGAGTGTTCGGCTAATTGAATGAAAAGATCACCAAGTTATTTGAGAGCCAAACAAGCAGAGTCACAACTCGGGTTTGTTTTGTTTTTTTGTTTGTTGTTGTTGTTTGGTAAGTCTGCTTTTCTGGACTTGAGTACCCTGGGGTAACAGTAAGACTGACAAATAGATGAAGACTGACAAATAGATGATAGAAACATAGAAACAGACAGACAGACAGACAGACAGACAGACAATAGAGAGTCAGACAGAAAGAGACAGACAAACCAATAGATACATAGGTAGATACAGAGACACAGACAGTCAGAGATAGACAGACTGACAGAGAGACAGAGAGACAGACTGACAGAAACAGACAGACAGATACAGACAGACTGAGAGACAGAAAGACACTCAAGACAGACTGATGGTACGTAGATGACAGACATACAGTAGACTTTTAAAAGTATTTTATTATGTGAACCAGCTCTCGAAATTGCAGGGGCTAAACATTTCTACAAACTGCCATCTTTCAGCATGGGAACGATGAAAGCTGACAGCCCACTGAGGTCCCGTTCCAAGGCCAGAGAACCAGAGACGTCAGTGGATTCAGTAAAATATGAAGGGCCTGAGAACTTGGGTAAAGTGCTGAGGACTGACAGGGGTTGAGGGATGTCACCTGAGCTGCGTAAGATCCAAAAACCAACAACTAGGAGCCCCAGGGTCTGGGTGCGGGAGCAGATAGGCGTCTCAGATGCAGGGCAAAGAAAACCTGTTCTGCTTGGAATCGTAAGGGATTGGACAGTGCTTCCCCTACTAAGTTCATGCTCGGGACAGGGTTTCTTCTCACTGTGCAGTTACAATCCAGTCCCTTTTGAAAACACTCTCATAGACATACTCAGAGATAACGTTTGATCTGCTATCCTGGTCATCCGAGCCGACACACAATCTAGCCATTACACCTCCCTAGAACGCCGTCTTCCGTCATACTGAACCACAGGCATGCGCATTGGCCCTCGAACCTGCTGGTGGCCATCTGGAATGCCTGTCTGAGCTTTCACTTCACGTGTTCATTTCAGGTATGGGAGGGCTTAGCTTCGACATGATCTCCCTAGATTTCTCTAGCCTGAATACTGTTCCTGTGAATTTTCCAAACATTCTGAAATCACTTCTTTTCTGGGTGCAGTCGTACGCTGCCGACAGACTTTTGAGGTCCTAATCCATGGTACCTGCCAGAGTGACCTCTTTGGCAAGAAGTTCACTGCAAGCGTCATCCAGCTAAAATGAGGTCGCAATGGCAGGCCCTGATCCAGTACGATTTATCTTCATAAGAGAAAAAAACCCTATGAGACACACCGGATTGAAGATGAAGATTATAGCTTCCAGCCAAGGATGGATGGCTCTCCTAGAACCGAGGCCAAGGCAAGGCAAGAATCTGCCTAGAGGGAATGGGGTCTTGCTGACACTTTGAGACTTCTGACCTCCACAATGGTGACAGCATAACTTTGCTGCTTGAGGCCACCACCCCAGCTAGAAACTTTGTCACAGAAAATCTAGGAAGCTAATATGTCTACTGTGGTGCTCATTGCTATGTTGGAACAGCAAGGTGCCTTCTCCTGTCTTTGCTCCTCCTTGAAAGTGATATTGAGAGATGTGTTTGACACACCGTACGTGTGGGTCAGACCTTAGGAAACAGTCGCTGTCTAATCATTGCTGGGTGAGTCATAAACTCTCACCTCATAAAAATGAATTCGAGAGGTGTTTGGTGATTCCCAGTTGCCTTTCTTCCCATCACCCTACTAGGTTCATGAGGCCAAGAGCTACTCTCAAGCTTTGTGTCCTTTCTCATTGCCAGCGTTTAGAGACTTCTTTGGGTCTCCAACCGAATCCTCCTGCTTCCCAGACATTCAGTATGAAGATTGTGTACTGGATTCTGGTTAGCGAGCTATGGCTAAAAGTTAGTATTAGCCAACTATATCGTTCAAATCCCCTTGAGAACTCTTTCCATGAGGGACAATCTTAGAGACTACACAACCGGCTGGATAGCATAGACTCTATACAAGCAGGAAACAAATGATTGCTATATTAACGCTATTTGGGGGGCGGGACGTGAAATATTTATGACCACAGAAGATCCTGATCTGCTAACACAGAGAGTGCAATGTAGACATGCAGGAGGTATTGAGAAGTGACTGGTTAGGGGCTGACTAATAAAATCATCACAACAGAGATGTCAGATTGTGACACACAGACATCCTTGTGTGTCCTCTTGGAAGTTTGAAAGTGTGTCCAGAGCTTGAAGGTTTTGATTGAGAAGGAGCTGCCTGGCTAGGACAGCTGCCTTGGTAAGATGACTCACCATGACTCAGAACCCCTGCTTTAAAAGGAGTAAGTACTGGGAGATCAAGCCTAATCCAGTGTATTGACTTCACCGTTTTCTCCAATCGGCAAGCGAAAGGGGTATAATATTTCTCTGATCAAGCATGTGATTATAACAAATATTTGTTATGTTGCAGCTTTTGCCAGAATGTTAACAAGGACCCTCATTATCTGGAAGTAAAGCAAATAGCTGGTAAGCTAAAAATTAGAGCAACGCCGGCAAAAAAAAAAAAAAAAAAAAAAAAGCCATTGAACAGCCATTATCTAGTAGTATGCTGGGAAATTCACCCTGCAAACAGAATAGATATTTGTTACTAAAGTGTGAATTTAAGCCTCTCTCCCCGAAAAGATGAACCTCTGCCAATTCCAAGGAAAAGTGCCAGAACCTAACAAGCGACTTGGAGCCACCTGACCTGCCTGTGTATCAGCTATGCCCGGGATGGGCAAAGGGGGATTGCTGACCCAGACAGGAAGTTGTCAGCGTTCACTACTGAGGGACTGGAAAGGGAACAAGTGTGAGTGTAAGGCCTGCCAGAAAGGGAGGAACTCCCTCCCTGCTCTCGGGAATTCACAGCCACCCCAATAACTTCAAGACACCGAACTTGATGTAATTAACAAGAGGTATATTTGATTCAGCGCATTGAGGCCGCACTTCTAGCCTGTCCTACGCAGAGGCAAGCAATGAAGTACGACCCCGACTCAGAGAAGAGGAAGAGCTTTTAAAGGGAAAAACTGCAACCCAGGGAGACGAGGGGGGAAATCATGATTAAGTATCTATAGAAAGCACCTGTCTAGTGTTCAGCTTCTGTGACAGGTTCAAGAAATGGTCAGGGGGGAAATATCTCTTTGTTCTCTTATGAATCAAACCCTATTTCAGTTCAGTTCTGTTCCTGGTATCCAGGGTGCATGGGCATGCTGACTCCCAGCTCAAACTCTATTCAGTTTTTAGTTCCTGGTATCCAGGGTGCACGGGCACGCTGACCTGAACTCTCAGCTCAAACCCTATTCTTATCTATTTTGTCTTGTGGATAGCTAGTTTCCTAGGACCAAGCTGATCTGCACTCTTGACTCCATCTGTGGAAGGTTTAAAATTTTTTAACTCTTTCATGAGTATGTACTCACTCTAGTAAAACATGGGGCCAACCCTCTTGACTTCCTTCCCTACACTGTTACACCTGACTCTGATGTCATTTCTTCTCATCCACTTTTGGTCATTGACCATCCTGTGACCAATGCCAAGAGGACAGCGTACCTGAGTCCTCTTGTGTATGCTCAGATCAGTGTAATTGTCTTTTGGTCAACTTCTTAGCTACAAAAGCCAGGCATTTGAATTATGGAATCAGAGGGGTGGTTCAGAGTTAAAACACGCACTCAGCAGCAGATATAAGATGATATAACTGGCCAGGCGGTGGTGGCGCATGCTTTTAATCCCAGCACTTGGGAGGCAGAGGCAGGTGGATTTCTGAGTTTGAGGCCAGCCTGGTCTACAGAGTGAGTTCCAGGACAGCCAGGACTACACAGAGAAACCCTGTCTCAAAAAACCAAAAAAAAAAAAAAAAAAAAAAAAAAAAAAAAAAAAAAAAAAAAAAGATGATATAACTGTGGGTTGGGACCTTGATGGTTGTCTAGCCTCCTTTCTCAGATAGACCATCAGTGCTGCTGGTCGAGTTCTTAGAATGGTGGCCTCTACAGATCAGGATTGAATCTTATCATGGAACTATAGGCAGATTATCTGCCTTAGCAGTTGGATTCTCATTTGCCTTGATAAGAGTCCTGAAATATCACTGTGTGAGGAAACCCCGCTGGCTTTTGATCGAAGCAGAAATTCTGAGGTATTGGATTTCAGGGGCACTGAATAAGTTTAAGCACATGGTTTGGGATTTTTTTCCATTAATTAATTAATTTAATTTAATTTACATCCCAATCAAAGCTTCCCCTCCCTCCTCTACTCCTGGTCTCTTCCTCTGCCCTCCCCTCCCTTCCCTCCCCCTACCTCCCCTTCTCTTTCTCCTCAGAGAAGAGGAGGCCTCCCATGGATATCAGCCCACCTTGGCAAATCAAGTTGCAGTAAGACTAGGTTTATCTTCTCCAGTTGGAACTAGACAAGGCATCCCAGTTAGGAAATAAGGATCCAAAGGCAGGCAACAGAGTGAGAGACAGTCTCTGCTCCTGCTGTTAGGGGTCCCACATGAAGACCAAGCTGCATATCAGTTACATATGTATAGGGGCCTAGGTCGGTCCCATACATGCTCTCTGGTTGGTGGCTCAGTCTCTGTGAGCCCATATAGGCCCAGGTTAGTTGATTCTGTAGGTTTTCTTGTGGTATTCTTGACTTCTCTGGCTCCTCAATCTTTCCTTCCCCCTCTTCCACAAGATCCCAGAGCTGTGTTTGGCTGTGGGTCTCTGTATCTGTGTCCATCAGTCAGCTGCTGGGGGGAGCCTCTCAGAGGACAGTTTTGTTAGGCTCCTGTCTGCAAGCATAGCAGAATATCATTAATAGTGTCTGGAGTTGGCTCTCTCTCATGGGATGGGTCGTAAGTTGAGCCAGTTGACTGTTCCCTCAGTCTCTGCTCCATCTTTATCCCTGCACATCTTGTAGTCAGAGCAGATTTTGGATCAAAGGTTTTGTGGGTGGGTTGGTGTCCCCAGCCTGCCATTGGAAGTCTTGATTACAGGGGGTGGGAATTGGGTTTGTCAGCAAGTCTTACAGGAGACAGTTATGCAGATGTTCCTCAGAACACATTGCAGAATTGTCAAGTTGCCAAGACATAGGTCCTTCCATTTTTTTTTTTTTTTTTCAGTCAGCTGCAACCATTTCCTTGTCTGAGGTTGTAATCCCAAATCTGTCCGGGCAAAAGTTTCACTCAGTAAGCTAGATGTTAACAACACTGGGGGTGGGGCTTGGAAACCTCCCAGTTGCTGAAGATCTAGACTTCTATAAATATTCTACACACTGCTTCATTTACAATCGTGATAGTGGAGGCCAACACCTAAAGCAGCCTTAGTTATTTAAAAATGTCACGGGATGGGATAAATTCCCCCATGTACCTGGCCCCAGAAGTAAATTGGGAGTTAAATATTACAACCAAAGCATTTGGTGAGAAAACAGTTGTGTTTTATTAACTTTTGACTTTCATTAAAAGAACAAGTAAGCAAGGAACAATTTAACACCTGTCAATGTTTTACCTTCATGATAGCCAGCAAGGAAAACAAACTGGAGACTGTGTTTCGAACGGAGAGAGAGCTGTGTATAAGCCAAAGGGAAGTAGGTTCTCAAGCTTGCTGTGGGCCATCATAGCTTTGAGCCATGGGTTGATTCAAATGGAAATGGCCCAGTTAAGGAGCTGAGTGAGACTGAGGCAGAACTATAGTGCCAGAGACCCCAATGTTTCAGAACGAGCGATTTATTCTCTAAACACCAAATCAGGACGTTTCAGATGGATCCTTAATGCTAAAAGTCGCCTCCAGTCCAGGATTAGAGCCTTCTGCAGTCTGAGCTTCATACACTTCAAAACTACAAAGAGAAGCTAAAGAGTCAGCGTTGGATAATAAATAACAATCACAGCCCTGGTGTATATTTATATAAAGATCTGGTTAAGACTAATGACCTGAGGAAGTGTTTTGTATTGTGTTGTGTTGTGTGACATGTGTTCAGTGGAGCAGACTCAGTGCTTTTTGATCTGAGGTAGTATGAATCAAACCAAATAACATCTGCAGGGACTTGATCACCTACTCACCCTGTCACTACCTTTGAAACACATTAGGATTCTGGAGTCTTGTCCCAAGAGCCATGCACGTAGGAATTTTGTACTGGACTTTGTAACTCGTGGCTGGGTTCTTAATTACTATCACGACAGATTCAAAACAGAAATAAAGACCTCTTTCTATAAAGTGTAGGTAATCCTCGGCCCATACTGCCCCTTTCATACACAGTCCCAGCACTCTAGAGAACAGAGTTCAACCAACTCTTGGTTCCAGAAACTCAAGACACTCGGTGCAAAGCAGCCGTGCAGATGAAGAAGGAAATCGTAAGAACGAATGAAATCCTCCAGCCGCCCCTCTTCCAGTTTGTCTGACTGAATGTTGCATTTGAACAGCAACTGCTAGGAAGACCTCTCTAGGGTGTGACACGTCACATGCTCTGTTTCCTCCTGAAGCCCTTCTCAGACTTGTTTCCACTGCACCGGAGTTTAATGCTTAAAACTCATCCTTTCTTCCCTCCTTGCTGGAGAGCTTGCCATGACATTGCATGACCCCAGTCCCGCTCAGTAAGAAGCCACACTTAATCCAGGGTGCCAGGTCATCCGTATGTGTGTTAAAGTCTAAAAAGCACTGCTCTAAAGCAGAACTTAGCTCGCCTTCACTTTCTGGTGCCCACAGGGAGCCTTCCGTGGCACGGTAAGCAGAATGCTGGGAATTCAGTGAGCAATGGCAGCCAGCGATGTTTTTAAGCAGGAAAACAAAAAAAGCAGAGGCTTTGGATGTACTGGTTTTGATAACTAATGGTAATGTTGCCCCACTAAAGAATCCACATTACTTTGGGTTATCAGAAATTTGAATAAAAGCTGATGTTAGATGGTGGCATTTGAAGGCCAGGCACAGTGGCTTAGGTCTGTAAAAAATTAAAAAAAAACAAAAAGCGAAACAAAATAAAAATGAAAGAGAAGCTTATTGCTATTTGACTGGAAGATAGTAGATATTGGTATTATATGATGCTTCAGTAAAAGCTCGTTGGCTTGGATTCTTTTACAAGTATTTACGTATTTGTGTTTGTGTCTGTATCTGTGTATGTGCCTCTGTGTATGCATGCATGCTGTGTGTGCACGAGCCTACAGACATCAGAAGAGAGTATGGGCTTTTCTGGAACTGGAATTACAGGTAGTCGTGAGCCTTCACAACTATACTGGGAACAGAACTCAGTTCTTTGCAAAAACAGCCAGTGCTCTTAACTGCTGAGCCACCTCTCCAACCCCTGGTTTCGATTTTTATAACTGAGAACAGAACACACCTAGACAAGTTCTGTAGTATACATGTGACCTCCTTCTTGCAAGAGGACACACCCTAATAGCCCGTTGTAGGCTTTCAACTACAGCCTGAAGAGATCCTAACAACTGTCTGTTTCTGAGAGGCTTGTGGTTTAGCCTTACCTGTCACCCGGTTGAGCAAAACAGAAATTAGATCTGGAGCCATGGGAATTGTACAGAAACAGCTGTGGCTCAGATCCCCACAGGTTCTAGGTATGGTTTGAGCTGTGAAAACAAACAAACAAACAAAAAACAAAAACAAGCAAGCAAGCAAACAAACAAAAAAGGAAAAGCAGACTCTCTGGCTACAATCATCCCTGACTCTGAAAGCCACTGGGTCTAGGCCTACACCACCCACCATTTGGCCTTCTTCCAGTCAGCTGACGGTTCTGTACAGAAAGCCAACGTGAAAGCACACAGCAGTCAGCACCAATGACCAGCAAAGGCAGGAGTAATGCAACGTGAAGCCTGTGAAACAATTGGTGTGGAAATACAGCAGCGCCGGCATACAGCTAGGGCCAAACATCAGACCGTTTAGCACTGACACACATTAACATGTGGACGTAGCAGCCGATGTAGTCTGTATTTTCCCTGTGATTCCTCTACATGCCTGCAAAGGAGGCATCACTATTTCATATTCACAGATAAGCACACTAAACCCAGAGCTGACCTAATATCCGAAAATCATGAGCAGATTAGAGGCAGAAAGAAGGTACAGATCTGACCACCTCTGAGGCCCTGCCTGTCCACTCTTCCACGTGACCTCCTGGTAGGAAGAGAGAGGCTTTCCCACCTTTTCATATCTGCTAAGTTATGTGCTGTCAAAGAGGATGCCCCCTAAACGGACATTTCCAGGGTCTGCATAAGGGAACACACATTCTAAGAGACAGTCTATGAAAAAGAGATCCCATGACTAGGAAGCTGGGAGGCAGGGGAGGCTTAGAGGGCCCAAGTGCATATTTATCATGTGTATTTAGAAGAACGCACAACTTATAGGGACTTGAGAGAGTTGTATCCTCTCTACACCAGTATAAAAAAGCGCTTGGAGGAAATTTACCGAAAGCTCCTTGACATGTCAATGTATGGAATGATACTAAGTAACAAAGCAAACAGACTCTAAGCATTATGGGAAGACCAGAGTGCATTATTACCCTGACAAACCAAACTAGGGACTCACACATTCAAGTGGACTTTTAAGTAAATTAACCCCTCTCTTCCATGTGCTTTATCTGTATCCTTTAGACTGTTGGTTTCTGATTCTGATCTTTTTTTTTTTTCCTGTTCGGCAAGTGTTCCACCAGTAACCTACATCCTCAGCCCTCAGCCCTTTGTTCTAATTTTGAGACAAAGTCTCACTAAGCGGCCCAGGTTATCCTAGAACCTCCAGCTTTCCTGCTTCATTGTCTGGGACATCTGGCATTGCCGCTGCACCTGGCTCCATTCATACCTTCGAGTCTTAGTCTGTCCTACTCACTCGGCAGGAAGAGTGTCTTGTGCTCATTCTGCTTCAGTTTTCCCCGTTTCCAAATCCTTAATACTTTATTTTCTCAACCAACCTTTTAGAATTTCATCTAGAAGTTTCCCTAAACCTCAGGTCTTCACAACTAAACCTAGTTGTGTCAAAGTTCGTTCTAACTCCCCCACCCCCATCTCTCCATCGCTTATAAGATAAAGTCCAACCTTTAACTGGCACATGGAAACTTGACGGACTAATTCAATGGATGCCTAGAGCAAGTGAGTGGGTGGTACTCTCCAAGGAGATTGGGTGCAATGTCTTCCAAAGTGTCCAGCCCCTTTGCGCTGTCTTACATGGAGTTCCCTCTCCCTAGAATGTTCTTTCTTCTCTTCTCTGCTTGACAGACCCCTCTATCCTTTGTGTCCCTTTAATTGCACCTTTTTATGAAAGTCTTTGTCAGTTTCCTGGGGCAAAGCCTTGCTTTCTTTCCTATAATATCACAATCTTATTTTCTCTAAACGTTTACCAGATGGTTTTACATTTAACTTCATTCTTGGTTTTCATCCTCGTTAGACTGTGATCTCTCTGGAAGCTGAAAAGTATTTTTCTCAGTCTTGTTCCTTAATACCAGGTGGTCATCAAATGTAGGAAAATAAAAACCCCAAAACAAGCAGCAGTAACAACGACAGGAGCAAACAAACAAACAAAACACCAACAAAAAACTAGAGTTCATCCAGGGTCCTCTTGACACAAAGATTTAGCTATGATATCCCAGCTCTTGTGATAGCATCCCCGTGCTCCCTCATTCTGAAGTCACGATCCAAATCCCTTAGCTTTTTATGAGTCTTCAGTTTCACAACTGTTTGCTGAGATGCATTGACAGCCCATGACATTTCTTTTTTTCCACGTAGAGCCTCTTAAACCAAGCATGTTTTCTTTTGCAGGGTTCCTTCATAGGGACAGCTGTTTCCTTTGGCAAACTGAAACCCCTGGCAACGTGAACAATTCTCAAAATGTAGTCCCCAAACCAGTCTTGCCATCAATACTTAGAAAGACTGGGTGAGCTGTCCCAGGAGCCCTCTCTAGGACAAATCTCTCAGTTCAAACCCTATGTCTGCAGCTGCTGCTGGTATCACCTGTGTGCCCTTGAGCCATCTCTGTCTCTGTTCTGCCTCCAGCCATGGCTGTGGCAACTCTTTCAACCTTTTTCTTGCTACATGTGTCCCTTGCTTTTGGCTGTCATTGCCACATGAAACAGGCAGGAACCTGTTCAATGTTCTGATGTATGTGTGAACCTGCCGATGAGTTAGCCACATACCAGAAACCTCTGGCGCCAGAGGTCAGTCATTAAATAGCACTTTACTATGTCCCTTTTCCTGCAGGCCTCTGAGACACTCAGTGATCAGATCTCTTATACAGTTGGTATTGGCTTTCTCTGCCTCCCTCCCTGACTTTTGCCGTCTCCTAATCTCTGTTCCTCAGTCACTTCTTGATTTATTCTTGGCAGTGGGGGGACGAGAGGGAAGGAGGATAGGTGGGAGTGGGGGTGGGATGGGGGTGCAAGGGAGTGATTTGACAGAAAGACTGTGAACATCTGGATTCACCACGACGGTGCCCCACTGTGTGCACGGTCCTCCCAGCCCAGTACAGTGTGCGCGGAGTCCCCTGCTCAGGGGCTTAGTTCAGAAGTTTCTTCATTTCTCCATAAGCCTCTGCAGAATGAGGTCTGTAGCTAACCACATTTACCAGATAAAATGTTCACTGTGATAGTGAAAGCCGAGTGCTTACAGAAAGCTTCAAGTCTCCAGGAAAGCTAAGTTGTCTGTGATAGTCCACAATTTTTTCCCCGTATCTTTTCCATCTCCATCTGACGCCATTTTGTTTCTAAAGTTGAGTGTAAGAGATTTGCTCTCCAGAAGTTGTCTTTTTCATTATGAAAAGGCATCAATTTTAGAGACAAACCCCAGTTCTTATCATTTGGTCCTCAGAAGAGCTAAAAGTCCAGATAGAAGGATCACAGTTTGGGGCTGGAAGGTAGTGAATTAAGATCCTGGCTGGCTGTCATCGCGGGGGGTGGGGGTGGGGTGGGGATTTTTGACTGTACATGCAGACATTCTTTTTTTTTTTTTTAATTTATTTATTTACTTTATGTATATGAGTACACTGTAGCTGTCTTCAGACATACCAGAAGAGGGCATCTAATCCCATTTCGGATGGTTGTGAGCCATCATGTGGTTGCTGGGAATTGAACTCAGGACCTCTGGAAAAGTAGTCGGTGCTCTTAACCACTGAGCCATTTCTCCAGCCCACACACACAGACATTCTGAAAACATTCTCCAAGGTTCTATTATCCACCACTCTCTACTTCGTCTCAGGAAGAAACACCAGCCCTCTCTGCTTCACTCGGACACTTTCAGTTAGATCGATTTTCTTCTCTGGCTCCTCAGCCGCACTGTTTCCCCTCGAGCAACAGCTTCCTCCTTCCCACAATGCTATAGTCTTGAGCCACTCTGGCTCAGCATCAAGGAATCTGAGATCAGCCAGGGAAAAAGGTTTTCTAGATGTGGGGATGCTGGGGCCATTTAGTCTGAGTTGACAGTGCTCAGAAGCGTCTGCAGGCGAACTGGGAGGGCTGGGGTACAATTTAACTGTGGCCCGTGTTCTGGTATGTGCCTCAGAAGACGTCTGCATTTGCTCAACTGGAAGGAAACTCAACCCAGCTTCTGCTTTCTCTACTACAGGAGAAAGTTAAAAAATAATTACAATTTCTCGGCTTTCTTCCTGTGCTTGTTCAGGTCACTGGTCCCAAATGACATCCATCTGAAGTATAAATAGTTTGTTTATGAAGAGTTACAGCATCTTCCCGGAGGCTGGCACTCCTCCATAGCCACGTTGGTTTGGTGATGGCTCTAATGCGTGTCCTAGGGAGACGGCATGGTTGCTGAAGACTTGAGGCCAACTATTTATAATTCATGACCTTTTATAGTTTATAATTTTTCTCCTTCCAAAAGTAATTTTTAAGTATCTTGAAATAAAATTTCAATTTATTCCAATATGGAGATTAAAGTCAACAAGAAAATGAGGTTGGCCATCACGTCGAGAAAAGAGGCAGGCCTTGGGTCCCCAGTGACTTTACTAGAGGGTCATGCTTCTCCACTTGCATTTAGATGACCTTCTGAAACACACTACAACTTCTGAGACCACGATCGATGAGGTAAATATCTCCACAGAGAAGCACTTTTTTTTTGTTTGGGATGTTTGTAGGAGCAAGATAAAGAAATATGGAGATAAAGCAAGGTGAGCCGGTGACAGTGATTAAGTGTGCATCAGAGCCCAGGTTCCTGATAGCAACCCAAGGAAAGGGGAAGGAAGTCAATGAAATTAGATAGAACTCTTTATCCCAATAACAGGGAAAACCCCCATCTTTCAAAAAGATTAGGCTTCCTTCCGGCGTTAATGTTTATCATAAGAGTAAATGTACTGAAACCAAAAAACAGGCAGTATCTTCAATAACAGTCTGCATAGGGTGCTTCTGCATGGACATGTAAATAGACTATTAAAATGCAGTATTCAATTGTGGTTGGATGCAGACATGTAGTCGGGGAAGGTACCGCATACAGGTGCATTTTCCTGGTATGGTCACCGTTGCTCTTAGCCCATGAAGCCGTCAGGACGGCAGCACCCTGTCATGCCAGGAGAATGGGTGAGCCAACTGATAAACCTCGAGGGCTCACCTTCCACAAACTGTGAGTGAGGTGTAAGAGAGCATTGGTGTGCCCGGGCTTCAATCTGCCCATCCTCTGTTGCCTATACTGCTGCTAAGCAGATGTTTGTCAAGGGCTGCCAATCAGCACCTGAGCCTCCTTCAAGCAGTAGCTAAAGGTAGGACCTGTCTCTCATTAAAAAAGCCCATTCCTGTGGTTGATCATTACATGCCACTGTCTATAAGATAGTTGCTCCTGCATCTTCTGTTTTCGAATAGAGAAAAGTGAACAGTATCCACTCCTGCCTTTGAGCTGACTTTGGAGGGAACCGAACCTAAGAGCCCCCTACAAACTCCAGATTGCCTCTCTGTGTGTCCTCAGTGGACAGAGTGTGCGGAAACGTGGAGATCAGCTTAGCCTTTCCCCTGGGTGCGTGAATACCCATCACTCCTCACAGAATTTCCATACATGTCAGTATGACAGCTTACTTTGTCTCCTGGATGCCTGGGAACCCATCAGATCTCACATACAACAATGTGGACAGAGAGCTGGATAAAATGGGGTTTCTCCATAAAAGACCAAAATAACAACATGCCCAGGTTTATCCCGTTAGAGTAGTGGATCTCAACCTGTGGGTTGCTGTCGGGCAGTGGAAGGGTATCCTGGTTCTTGGGTTGTGGGTTCGGCCATGCCCCCAGAACCCAGGCTCCTGACATGAGGTCTGATCTCCATTCAGCCTGCACCCTTCAGTCAAGTAGGTCACAGGTGGAGGGCATGATAAACAGGCCTCAGGCCCTAGAGAGATTTACATACTAATGAGGTACCTGAAGGCCAGAGGGTGGAGCCAAATAAGCATTCCTCCCCAGCCACTCCCACCTCTTTCCCTCCCTATTTAACTCAGGGCTGCCCTGGATTTTATGGGGATGGGGGGAGGTGGGGGTGTGTGCATCCAGATCCATCCACCATCCATCACGCCAATAAACCGGTTTTGAAAACCCAAGGACTTTCTCATGTTTGGGGCCGTGCCATGAGGAACCGTGGAGCCACAGCGGCTGGGCCTAACTTCCAGCTGGAGGAACCCAGAGCATACCCAGCCAACTACACACAGCGTGGCATGAGGAACCCATCCTACATTCCCCCAGTCATATTACCCACAGGTTGCGACCCCAGCCCTTTCATAGGGGTCACAGAGATCAGTTATTTACATTCATAACAGTAGCAAAATCACAGTTATGAAGTAGCAGTGCAAATAACTTTATGCTTGGCGAGTTGGGGTGGGATATCACAAGGGGAGGAGCTATGTTAATGGGTCTCATTGTTAAGACTTTGGAGAACTACTGCTCTAGAGAAACTGAAGTCCTCTTGCCTTTTTCTTACAATTGGATTGTAGATGGATCCTTGGAGATCTTATGACTTAACACAATGTTCCTGCTAGTTATCCCTGTGGAGATTGCAACAACCAAGGGGAAAGTTGGCACTCTCTAATGAGAGCTAAAGCTACCCGCTACTTTTTAAAAGGGGGTGGCGTAACAGAAAACTGAATTTCTTTTGTATTTCTTAGCATCTGGGTATAAAGCAGGATTTTCTTGTGGTGCACACTCCTATGGCGTTCTTCTATAACATCTGTCCTATATCATGAAATCAAACACAAAGGCGATTCATAAGTAAGAG
Organism: Rhabdomys pumilio; assembly: GCA_030674055.1. Taxonomy (NCBI): domain Eukaryota; kingdom Metazoa; phylum Chordata; class Mammalia; order Rodentia; family Muridae; genus Rhabdomys; species Rhabdomys pumilio. The sequence continues at coordinate 32,952,264 of JANHMN010000019.1, forward strand.
GGGTAGACCACTGGGCACATGCAATGTACCCGTGTTACAGAACCTAATGAATGGTTCACTTCAATCAACTGTTTGTAGCAACATTGACCTAGAATAAGGTCAAGTCCCCAAAGGCAGATTTTTAAATCATTTCAAGAGGTAGAAACGATATTTCTGTGCACAAGAAGGCTTG
>JANHMN010000019.1:32953843-32970759 GCA_030674055.1 Rhabdomys pumilio
GGGGAGGGAAAGGAGGAGGGAGAGGGAGGGGGAGGGGAAGGGGAAGAAAAGAAGAAGAAGAAGAAGAAGAAGAAGAAGAAGAAGAAGAAGAAGAAGAAGAAGAAGAAGAAGAAGAAGAAGAAGAAGCAGCAGCTTCTGATGTTCTGTTGTTTCTGGGCACACACACATATTTTCATTGCTTGGTGCAGAATCCTCATGTCATGCTCCATTAACTAGAAACCACGTGTCCCTTTTGTGTGTCTCTGGAGCTGAAGTTTCTTCATTCTTGGGGATCTGTACTTACAGGGTCTATAACCACCAGCCAACAGCCACCATGCTCACACTTGCCAGATTTCTCTTAGAGTGGAGTAAGAGAGCACAGGAGGTAAATGTTTGTGTGGATTCCCGCATTACCCACCACAAGGCCTATGGTTATTGTCATGGTTTTGCTGCAGCCAGGAAGTACTGACTTTCTGAATGCTTTTCTAAAGAGTAAGTCTTCTGTGGTTTGGAAAGTCTTTTCAGAGCCTATGTTGAGATCTGACTGCCTTGTCATGTGACCGGAAGGTGTAATTTTAAAGGTATCTAGGTCCCAAGGGCTCATTGTGGGAATGGGTGTGTCTCTGCCTCACATTTGACATTGCACAGGTATGGCCCAGCATGAAAGTCCTTGCCCTCAGCAACTCCAGAGTGGGAGCAGAATAACCTCCAATTGCTTGTAATTGTGTTGGCATGTTTCTGTCTGTCTGTCTGTCTGTCTGTCTGTCTGTCTGTCTGTCTGTCTGACTGTCTGTCTGTCTATCTGTCTCTCCATCATTGTCTCTCTCTCTCTCTCTCTCTCTTTCTCTCCCTCCCTCCCTCCCTGCCTCCCTCTCAGCAGCTAAGAGTTCAGCACCTTTGCTCTATCAGCGTGATGTGTTCTCTGCCATGATACAGATTCAAAAGTAATGGAGTTAGCCAGTCATAGACTAAAACCTCTTAAGCCACAAGTCTCCCTAAAACATGTTCTTCATTTCAAGTTGTTTCTTCCGCATGTTTTTAATCACAGCAACACAAAGCGAACTAACACAGAGAACTGGACCACTACTATTGCTGTGCCTGAGAGCAAGGCTCAGAGGACAACGGAATTATTTTGCAGGAAGGATTTGTAAGGCTCCAGAGATGTGGGTTGGAGAAAACCAGGCTGCTACAAGCAGAGCTAACTTAATAGGTATGTTGTTATACCACCAGAGAGCTAACTGGCACAAAGGTGACAAGGAAGGGGTTCAAATCCAGTTCTGTCTGGGTCTGAGGGCGGAGCACTTTCCAGCTGGCTGTGTGACACTCCAGCTTCATGACTTGAGTCATCTGCTATCTCCCCGAGTGCATTCCAGCCATTGTTCCAACACCTGTGTCTTATCAATGGCTCGGTCATACGTGAAAGAGATAGCAGATATTTGTGAGGTTAATGTAATTAGTAAAATGTAAAAGGTTGGTTTATGTGAATGTCTGGGTAATGGGAGCAAAGCAAGGGGTGTTAGCAACTTGTCTAGGCTCCTCCCTACAGTTACCTGGCAACAGCCAGCTGTGCCTGACTCACTATAAAAGGGGCTACTTGCCTCCCCCACCACCCCTCCACTCTCTCTTGCTCCTGTTCTGTCCCTTGCTCCTGCTTCCCACTCTCCCCATTCCCCTTCCTCCTCTCTCTCCTCTCTTGCTCATGGCCAGCCTCTACTCTATTCCTCTTTTCTCTCTCTCTCTCTCTCTCTCTCTCTCTCTCTCTCTCTCTCTCCCTCTCTCTCCCTTCTCAACTCCCCTCCGAATGTCCTGAATAAACTCTATTCTATACTATACCATTTTGTGGCTGGCCCCTCATGGGGAAGGGATGCCTCAGCATGGGCCAACAGAGGCACCCCCTTCCCCCATACCTGACTGCACATCCACCAAACATATTCCTTCTCTCCTTACCTTTTTTTTTATAAAATACAACAAGAGGGGGGGATGAATGAGTTACCTCTGACAAGTCGCCTCTTTGAAATTGTCCTTTTAAAGTGATTGCTATCTGCTTGGTATCAGGGGGGTGTGGGAAGAATGAGGTTTGCCTGTCTCTGCTATAATGAGGGATAGCAATCCTGACTAGTGGGTTCTCAGTATGCTGGTCATCTACCTTTTCCCCTCACTTGGCTCTAGCTGAGGGGAACAACACTGGTCCTCACTCTCGCCAGTCCTTCTGTGACTTTGCTTCTAAGTTGCCAGTGCCCCATCCTAATGGCTTTGTTTTCTCTTCCTTTCACTTAACTTGGCTTTTATGTATCTGCCCATCACTGCCTCCTTTAACGACAAGCTAAGATGGCCTGGCTCTTTTTTTAGCTTTCAAAAGATGCTGTCTGCCCTGAATGTGTGATGTTTAAGAGCAGGGGTCCGGTAAGTCTTTAAGAACAGTTGTTTATGTTCTTTCAAACGTTGCCAAGTAATAAATAGTGATTTGAAAGTGAAGGGTAAAGTGGAATTTCATCACCCAGCTCTCTGCTTTTCCCTTGACGGCTTAAGTCATAAAACACTGTGTTCTAACCTTCAGAGGGGAATCTTGCCAGCTTGGGGTTACTGAGTGGGCAGAAACATCGTTTCCTACACAGTGCCCTGGGCACTGATCCATCTCTAGCCTGGTTGGAAATGAACCTTTGAAACTCTGAAGCCCATTGAAGCTTCTGAGACAACAAAAGAGGCAAAGGGCCTTTGTGTTTCAGCAAGGGGCTGGCCTAGTTCTTTACACTTTCCTAATGAGGGCCAGCCCAGGAGCCCTGGTGTCTCTGCTACACAGAGGGGAGTTTAGAAAATAAAAGCATCCTGCCTGTCTGGGTCACTCCCCTCTTCCCAGGGACTTTTAGAGATGGCATCTCAGCCCTTGGGAGCTTCAGTGCTCCTTTATGTTTTACAGTTTGGTACCAGGTTGTGTGTATATATGTATGATATTAGATATTCTAGTTGGACTCTCCAGCATGCTCGACTTTTTTTTTTTTTTTACCAGGATCCCATCCAGCTCTGTTTGTTTAGACGACTTAATTGACCTACTAGGAATTTCAATCTGTCATCCTGAGTTTAATTTGTGAGTTACATCAAGTTACAGTGTTTCACAGCGGAAGTTCAGATACTAATTTTAGTACCATATGACAGTAAGTTGAAGAAAAACAAAACAAAACAATCCTCTCCCCAACACACTTTAAAGCAATGTGAGTTTTTTTTCTGCACATTTAAGAGAAGTTATTATTTGTTTATTTATTTATTTTGTTTTGTTTGTTGATTACAGCAGAACAAAGACTAACCCACTGGATGCCAGGGTTCTAACAGCATGCTTATAACCTGTGCAAACCCAAGCCATATGAAATCTCAGAGTGAAGCTCCGTGGTCATGGAGCTATTGGCAACCGTTAGACATTGGGAGAGGAAGAGACAGTTTCCTCTAATAGTACAGCCCCTGGTAGGATGACTAATCTCTAGTGGAAGACCACACATCCAAGAATATTTGGGCAGCACAATTTGATATTAAAGGATTTTTTTTTTAAAGACACATGTGTGGGTGGGTATGGAAGAGGGACATATCTGGGAAGAGTTGAGGGAGAGGACATAAATATTATCAAAATATGTTATATAAAAATACTCACAAACTAAAATGATTAATAAAGAAAATGACGCTTTTAAAAGCACAGGACTCAAATCCCAAGGTCCACTGTTACTCAGTGTGCTACATGTGTGAATATGATACTTTAAGGTGAGAAGAGATGGAAACACCAGGCCTGAGGAAAGTTTTGAAATTTGATCCCTATCCCCTGCTCTGTAAACAAGCTATTTCAGGTCCAGGGTAAGTGCTGGGCTTGAGTCAGTGTGTAAAAAGATTTGATGTCTGTCTTAGGGTTTTACTGCTGTGAACAGACACCGTGACCAAGGCAAGTCATATAAAGGACAACACTTAATTGTGGCTGGCTTACAGGTTCAGAGGTTCAGTCCATTATCATCAAGGCGGGAAGCATGGCAGCATCCAGACAGGCATGGTGCAGGAGGAGCTGAGAGTTCTACATCTTTATTTGAAGGCCGCTAGTAGAAAACTGACTTCAAAACAGCTAGGATGAGGGTCTTAAAGCTCACATTCACAGTGATACACTTACTCCAGCAAGGCCACACCTCCCAATGCTGCCACTCCCTGGGCCAAGCCTATACAAACCATCCCAACATCCCACTGGTCATCAGCTAAAACTCTCCAGATTCACAGAACCAACAGTTCAGTCCCCACAATAATCGAGCAACGTAGAAGATGGTTCCAATGTCTTTTAAAGGCATCAGTCTCAAGCCAGACTCCATTTTTAGACCCAGTCCTACCTTGAGTTTTCTATAATTTATTACATCAGAGAGCTCACAGAGTTATTTTTGTGCCAAGAAAATTGGACTCAAGTAGAAGTTATTTTCATCACTTCGTCTAATTACGAAGCTGAGTACAGAACCCTGACTATTCAAGCAGACTTCAGTTATAATAGAGAATGAACGGCAAGGACGGACGGGTCTTGACTAGCTGCCAGCATAAGTACAGAGGGGGATGATTCTCATGACTGTAGAGGAAAGTGAGAATGCAAGACTTTCTCTCTGTGTGTCTGCGCATGTCTCTGTCCCTCTCTTCCTCCCTCTTCTAGCTCAGCCTGGGACCTCACCATGGTGTCGGGGATTGGTTCTAGAGCTTTGAATTAATCTGGAATCTGCCTGTCCAAATTCTGAAGGCCCTCGTTCCCAGTTGGTTTTTGATTGATCAATAAAGAGCCAACGGCCAATGGCTGGGCGGAGAGAGAGAGGTGAAACTATTAGATTTGTGAGGGCTAGGAACTGGAAGAGAGGAAGAAGGGAGAGATCGCCATGATGGGGAAGGAGAAAGACCAGACTGAGAATCAGGGAAAGTGGCCATATGAGCCATTTCCCCAACTGTGTTTTGGGTAGCCGAGGTGAAATACAGATTTTAACCATTCTTAACTCAGGAGTACCGAAGGGGAGTATTTGCTAGCAGCGGCAAGGATTAGAAATGGCCAGCCATTAAGCTAGTCAAAGCACATTAAGATTAACTGGCATGCACGTGCGCGTGCGTGCGTGCGTGCGTGCGTGTGTGTGTGTGTGTGCGTGTGCGTGTGTGTGTTTCATTCATGTAGCTCTTGGGTGGGTGTGCGAATGCGACCTGTGGAGAGCACAATGCGGCTTAGCTAAACTCTGGTCCCAAGTGGTGGGGCTGGCCACTCCCAACAGGGTACTCCTCTCCACCCTTGTGTCTCCTTTATGATGCTCAATCGGCTTCACTTCTCTATCTCTCCCATCCGTCCACCACATACTTGCACCTCATGGTTGTTCTGGCCGCAGACTTGCCACTTAGCTGGCAGGACACTGGGTGACACCCTCCGTCCGAGCTACATGGCATGGTAGCAAGCGGGTTTCTATGGCCCGTCTGTGTCATGCTCTGGAGGACAGGTGTGTAGGTGGCATGACTTCGGTCTCTGTCTCCCTCCTCCCTCCTCCCTCCTCCCTCCTCCCTCCTCCCTCCTTGCTCCTCACTCCTCCCTCCTCCCTCGCTGCAGTGGGTGGTGGTAGGCGGGGCTCTGTATGTCGAGGGCAGATGTACGGAGGCATCTTTCTCCACCAGCACAGAGGCAGCATGGTGGAATGCAGGTCCGTCTGTTTTCCAGCTCATACACTGTGCTGCCTGGATCTGATTTGATTTGATTTTTATGAGTCCTAAACATAAGAGAACTTTGGCCACCAAGCCAGGCATCAGGCTAAGATGAGGAAAGGACTGCCACCTGCTCTTCCCTGACTGATACAAGACCATCACCCACACCACCATTGCCAGGAGGGCCTTTTGAGTTCTTGAGGAAAGCCAAGACCCCTCTCTGGCCCAAGCTGTAAAGAAACAAACTCCTCTCAGCTACCCTAGGGAAAGCTTAAGCAGAAAACAGATTAAACAGATCTACTTCCTTTCCTACCTTGTTGCTAAGAAGCAGTTTGCAGATAAATCAGAGGAAACTGATGTTGGATCCAGGTTTCAGAATCCATATCATGTGACTGACAGGCGTGTGACCCAAACAAACCACAATTTCTCTAAGTATTCCTCATCGGTAAACGGGTCAATGGCGGCTATTTTTAGGGTTGGAATAAGATGGAAACAATAAGCCAATAGACAACAGGGTGCTCCAGCAAGTTATTGTCTCAGATAATGCTGTCAGATTTTCTTTGTTTCTGGAAGGAAGCCATCATTGTGTGCAGAGACCAGCCAACTTAGAGTTGTGTCTGTACAAGATCACAGTGGATTGGTTCGCATGAATCCGAACAGGAATTTTCTTCTCCCAAAATAGAAATTATTAAAAAAAAAATGGCAAAATACTTTTCAGGCTCCCATTAGCCAAAATCTGATTTTATTTTTCACCTTAGGTTTTCTCTTGGGGATCACAAACAAACAAACAAGCACACTTGCCAATCATAATCTGCTTCTGAAAGGTCAGTGGTCAGAACTTGATTCAAATCCAAGCACAGGATAAAGTCAGGTGTTTCTGGATGCGGTTACCTGAGTTGCATCACGTGACTTCACTTCTGCCTTGGGTGTGAACTCACATGCTCACTGAGCCGTGCATGTTATCATGCCATGCCCTGTTAAAGAACACTGAGACCCCTTTGCTCAGATTTGAGGCGGCTGTGTGTTACAAGTTGCCTGTTTTGCTGTTCATACAAAATTCCCGACTCTTACAGAAACGTAATGGTTTAATTACAGAAAACAGACTGTTAATATATGTCTACTCTGTTCTTCGGTGTATATCAATCTAATATACCTTTGGGTTACACTGTATTAGAATGCTTGATTTTGGAAGCCGCTGAGTTCTCACTTGGGTTTCATAAATTATCAAATGAAGTTTTGCCTGAGATTGGTACACAGCAACAATTTCTGAAATGGCCATAAACATAATCTTGGCATTTTGGTATTATGCATTTATGTGAAGTTGCATTCCTAGCATTGGCAACTATGCTCCAAACATCAAAATACTGAACAACTGTGAAGAACACGGAAGATGCTCTGTGACCTGTAGGATCAAACGTTCAACCAGGATTTAATTCTTTATGTAAATATAAGTGGGCACATCTACAACGTCGGTGAACAAATTGGATTTAGTCCTTTAAAAAAGGTAAGATTATTACAGTATGTGTTAATGTGTTGGGTATTTACTGCTGTGAAGAGACACCATGACCAAGGCAACTCTTATAAAAGACGACATTTAATTGAGGTTGGCTTACAGGTTCAGAGGTTCAGTCCGTTATCATCATGGTGGGAAGCATGGTAGTGTGAAGGCAGGCATGGTGCTGGAAGAGCTGAGAATTCTACATCCTGATCTGAAGGCAGCCAGAAGGAGACTGTCTTCTTCAGGCAGCCTGCTCTCTTCCTCACTGGGTAGAGCTTGAACATAGGACCTCAAATCCCACCCCTACAGTGACACACTTCCTCCAACAAGGCCACACCTCCGAATAACGTCACTTCCCGTGGGCCAAACATATTCAACCCACCACATATGTATAACAAGGAATTGTCCTTAAATAAAATGTTTATTATTTATCATTAGTACATTTTGACTTGCATAACTATTTCATATACTTACATACCTGGGGTCATGTAAAATCTGTTCGTGGGAAGTGAAGATGTCGTTAGTGGAACAAAATAGTGTCTTCTGGATTTGACTACAACACTGCGCGGCACTGAAGGCAGCTCTGGCTGCCCACACAGGATCAAGGCAGCCAGCATCCTAGCATGGAGTTCATGCAGTAGCATGAAGCGTGAGTTTACATCTATAACTCAGGAGATACAGACAGTTGATGGTTGTAGGGGACAGAGTGAGTTTTCTTTAAGGGTGTGGCAACACAAAAGTGGATTTGGTGGTTATTGAAGAAAATAAATGATGACATGAAGTTGAAGGGAGTAGGGGAGGGCAGGTTTGGGAGTAGTTAGGGGAAGGAGTGGGTGGTAAATGTGATTTGAATATAGCATATTAAATGCTCAGACAATTACTAAAATTATCTTTGAAATAATAAAATAACCCCATGGCAGGTGTGTATGTCTGTGTGTGGTGGGAGGGACCTGAACTTGAACCTTCTTTCTAGGATGTCCTTTTTTTCTTCATTAATTTATTTATTTATTCACTTTACATCCCAATATCAGCCTCTCCTCCTCCCAGTCCTCCCACTCCCACACACAGCTCCTGTCCTCATTCCCCACTCCCCTTCTCCTCTGAGAAGGGCAAATCGTCCCCGCCCCAATCATTTCACCCTGGCACATCAAGTCACTGCAGGACTTGCTGCATCCTCTCCCACTGAGACCAGACAAGGCGGCCCAGCTAGGAGAACAGGATCCACAGGCAGGCAACAGACTTAGGAACATCCCCTGCTCAAGTCTCTGTGGGACCCACAGAAAGACCAAGCTGCACAGCCCTGACACATGTCGGGAGTGGGGTAGGTCCAGCCCATGTTCCCTCCCTGGCGGGTGGTTCAGCCTCCGGGAGCCCCCAAGGGTCCAGGCTAGCCAACTCTGTTGGTCTTTCCATGGAGTCCCTATCCTCTTTGGATCCCTCAACACCTCCCCCAACTCCTCCACAAGACTCCTGGAGCTTCAATTAATATTTGGCTGTGGGTCTCTGCATCCACCTCCATTGACTGCTGGGTGGAGTCTCTCAGAGGACAGCCATGCTAGGATCCCCTCTGGCAGTTGCTGATGGTTGCAGGCATCTGGGATTATGGTTAGAGGTGTGAACTGGAAGATGGAGCAGGGACAAGGGTGACCTCATGGCTGCCTGGCTGGACGAGGACCCAGCAGGCAGGGGTGTGGGGCTAGGATTTCAAACAAGATATACAAGCTTAATGTTTTGAGGGTGAACGTGTACAGGGTTGTGCATTGCTCCAAGAGCGTGAACATTGTTTTAATTTTTTTTTAATTTAATATCTACATATTTAACACTGATGATGTTTATAGATACCATTTCATTTTACTCTCTGGCCCTCAGTTGCTGGAGCTAATACTCAGAGATTACTTTGGATTTATGAGCAACATCTGCATTAGAAGGTAAGGTTGTTTTTGCCGTTAACTATGTGAGAAATTATACCGTGATGGGAAGAGAACGTGAATCCCTGGGAGACATTTTATGACAAATGTTACTGCTGGTTCTTAAAATGGCATATTACACAATCAGTCTATTGGGTTAAACAATGATACATGCAAACACGTTCTTGTCCCCTTAATAATGATTTATCAATAAGTTAATAAATAGCATACCTAGTATGCATTTTAAATTTTTTTTGGAGGGGGAGGGGGCAGGCAGATTGAGAAACTGCACTTAGGAAACCTGGAGTTGCCCTGACTTGGAATACTGAGCTTTGGTTAGTGAGCAGTCAGTGGGCTCTGGAGAGATCACCGTCGTCTCGATGCTTTACATGCATCTGAGTCATCTAATGAAAGCAGCCAATTTTACAGTGTTCTCATCTAGCTGTCTCGTTTATTAAACCTCTCCTTCCTCTCTAATGAACACACACACACACACTTCCACACACTTGTTTGAGGAAGGTCCTCGAACTATGGTCCAGAGTGGTCTAGAAACTGACTAGGTAAACCAGTTTGACCTCAAACTCAGCAAACGCCTTATTTTAGCCTCCTGCCCTGTGGGTTACAGGGCAAACCACCCTGACTAGCTTCCAAGATCTACCAGAGTGAACGGTGACATGTTTACTTACTAAAAACATTTCTTTCGGTGTCCTGAAGCTGGAATCCTGCATTTCACCATCCGGGAGTCTTCCCCTCTGTGTCTCCCGGATTCACTACTAACACTGAACTAACCTGGTTATTGAGGATTTTCACTGTGGAGCGTAGGGTGTTTCTCAGTGTCTCTGGCCATTACCAACAACTTGTTCGCCACAATTTCCCCATCCCAGGCTGCAGCACACTAAACTGTCACCAGGTGTTATTACCATGAGCTCCCGAAAATTAAAACCTGCTTGCCATCAGAACTATAACTCCAGAGGTAAGGATGATGTTTGCCATACTCAGCCACAGACAAGGATTTTTGTTTACTGCATGAACAATACTTTAATTTATTTTTATTTATTTATTAATTATTTAATAAATTATTTAATTAACTTATTAGTTTATTTAATAAGTTTATTATAATCATTGTTATTAAAACTAACTTCTCATTTTAAAAGCTACTTATAGCCCTTGGAGAGAAAAATCAGAATATATATATATATCCATTCCTATGTTCTGGGCACAGCCAGCATTATTTACATACTAATCTTGATCAGAGTTTTCAAAATATATCACAAATACTGTTTAGTGAACTTATTATATTTAAATTAATAACACTGGAAAAAAATCAACTGCCCACAGGATAGTAAGCCTCTGTATGCCAGGCACTGTACTAAGGATTAAACAGTGAATACAGTTCTTTAAAAATTTCCATCTCTGGAGTTTGAGGACTCTTATGGAAGAGTTTGGAGAAGGGCTGCAGGCATCTCCTGAAGGGGATAGGAACTCCACAGGACGACCGACAGATTCAACTAACCTAGACACTTGGGACTTTCAGAGTCGGAACCATCAACCAGGTATCATACCCAGGCTGGACCTAGGCCTCCCTGCACATATGTAGCAGATATGCAGCTTGGTCTTCATGTGGGTCCTGAACACATACATGTTCATAGTCCGGAACAGGGGTGAGATATGTTCTTCTAGCTGGGCTTTCTTCTCTGGCCTCAGTGGGAGAGGAAGCACCTAGCCCTGCAGAGACTTGATGTGCCAGGGTCTGGAGGAGGGATACCCAGGGGGACTCCACCCACTCAGAGGAGAGGGGAAGAGGGGGAAGGATTGTGGGAGGGGGTGACTGAGAAGGGTGATGTAAAGTAGATATAAAAATATCCATTTTCGTGTTGTGGGAGAGACTAACAAAGGAAAGAAACAAAGTAAAACCAAGGGGGGAGGGCTTCATACTTTTTAGGAACAGAGCTCTTAAAGACAGATGGAAGTGGATTAGAACGGAGCAGAGTCTTATCATGCATCGATGCGATCAAGGCATAGTATATGAATGCATGAACTTCTCAATTACATAAACAGAGGAGGGTGGAACTGTAGTGATCCAATCAGTAGTGATTAGGACGAATTAATCACGAATTAGGATGAATTGGGCGTGGAAAGATGGCTCTGCAGTTAGGAGCGCTTGCTGCTCTTTCAGCGGTCCCGAACTGAGTTCTCAGAACACACAGTGTAGCTCCAAGCTGCCTGCAACTCCAGCTTCAGAGAGATCTGATACCACTGGCCTCCACCAGGCTAGGCACTCATGGGCTCACACGCACACGTAGACAACACACATGCGCACAATGTAAAAATAAATTAATTTTTAAAAATGGGCTAATTAAAACGTATCAAAAGATGAAAGACACGTGGCAAAAAGACATATGCAAAATGACTACCACCACTAGTCATCTGAGAGATGCAAATTAAATCTGCATTAGGAGTCCATCTTACCAGAGTCAGAACGGCAGTCCTGAAGAAATAAGTAACTATAGATAGGGTGTGGACAGAAGGTAGCTCTCCTGCACTGTGATAGATGTGTGGATAGAGTGTAAAGTAGATGATCGAGCTACTTCAGTCCTGGGTATTTACCAAAGGACCCCAAATCAACACATTCAGACAAACTTGTACGTCCTCTGGAGCAGTTTTCACAAGAGCTAAGATATAGAAACACACTAGGCATCGTTCTTAGTCAGGGTTTCTATTGTTGCACAAACATCATGGCCAAGAAGCAGGCTGGGGAGGAAAGGGTTTATTCAGCTTACACTTCCACATTGCTGTTCATCGCCAAAGAAAGTCAGGACAGGAACTCAAGAAGGGCAGAAACCTGGAGACAGGAGCTGCTGCAGAGGCCATGGAAGGAATGTTACTTACTGGCTTGCACTCCCTGGCTTGCTCAGCTTGCTTTCTTATAGAACCCAGGACCACCAACCCAGGGGTGGCACCACCCACAATGGACCTTCCCCCCGCCCTTGACTACTAATTAAGAAGATGCCTCAGAGCTGGATCTCTTGGAGGAATTCCCTCAATGGAGGCTCCGTCTTCCTCTGTGATAACTCCAGCTTGTGTCAACTTGACACACAAAACCAGCCAGAACAGCACCCATCAAAAGAGAGATGGAGAAACAGGATGTGGTATACACACGGTGTGTTTCTCGGTACCCACAAAAGAAGTCGCAGTGTTTACAGAAGCATGGATGGCACTGAAGAGAATCATAGTAATCATCTTAGGTCAGTCTCCAGAAGACAAACGTGGTGTTCTCCCTCTTTCTTTGTTCCTGGGTTATATGTGAGTCCATACAGTCATGTCTGACTATAGGACATGAGAGTAGAAGCCAGTCTTCTCAGGGACACAGGAAACAGGGGTGAGGAAGAAGAGGATGGGAGTGAGGAAGGGGAGGACAGGGGTGAGAAAGAGGGAGGACAGGGGTGAGGAAAGGGAGGACAGAGGTGAGGAAGGAGAGGATAAGGTGAAGAAGGGGAGGACAGGGATGAGGAAGGGGAGGAAGGGGTGAAGAAGAGGGAGGACAGGGGTGAGGAAGGGGAGGGCAGATGTGAGGAAGGGGAGGACAGAGATGAGGAAGGGGAGGACAAGGGTGAGAAAGAGGGAGGACAGGGGTGAGGAAGGGGAGGACAGGGGTCAGAAAGGAGAGGATGGGGTAAGGAAGGGGAGGACGGGGTGAGGAAGAGGGAGGACAAGGGTGAGGAAGGGAAAGACAGGGATGAGGAAGATGGAGGATGGGGTGAGGAAGGGGAGAATGGGGGTAAAGAAGGGGAGGACAGGGATGAGGAAGGGGAGGAAGGGGTGAGGAAGAGGGAGGACAGGGGTGAGTAAGAGGAAGGCAAGGAGATATGAGAGGAACACATTCAAAAAGAATTTCGCTTTTTGTGTGAGCTTGGTATTCCAGGTCCGGAAACGTCTGTGCTATTCTTTTTCCCACCTTCTATCTCCAGAACATGTTCGTGTTTCCTGGACCCTTTTATCCTGCCTGTGAAGCGTCTCGAAGTGAAACCTATAATTTAAGAAGAATGTAGGGGCTGGAGAAATGTCTCAGCAGTTACGAATGCTTGTTGCTCTTGGTCCCAGAACCCATATGGAGACTCACAAACACCTGTAAATCCAGTTCCAGGGGATCTTATGCTCTCTTCTGGCACCGGTGGCCACCAGGTACACATATGGCACCAGCCATACATGCAGGCAAAACTTACAGACACATAAAATAAAAATAAGTAGTTTTCAAGGATTATACCTCAAGTTGAGAGGCAGTATTCCATATCTCACACACGTACACACAGATATATATCTATATATCTATATGTCTATATGTATGTATCTATCTATCTATCTATCTATCTATCTATCTATCTATCTATCTATCTGTATATATCTCCATAATGCATTTCCTCTCTGGCCAGTGGGACCATTCCCAGAGTGAGATCTGGAGAAAGGTCAATGGGTCCTTTGCCATTGCACTCACAGAACCTGGAGTTGTGCAAACAGCAAGCAAAACGTCCCTGAGAGGATCAATAAGAGCAGTGTCAAACTAACAGACAAGGCTGGTCCTATTTGTATTCCTTGGCTCTTGGGCCCTTATATTTTTACAACAGTCATTAAGACTGTGCATTGAATTCTTGGAGATGGCATAGTATCTTTATTGAAGTTTATTCCTGAAGTGGCGCCTTAACCAGAACCTCCGTGTTCCTTCACTCTTTCCTGGGCGGTGCACTGTGAGGGAAGGCGAGCAGACCCCGTTGTCAGAGGCTCACTGCTGTGCCTTTATTGTTTTAGAGAACATCTCCCGAACTGTGCAATATTATCTGATCAATGGATTGAGTGCTCTTGTAATTTACATGATGATAATGCTGACTCAGGGCATACAAGCAAGTCAAAGCAAAGTCAGGTTTACATAAAGATCAAAAGTTATGTCTTGGGGGCAGGAGAGATGGCTCAGCGGTTAAGAGCACTGACTGCTCTTCCAGAGGCCCTGAGTTCAATTCCCAGCAATCACATGGTGGCTCACAACCATCTGTAATGGGATCCGATGCCCTCTTCTGGTGTGTCTGAAGACAGCCACAGTGTATTCATATACATATAATAAATAAATCTTTTTTTTTTAAAGTTATGTCTCTTCAAAATGTAGTATGTCACTATCATTCAATACTCTCCTGTATGTCTTGGCCAATGTAATATGGCAAGAAAAAGTAATAAAGGTATTTAGGATGAGATGGAAAAAAAATAAAATTATTTTCAGGACTCATATTTATCTAATTAGAGAATCGTAAAGGATTTTTAAAAACTATAGTATTCAAGGGTTCAGTTTACAAAGGCCATAGAATGTGTGTCCAAACCATTAGCTTATGGCACTTATTTTTTTTTAATTATTTTTTTTTTCGAGACAGGGTTTCTCTGTGTAGCCCTGGCTGTCCTGGAACTCACTCTGTAGACCAGGTTGGCCTTGAACTCAGAAATCCACCTGTCTCTGCCTCCCAAGTGCTGGGATTAAAGGTGTGCTCCACCACTGCCCGGCTAGCTTATGGCACTTATATACTAATGTGGCCAAACTACATTTACAAAGTAGATATGAACAAAAATTACAAAATTGATGAACGACATTCTTGTACTTTAATATGACTATGAGACCCATTATAATAATTTTGACATGAATATCAGAATTATTATCCTTCCCCATGTGGTAACTCATTTTTCTGTCTCTCTATTTCAGCTTAGACTGTTTTCTGGTTTCAGTGTGCGTCCCAAGTAGAAGGTCTCATTTATTTGTTAGTCTTAATCGCTAAGCGCGTATAACAGCGCCTTAAGCTGACCTCAGAGGAGAGCAGACAACCTTTCAAATGTAAAAGTGAGCAATTAAATGCTGTGACGGGACTCAGTCCTTGCCCAAAGAATCTAGCAGATTTTATCAAATTAATGCATTTAGTCACTCCACAGAATAATGGACAGACATTTTAGTGGAGGAAACGTATATCCTAGATCAAGGTTCCTATGGTTTTAGCATGTTGTTCCAGAGGAAACCCATCCGCTCAGGGCTTGGTGGTGCCAAGAGCAACCAGCAGTTGGTGTTCACACACAGACAGACCAGAAAGCAAAAAAAGCAGGTGATACCCAGGGGCAGGAGAGTCTGTAAAGACCCCACTCTAGTGAGCTACTTGTTCCAGCTGACACTTTCCTTATGATTGCTTCACACCCTTCAAATAACCATGAGCCAGAGCCAGGCACCAAAATCATGAGTGGAGGAGGTCGCACTGGATTCAAACCGTAACAACTACTAGAGATTTCCATACCTTGAACTACAGAGACACCTCACATAAAAAAAAAAATGTCTGTGGACATTTCATGGGTCATGGTTTTGAGAAACAGAAGTGACAACAGACCTGGATGAGACTTAGAGCATCTGATGACTTAAGTCCTTTAGTTGGCCAGTAGCCTTGGTATGCTCCGTGAGGGTGTGTTTCGTATATCCTAAATGGAGTGTGCTCTTGATCCCAATGGACTACGTGATGCCCCCATTCCTTTGCAGCTGACACAAAGCATAGAATACCAAGCTTCAGGTTTTGCTTTCTTCCTCTTAATATAAGAAGGGGATCAATTCATGGGGCACGTGGCTTAGGAAAACACAGAAGCTAATAGTTCTGGAAATACCAAACACGCCATGCTTTACATACACCATGGAAGTAGAACATATCTCATGTAATATTAGACCCTGTGATGGTTATGGTAGCCTCATTTTAGTACTTGGGGAAACACCAGTATTTGAGGCTCAGAAAGACACAGCAGTATGCCGGATACTACCCAGCTGCAAACCTGGAGTTTGAAACAAGATGTAAGGGAGAGTACTGGGTCTCCATGTCCCATGGAGTACTGGTAGTATCTTGAATCTCTTCGATACATTTGTTACCTAAATCCTGCAGCTTGCTGCCCAGCTGACGGAGCTGCTTAGGATGGCTGTCACATAAACACAGGTGAGGAAGCATCTTCTTTGGTCCTTGAAGCTTCATAGGGAACTGCGTTGGACAGCGATGGTTTGGGTTGGTTCGCTTCCTTGAATTTGACGTGTCCTTTCTGAAATGATTGAACTAGGGCAGCTGTGAAAGGCGACTGATGTGCTAGGAACGCTAATGTGCTTATTGAGAGGACTTGCCTTTGTAGCAAAGAAAGAGTCCCTTTGATAATCAAGCTTACGACTTTCCCGTAAAACACCCAAGAGGGAAACTGATTCTCTTGGTTCTTCTCCACATTAACCTAGATGGAGTTGGAGATGGGCGAACCCTCTGGATTTAAGGAGACAGTACACTGTTTCGTAATGGATTTGCTGGTGATGGCATTCCTCTGCAGGAATCAGACTTCCTGGAAAGAATGCTACCCTTGGACTCTTGAAGTTTAGAATTCTAGCTTCTCTCTGGTCTCTGTCACTGTCCTCTATATCAGAGGAAAAGAGCAGGATGCCGGCTACCTCACTGGGCTTTCCTTCAGAGATTACATAAGAAGTAGTCTGAAAGGGTCTCAACAGCGCAAGACATTGCAGAGCTCCCATCTTGTTGCTATGGTGGTAGCATCTGGCACTGCAGCATTTAAATACCATGTGTTTTCAAGTCTATAATAATTAACCCTATTTCTCACTTGTGAAGAGCTGATTGGGCCAAAGATGGGGAACAAGACATCAGAAGCATGTGCGTGTGTGTGTATGTGCATGTGCATGTGCGTGTGCGTGCACATGTGTGTATGTGCATGTGCATGTGTGTGCGCGTGTGTGTATATACATGCACATGTGTGTGTACCTGTGTGTGTGTGTGTGTGTGTGTGTGTGTGTGTGTGTGTGTGTGTGT